>CALSBV010000306.1:1550310-1576169 GCA_943590825.1 Bovichtus diacanthus
AAACTAAAGTTTAAGAACTAAAGTTCAGCACACTAAACTCTGCGTGGCAATCTGTGCAAGACGTGTTTCTACGGAGCGGGGGGGGGGGGGGGGGGCATTTCATTATTACATATACACTTTATTTATATTATTATTAAATTGTAATATATATAATATAATCCTTTTTTTTTTTTTTTTTTACAATAAATATTACGACACAAATTTTTTTTATTTTTTTAGAATTAATTATTAAGAATTTATTCTTTCTGCACGGCCCGGTAGCAAATGACCCACGGCCCGGTACTGGTCCGCGGACCGGTGGTTGGGGACCCCTGCTCTAGACCACGGGTTTTCAACAGGGGGTCCGTGACCCCTAGGGGGTCCTCGGAGTTGCTGCAAGATGGTCCGCCAATGCTTTGAACTTTTTTGGGTTTTTTTTTTCAAACTTAAATATGTCTGCAAACACACACCGTGCAGTAACATGAATCCAACATATTAATAGCAAAGATAAATAGTCCTACTGGTATAAAAAGAAATAAACAACGCTACATGCAACAATAGCCAACCTGTGCTAAATCCCTGCACTTATACATAACGGCAAACTAGTGGCTCTGTGATAATATTATTGCTAAGTATTGTATGCACTATAAATAGTTATGCTTGTACGTGGCTATTTAGGCCACCCAGTTTAATATGCAACTCATGTAGTCGAGGCTCCCTGCTCTCTGTAGCTCAGGGGTCCTTGGCCTGAAAAAGGTTGAAGACCCCTCCTCTAGACAGTGTCGTTTATTATCAGGGCATTTGTTCGTAAAATAAAGGAACTTCTACCTTTTTTGGGCACATCTACTTTTAATAAATCACCTGTGTCTCACGTCACCAATTCATATAACATAAGAAATGCAGCAACAACAAAAAAAAGGTTAGAACATGCTTATGCTTTCTCAAGCTACCATCTGGCGTATCCCTTACACATTTTCATGGCCGACAGCCCTCACATGAAACAGAAATAGGTATTAGTCAGAGCCCTTTCTGGTTATCAACACAGCGCCAAAGGCTGGTGCTGGAGGCAGCCAGCAAAAAATGTAGGTCAGCTCCCCCCACTTTGTCCAGCGCGGCCCCGCCCTGCTCTTACCCTTTCACCAAATAACTTTACAAGCAGCGAAGCCTCGAGTGAACCCCACGAGCCACAGCAAAGCAGCTGAGGCCGGTGCGACTGTGGCGTAACGGAGGGGCAAAGAGGGGCAGTTGATGGGGGTTGTTTATTTAAGGATCCCCATTAGAAGCGCCTGGGTGTGCCTCTAGACTTCCTGGGATTGATCAGGGGCAAAGAGAAGGAGGGCATGCTTGAAATTCACATTTGGCCCTCCTAACATGGCTCTGTCTCTTGGCGACCCCCCCCCCCCCCCCTTCCCCCTCCTCCCGTTTTTCCTCCCTGACTTCTGAGGAAATCTCCTCTCTGCTCCAGGAATCCTGACCATATACAGCATCTTGTGGGATCCCAAACCAACTGCCTCAGCTGCAGTCACGTGTCTCAGCTGGCTTTGATTCCACCTCAACGGCCGACTGCAGGAATGTCACGTCTCTCTCCGCCGCGACCCCTCTCAGGAGCGACCGTTATCTCACAGCAGGTTCAGTTAGTCCCCCCCCCCACCCGATGCTAATGCCATGACTGTTTGTGTAGGGAGCAGAACAATGGCCGCCTTTAAAGGAGACATAAACAAAGGTGGTATTGCATGTCTGGTAGAGGAGTGGGAGAGAAGGAGACGATGATGGGGTGATCTTTATTTTCTCCTCAGACTGGAATGTGAGCACAGACGCTGTTTAGGGGCCCCCGGCAGCAGCTGACTGCACCGGTGTGGGTGGGTGACTGCAGCCTTCCATTACGAGTCTGCTGTTCAGGGCAGTGTGTCACATACTGGGGGAAGCACACTTTTCCACACTGGCAGACGAGGCTGCAGCAAAGAAGTTAAATCATGCAGGTTATGCAGCAGTAAAACAAAACAAAAAAAAATAGTAAGGAGGAGGAGGAGACCACTGATGAGTCACTGGGCTTCATCCTGATTTATTATTTTATCTTTTTTAATTATTATTTTTCGTTCACTTCCTGTAAAACTAGGTTTTGAGTCCGTCCACTCTCTTTAGACTTTGTCCATTCTTCACTCAATTCTCTCAACTTTTCTTTTCCAATGTCTGTGTGATTAGCGGGGCGTTTACCTTCGCTGCCGTAATTAGGATCAACTGGCATGCACCGTCAAATTACAAGGACAATGGGATTGATCATTATAAGAACACAGGTACTAACATTTGTGGTTTGAGAACACGTCATGAAATTGACGTCGACTCTTCTTGGGACCTTTCGCAAGAACAAATAAAAGAGCAGATTGAGGAAGATATCGGTGAATGAGGCCCATTATTCTTGACAGGCACGATCATGTTTAGAAAGCAGTTCAATGTTTGACCTCACCGTTTCCTCTTGATTTCAAGAGGTTCGGAAACAAGTAAGAATGAGGCATTGCGCTGTCCCGGCAAGAATTCAAACACAAATCTCACAGCTGCAGGACGTCAGCCTTGCCACAGTGAAAATGAGAGACGACGGCAGGGGAGAGGATTTAAACCTTTCGAGAAGGGTCTCCCAGGGAGATAGCCAAAATATGATCTGAAAGCAGAGAAGCTTAACTGCATTCAGTGGCCTGTTACGCAACTCGGTACAAAAAGAGCCTTTTGTTCGAGGAGGAGTGCACATAATAGCGCTATCTAATCCATAGAAGCTTTCGCATAGAAAACAGAGGCTCACAAACAAATGGAAGAATTCAAAAGGGGGGTTGTATACATTGTGTGCAACAGATTGTACCGTGTATATAGTATGTTTCTTGTAAAACAGGCAAACTGCTGAAGAGTCTTGTTGTATTCACATGCATAGATAACGGTGCGACGGGTGACACACAACACGTCGCAGCTCTGCTGAAGGACGTGTTTTGCTCACGTTGTCTGCTGGCTTGTGTCACGTTGTTGACACACTCGCAGCTCCAGAGAGTGTGAAGTGTAATCGATGCTTCTTCCCACACACAACGCCACTAGTACTAACCTAGTTCCTCATCCAGTTCGATCCAGCTCGTCACGAAAGCTGCAAACAACAAGCCTCAGGTGAGAGAGACCTGAGAGGAACGCGAGCGGGCATTCCTGAGAGCCGTATGTAAGATTATGTCTGGGATCAGGTGTCAGAGGAAGAAGAAAAAAAAAGACTAAGCCGCTTCCCTGACAGGGTCAGAGGTCGGAGCAACACTGGACAAACATCGCCGGAGTCGCACTGGGAAGCACAATGGACAAATACTTTCCCAGAGCAACCTAAACACTCGCACATTTAATACAATCCATGCACAAGGTGTTTTAGTTGTGGAGGAATGTGTTATTATGGACAGACAGGGTGAACACTCCTTCCAGTTGTTTCTGTTGCAGTGACGTAACTTCTGTCTGGAAGTCATGGTCTTCCTGGCCTGCTTCCTCCGCTTGAAATTATGTAAGTAGTTCAACATTTTGGGAACTCACGTCAACCCTCTGGTGGCTGCAGAGGAAAAGTCAAAATCCCCCAAAATAATTCAGATATATCTTTGGGGATATTCACACAACAGTTTATGGCAAACCATCCAATCATGACTCAGACTGGACCAAAGTATCGACCAGCACGTCATCATTGAAAAATGATAGTTCTAATAAAAAACTTGATTAATAAGCATCATAAAATATGTTTAGACACAAGTCTTTAGACGGTTATGTTTGGGTAAAATCATGTTTATGTTGCAGTTAAGAGATTTTTGTTGAAGAATAGTGTAGGAATCTAGCAGGGATGTCCGCCTCCGTCCCTTAAGATACAACCTACATACATAAGTATTTTATACTTAATATTTTTTTAGTTCTCCTACACAAATGTCCAGCAATACGATGGATCACAGCCCCCCAGTGCAGAACCTACGTTTAGCTTCTTGTTTAGGTTAAAGGCTGAAACGTTTGTGACATAACTTATGTACGTGGCTTTAGATAAAAATCTGAGTTAAAATAAGTAAAATTTTGACCTTTGGGTTTCACACGGGACACAAACTGGACTTTGTCGCCACAACACCCTGCGTGTCCTGGCTCCCCGTTACTTGGCATTAAATCCGAATTTGTTACACACTTTTTTTAGGTGCGAGCGCTAACAGTGGAAGAGATCAGCGTGTACTCATAATGGATGCAGGCGTGAGAGAGTGTCCTCTGGACTGACATGTTTCAGGACATGTTATCCCTGCCCACAGTGGTAATGGCTTCCTGCCACAGACAAAGGACTGGGCCATGAGCCTGGATTCTTCATAGCCCTCCAAGTGGATCTGGTTTATTGTGCAAGCCAGGCACAAGCTCTCAGACAATGACAGGCTTTGTTTCTCAGTCCATGTCTATGTAGCTCAGCATCACTCTCGATCACATGCTCTTCTTCTTCTTCTTCTTCTTCTCCCTTTCTCTCCTGGTCTCTTGTTCCCTTTGATAAGCTTCCCCTCATTAGTTTTGGTCTAAAAAACATATATGCTGCAACAACTGGCCATTGTTCATGCAGACATTAGCAAACCTTTGGAGCACAGATGCGAGTCACTGTTTTGAAATAGAAAGAGGAAAACAGAGTCATAATGATGGCGCAAGGGCTTCTTGTGAAGTAAGCAACTCTCTTGTTTGGTAATGTTGTTTCAGTGGGTCTGTTATGCAATAGGATTTCAAGGCTGAAATACATAAAGGTAAAATGTCATGAGGCTTAAGTTTGAATCCATTTTCATGGATTATTATCATGGAGTGATATATGCTTTGTAATATAAGCAATATTAGATAACCATTTCTTTTTGTCTAACAGCCAGTTTAACAACATGTCTCTCATTAGCTACTTTTGAAATGTAATTGATTACTGATTACTTGTTACCCCGTTAAAATGTTAAAGGTGATGTAACTATTGTAATGATGTTTTAAACTGGTCGATAAAGCAAGATATTTCCTAAAGTCTGGACACGTCTGGAAACATGCGATGAGGAGCCATTCATAAAATATGCAAAAAACTAAATGAATGTTATATTCTACATATAAAAAATAGCTTTGGCTGTAACCTCTGTGTCTAATCACCAACATCTTGATCAGGTAACTGTAATTTAATGACAAAATATTTCCTCGGTAACTGTAACGAGTTATATTCATTTAGTCATTTAATTACATATATGCCGTTACATACGCAGCTACTCCCCATCCCGAGTGACTGCATGGTTCTCACTGTGTCTGCCATCCTGCACGTGAAGTAGGCCACGAAAAATGTGCCACAGAACACGCATCTCAGAAGTTGATCCTCTCCACAACTGGAATATAATCTGGGCTTCACCAGCACATATTACGTTACATATCACAACACCTCCTGCGTGTTCAAACACCTGTGACATGAGACGGCAGCTTGATGACCCGCTATCATCCCCTCAAACATGCGGAGCAGATTGCAGATCCTCTGTTTTTAGTTCAGTTATTTAGACCTCAGACGATTGTCCCGTTCTCCAGTGATGAAACATAAACACAGAGACTCTGAGAGAAAGAGCGCTCGTCTGTCCTCATTCCTCCTCTGTGAAATGTTTGCACCAAGGTCTTGCAGATATCTGCATGAACAATGACTTCTTGTTGTATGTATGGTTTGTGTAACAACACGTAGGACCTTAGTGTACAGACGCGAGTCCTTGTTTGGAAGGGTAGGACATAATAAAGTAATAATGAGGGCACAAGGTCTTTTTGATACATTTGTGTAAACAGTTTTGGACAGTTTGGACAACAATTGCATTGAAAGTTGAAGATTTCTGTGGGTTTGTTATAGTTCATAGGTAAACTACACAGAAGATTGGTGAAATGTCATCAAGTCCACGATAGATTGTATATAAGTGGACGCAGTCACTGATGACACCCAGTGGTTTGGGCACTACTTTTTTGAAGCCTTAAGTTTGGCATTTTGTTTTTTAACAACGAGAGGACGAGAGGGTGGCGTTGAGTACAACCGAACACTGAGATATTTTTATTAACCAAAATGTTAAGGCTCATTTTCACTTTCAATTTGAAAGTTCTTTGACAAAAAATGTGGAAACACCCAAACCAGAGTGGCAACTTGTCACTCACAAAGTAGCCACGACATAAAGCATTCCCTGCTTTATCTCCTATGTTGCTTTAAATGGGACCATAACTTAAATGGACTGCGTTTATACAGCACTTTTCTGATCACTCAAAGCACTTTACAACACTTGTCAGCATTCACACATTCACACATTCACACACATTCACACATTCACACACATTCACACACATTCACACACATTCACACAGAGTGAGAGGCTACAAGGTGCCACATGCTCATCAGTGGTAACCATTCAGCCATCGTTGGCCATCGGGAGCAATTTGGGGTTCAGTATCTTACCCAAGGACACTTTGACATGCTGACCGCAGAGGCTGGGGATCAAACCACCGACCCTCCGACTGGTGGACGACCTCCGCCTCCGGAGCCACTGCCGCCCCAATTTACAAAATGTACGTCGTGCTACATCGAAGAAGACTTGAAACTAACAATTGAGACCACAAACGGGTTTGCAAGATGTTTACTGAGGTAATAAATCAAGTGAGAAGTCGGGACATTTTCTCATAGACTTTTATACAATCAGACTTATCTTACCTGCTGAATATTAGAAATAAAGCAGGTTTAAATTTCATTTGACTTCACTTTTCAGACCTGAAGGTTGCCTTTGATGTTAACTTAGTATTTCTCTTTCATCTCCTCCTACTTACATTTTATGATTTATGTTGAGTACAAAACATACACATAGTGCATACATACGCTCAAGGACACATACCACAATCTTCTCTCCTTACACACACACACACACAACATTTATGTTGCGTTACAATGGCCTTGCTCCATTTCCTGACTATTTTACTGTTAGTTACACTTTATTAAAATTGTTTATGAGTGGTGGTAACTCGGTATCTATACTGTTACTCCTGCTCTAGTTGGGTAATTATGAACAAATGAGTCACTACTCACTTACCCATCTGGCCACCCACGCACACACACATACACTCATTATCTTACAGTCCCCGAAGCTTCTGGGAAAGAAACCATAAATGTGTGCGTGTGCTTGCTTTGGTGCCACGTGAGTTGTTGGTTAAGTAGGTCAGTCAGTAAGTCAGGAGTGGCAAGGAAGTAGTGCACAAAGACAGGCTAACTCCATTACCTCATACAGTGGATTAGTGTCAACAGGCCCGTCCATCTGTCTCGAGCCGTCCCTGGTTCAAGTGACTGTAAGGAGAGCGGTGGGGATTCTTGTTCCCGCCCACCTGTTTGCCCCAGTAAAGCTACACATACCTGTAAGCAACGCACACGGACATCCGAGTGAGTTCCTACACATACGGGAATGTACACACACACACACACACACACACACAGAAATGAGCTGTACAGCGCACAGAGTCAGGCCAGCAGGGTTACACCTGAAGCCCTCGATGCTGAATTAGTTTGTCCAGCAAACAAAAGAACTTCCTGTTTCTTGTATAGAGTGTCAAAGAACAAACTGAGAGTGAGCAACAAAAGAAAAGGAGTTGTGGGGGGGGGGGGGTTGCAGCTTCCTGGTGTAATAACCTCATAAACAACCCTTCAAGAGTGTGCTGACTGCTGACAAACACATGTACAGGAAGTGTCCAATTGCAACTTCTGTGGTTAAGCTGCAGAGTTACAATGTTCTCTGGTTTAAATTGTATAATTTGTAACTTTTCCGCATTAAAATGTCTGAAAACGACGACACAGACGTTATATGTGCTGGTGGATTGTGCACTCACATTATTTCAAATGTTTCCGACACTTTTCCGACCTGGTCGTCTGTGAGGGCGACGCGTCCTCTTTGCGCACGGTTGTGGTTGTCTACCAGAAGCAGAGAAGTCATAAATTGCCACATTTTTACCCTACACTTTTTATATTTTGGTCATAAACCCGTGGGACTTCCGGATCTTTAAAAAAAAAAAAAAAAAAAAAAACCGAGGTAAGATTGCAGAAGCAGAATAAATGAAGTCACCGCAGTCTGCAATGTGCAAGTCTTGAGAAAGACTGAGAGACAGAAGTTATGAAAGAGGCAGAAGTGTGCTATAAGTTTACACAGCGACAGCAGAGGAGTCAGTTTACAGTAAGGGCCTCCCTGCCCCTCCCCGCCACACAATCCTTCACCACTAATCCAAACACCTGGAGGGGGGGGGGGCGGCAGGCCCCATGCGAGTGGTTGCTGACATGCAGGCAGCACACAACGTGTTACAGTAACACCTTTACTGGGGCAAAGGCGGGAGGTTGCATAAAGCAGACCTACAATAGAGACGAGCGGCGCCAAGGACACAGAACGGGGAGGTCAAGTGTAGCGGGTCGGCCTGGAGTAAATTGGACAGGAGGGGATTTACAGTATCAGCTGCCGTCTGCTTACACGCTGCGTTAAAGTGTGCCAGCATAAGCTCCCTCGTTGTTAACGCGCCACACTGGCTGCCAGAGCAACATAATGTGCGAGTGGTTTACATTCAACAGGTTTACTGGGAGTGAGACGGTTGCAGAGGAGGTGACAAATCCCAAAGTGCGATTGCAAGAATTTAGCACAAACGAAAAAAAAAATAATGAATTGTACCAGCCTGGACTGAGACATGTTTTTAGACAACGGAAAAACTCTGACTACGTATGTTTTGCCAACGAGCTTTTCTTTTCCGTGACGAGGACGGCACCAGCGTCACCGCACGGTGGCTGCGACTGGGCATGGTCGTGTTCTTATAATTTGAAATAGAGATGCGTAGAAATCAATTCCGGAAAACTTCTCTTCAGGTGAACAATATTTATTCGATGATGATGTGGTGAGCGTTACAAAAGTACGCAGCTGCGCTCCGTCCTATTTCACCGTCCACAGACCACATTAAAGTAGTTCCTCTGTCTCACAGATCTATTGTCTACAACATATTTTATACTTTCAGGTATAGTCTTCTCCCATTGGTTGGCTGCGGCCAGGTCCTATTGGCCCCTTGTTGGCACTTAGGCCACGCCTCTCAGCGCTTCTCTGCTCCAATCAGATCTTCTGTCACCTTTTAGGTGGTGTACTCTTCCTCTTCAGTTTACAGATATTGCATCTTCCCACAATACGTTGACCATTCTTAGGCGTATTCACTTAATTCAATAACATTCAACACTTCTAAAATAAGGCACATAGTAACAGTTTACACATTCATAACACTTCTAAATGAGGACATAATAAGGTGCATTGCACAAAATACCGAACTGTTCAACCATTATTCGCAGACACCCCCCCAACGAGTTCCTCACTCGGCCGTATCATGTGACTCCTGCACTGTAGCGTCCAGCCCATCTCACAGCGCTGCAGCAAATGCAAAATAAAATAATGGCCAAACTGACCGCGTCACACACGTTTAACCACCGGCTGGTTTACTCGAGGGCAGGGGTCCCCAACCACCGGGCCCCGGACCAGTACCGGTGGATCACTTGGTACCGGGCCGCACAGTAAGAATAAAACATGTTTTTTTTTGTGTGTTGGTTACATTTATTGTAAGTATTTGTACGTATTATATTATATATATTACAATATAATAAAGTGCATAATATAAAATGGAATAATTACATTTACATTACATATGTAATAATGAAATGATATGTTTTGCACTTTATTGTGTGTTTTGTTAGGCTTTAACTTAGTGTGTTTGTTACGTTGTTCACGTTACAGTTTTGGTTTCACACAGGACATGAACTTTGAGTAGAAATGTATTTGTGACACAGCGAAAAACTTTGAAACGTACCTGACAACTGGAGTTTCATTGTATGGGAACGTCATGTTTTAGGAGACGAGGCTGACTGAAATAGTTATGGTTTTCTTTGACAAAGCCTAAGTCAAGTAAAAGACTGGACTCAGACTAAATTAGCGGCACTGAGACTACATTTGATGGCGTTGCAGAGCTCAGGGAGACTCAGAAGAGAGACCCGACCATCGATAAACGCGAGAGAAAGACGGGTTAAGCTTGGATTTCACTTGGAGAATGTGGGTCACCGAACCTGTAACACCGGGTGTTTTTTCAGACCCTCTCATAAGCTGCCGATGCCAATTAACAATACAGCCGCGTTAGTTCAAACACTTCACTGCTGAGTGACCTTCAGCTTCAGCCATGAGCAAATAAATGATGGATTGCTCGTCTCCGTTAAAGTCTGGGAGCTTGCTGTGAGTTGACAGAGAACATTTTGTGTTTTCACTGGCACAGTAGCAGCTGATGATATATAAGTGAGCAGAGTGAGAGGCTTCCCAAATGTCATTTGACCTCCAATAAGGTCCTCAATCGACTAAATGTAAAAAAAAAAAAAAAATTTAAAAAAGCACTCCTGCTTCCAAAAAAAAAAAAAAACCTAATGGAATTTGTGGTAACGGTCCTGCACGGACAGCTACAGCGTGAGCAGCTGGGACATGTTTACATATAGCTTGAGCAAGACTGCATTGCAACAGAGACAAAGAAAATTCTCCAGCAACAGAACTACACGTCAGAAAGAAGAAAGAAAAAAAAAAAAGAAAGGGGAGAGTGAAGGGAAAAAAAAAAATAATTTCTTGTTGTTTTTCAAGAGAAACTGTGTTGTAAACAGGTACGTAAATCAGGGATTAATAATAGTTCCCTTTGTCTGTGAAGTACCATGCAGAGCTGAGGAAATGGGTGGGTTTGTGGTAAAAGAGTGTGTGTGTGTGTGTGTGTGTTGGGGGGGCATGCAAGGCTGTAAGAAAGAGGGGAGGAAGGGGAAGGAGAACACGTGAAGGCAGCGAGTGTGTTTTCCGAGAGCCATGTGCTTGGGCCAGGCGTGTGTGACCGAAAGTGCTTTATGTCACTGTGTGACTCACACTGGGGGCTCCACGCATCCATTCACATACGCACAAAATCCACCCATGAAGGTAATGTGTGCAAGGACGCCAGCTGTCTAAAAATAGACAGGCGCACGCAGTCAGGCAGAAACATACAATGCACTTATAAAAAAACACACACACACACACACACTGGTAAGAGCAGTAAATGCCACGAACACACACACTAACAGGAGAGAAGCGAGGACGTTCACCTTCCTCCAAGTGAATGAGGAAATAATGACTAATAACTGGATCAACATGCACTGCATTTATTTTTTATTTGTTTGCATTATTACGAATAAGGAAGTATGACACTGATCTATATTTTCTTCTTGACTTCAGGTTCTTTTGTCCATATGTCGTAACTCTGACGCACGAATGACCAATGTGGCGGGGGGCCCATTAAAAGGGCTTATGAGTCACTACTTATGTTACCTAATACACAGTACTGTATACGTATGTGACATGTCAAATATAGATTTAACAAATAAATAGGCAATTTTGTCAAATATTTTGGACCATTTTGCTAAAACACCGGTCCAAAGCGTTTTAAATAGTAAGGTTTTGGTGAGAAATGCACGTGTTTGGGAGGTTGTGAGCACACGACTGGAAAACGGTTCGATATATTTTCGCTGTCGTTAAACACGGCCCCCATTTACATTCTACAAATGGGTATTTTGGGTATTTTTAATGGGTCACACAGTGGGATGTGTGCCAAATAACACGACGACATGTTGTCAGAGAGCACTTTGTTCGGCTTCATGACGGCAGATTTCAATAGTTTGGAGCTACGCACATCATTTACACCATCAAAAGCCTTCTTCTTGCTTTCATAAGGATGGGTGAAGCGTAGCAGTCAAAGGAGACACAGAAACATGAAGAGAGAAGCAGCAGCACCTCATTATAGTGATCTTCTGAAAGGTGAGAAAACTAAACTGTGCCAGCTCCACGTGTATGAAAAAGACGTATGACGTATGAAAAAGGTTGACAATCCTGATCGTCCTCCTGCATCCGGAGGTGGAGCGCCATGAATGACTCACGTGTGCAGCAAAAACATCTGTAATGTAAACGGGAACGCAAATGCATAAATGTGGAGAGTCATATTTAGCCCGTCATGCATATGCATGAGTCTGTGAGCATATGGCACGAAACAATCTGCCAAGAATATCTAGGAGAGCTCGCAGGCACGACTGTCACTCCAAGTGAGTCAATGTTTGTATACATAGTGGGATGTGTGTGTGTGTGTGTGTGTGTGTGTGTGTGAGTCAGTACACTTCCTCTTCTGAGAATCGGTTATGATATGCAAACAGGGCTTCAGCTGGCTTTGGTACAGCGAGGCCTGCAACTAACCATTGCTTTCATTATCAATGATTATTTTCTAGATTAATCGTTTGGTCTATATAGTGAAAAATGTCCATCCCAGTTTCTTAAGGTCCAAGGCGAGGTCTTTAGATGCCTTTGTGAGTCCAAAACCCGAAGATATTCACTTTATTATGATGTGAAACAGAGAAAAGCAGGAAAGCTCCATATTTGAGAGGCTGAAAAAAATCTTTTTTTGGACATTTTTGCATGAAAAATGAGTTGTCGCCGCTCTTGTTACACCTTTCACAGCCACTCGCACATGTGGTGACGTCTCACATAGATGTTGAAGACATGGCAGTAGCTCACTGACCTCCACACACGTGCAATATCACACATCGCACGTAAGCTGCCGACACATGCCTCCTTTCCTCTGGCTCTGGAGACGGAATACCTTCCTCTCCAACAGGCGGGTGTGTGTGTGTGTGGGGGGGGGGGGGGGGGGGGGGGGCACTCAGGTGAGGCGGGGGCCCGCTGTCAGTCATCAGCTTCACCAGCTCAGCCCGAGCAGAGATCAGAGGAAACTGTTGCCCAACATCTCCATGGCTTCCACACACGTCTGCACTCTGCGCGGTTATGAAACGACGAATCGGAACAACAGCGAGCTAAAGGTACAGTACGTAAGGGCTTCTGCTTTCACGTGCTGAACTTCATCCTGGGGTCAGGAAGCACGAGGATCATGCGAGGATCAAACGGTACATGTAACATTCCACACATGCACATACGTAACACACACACACGCGCGCCAGAGTAATTAAAAAGAAAGATTAAAAACTAGTCGTAAAAGTGACATATCAAAGGGTAAAAAAATGAGGGGAACGTCAAGTTGCTGTTGGGCTTAGTAAAGATATTGTACATAGTTATTACACATCCCCTTGTTAAAAACTACCAGCGATGCCAGTAAAGCATCTGCAACGATGGAAAAACAATCGCTAACCACTTTGATTATCAATCAATCTTTTAAGTCATTTTTCATGCAAAAATGTCAGAAAGTGCTGTTTTCAGGCCTCTCAAAAATGGAGATTTCCTGCTTTTCTCTGCTTTACATCATATTAAAGTGAATATCTTGGGGTTTTGGACAAAACACAACATTTAAAGACATCACCTTCGGCTGTGAGAGTTTGCGATGGACATTTCTCACTATTTTCTGATATTTTATCGATGAACTAATCAGATATGAAAATAATCCGTAGTTGCAGCCCTACCTCACACACTTCCTTCTTACCCAACACACACAATGTGATGCCATCACGAGCTGTGAAACACTGCAGGAGCCTTGGCTGTAACAGCTGAGTGACAAAGGGACTTCACTGACAATGCAAAATGTATATGAATATTCAATGACAAGATCCTAATATGACATTTAAAAGGAGAACAAAAAAGCTTGGACTGTGGGGAAAAAGGACTTCACCTTAAACTCTTTCACTTTTAAAGAATGCAAGCGGCCGTGAACTGAAACGACTTCCTCGGGCGCTCTGGGGTCGACGGAGGTGAAGATCATCGATCTCATTGACAACTAAAGTCCACGTCTCATCAATCCTCATTAGAGACCTGCTGCAGCGATTTCCCGGACAAATCCAGATAAGACCTTGAACGCCTCATTCATGGATCTCTCAGGGCTGAGGGCAGCATTGATGCAATGTGTGTACACACACACACACACACACACACACACACATATAGCAGACCTCCCAGCCGGACATCGCAGGCATACATAATACATGAGAAAGTATGAGATGAGGGGCAGTGTCCTGTTTCTCCTCTAGAACTGCTGACCTACGCATCCCTCTCTCTCTCTCCCACACACACACACACACACACACAACATGGGGCAAGTTCTAACCTAATGAATTCAAAGCCATATCCCTGCTGAGTGTGCGTCTACTGCAGCACGCAGTGTGTAAATGGGCCAGCAGCACTCAACAGAGGGCAGGTTGTCTTTAAGTCTCTTCTACCGCACTGATCATGGCCATTATTATATTACGTTTTTCTATTTATAGGAGACAGGGTTATGAAATCAAACAAATGATGCCCCGAGGGTTTCAAGTTGTGTAAGCACCTGATTTTGTTGCTTGCACAACGTCTACCCACAATATATATTATGTATTGTTCGAAACCAGGGTAGCACTTTACGGTCAAATATATTTAAGGAGCCAATGCGTTTGGACTGAGCAGAGCGAGCAGCTGAGGTGCTGCTGCACCCGGGTGGTGTCTCGGTGTCAATGCAGCCGACTGGTAAACTGGAGCACAAAGCTCTCTGAAGCCATCTGGTGGAAATATGGTGTCGATTTTCACTGTGGAGGGTTTTGCAAACATGAGGTGAATATATATATATATATATATATATATATATATATATATATATATATATTTTTTTTTTTAAAGATACATTTTTACCCTTTTCTGTGAGCTTGTGTTGTCATCTCATCATACTGTTCTGTCCGATATGTGTATTTTAATCCTGGACAACAACAATAAAAAGAAAGAAAAGAAACTACTTTGGCCACTGTAACAACAAGTTAAAATACTATAATAATACAGAATAAGGGAGAAAAATCAAACATACACACAAGCATAAACACAAGAATTCAGTCCTATTGGAAAAGGTGAAAAATAAATAATAATATATAATATTTATTTTTATATTATTATATATTTATTTTTATATTATAATATTTATATATATATATATATATAAATATTATAATAGAATATATATGTTATATTATAATATTTATATTTATATATAATTTATAATAGATAAATAATAATTTATAATATTTATTTTTATATTATTATATTTTATATTAGAATATTTATATATACATATATACATATATAAATATTATAATAGAATATATATGTTATATTATAATATTTATATATAATTTATAATAGATAAATAATAATTTGCATACAGAACATTGAAATTAATCAGCTAAGATCTCGATCATCATAGCAACACATCTCGACAGAACTCGTGAAAAGGTGAAACTCGAGATGTGTCCAAAAGTTGTGGGATATTTCACTATCAGAAAATAATATCAATGTCGATTACTTAGTGATAAGATAATTATCAGTGTATATTTTGAAACGCACTTACTTTGAAAATACAAAATATAAGATTTCTTTAATTCTTTTATAAGAACTTATTCTTGCCCAACAAACACTCATTCCAAAGATAATGTTAATGTTGCTTCTAACTAAGCAACTTTATTATAATTCATAAAGGAAACACTTGACCTGTGACAGTCACCTACATGGGGCTTAATAGCAGAAAGCAGTCAGACAAAAAGGACGGGTAAAGTGTTTATTAAGGAAGTTGTCAATACAGCTTGGAAATATACATGCAACGTATCAAATCTCATTTTCATTTCTCTTTGTTTTACAACTGTGACCGTTACTTGAGTGAAGAAAAAGCTGCATCCCCCAGATCAGTAGAACAGCGTCTGTGTCTGTCTTTTCCCTTGAGCACAGGTCTTAGCAAGTATTTCTGTTCAAAAGGGTAACTCTTCCTCTTTGCAAATACTCCCTGCAGCGTGTACTGTAAGAAATATGATCATTATCAGCTATGTCACCAGAGTCTTGGGGTCAATTGACGTCATTGAAATGATTCCATCTGAACTTCCCCCGTAAGGCTTCAAACCAAGCCATTTAAGCACCAGTTACGTCCAGGCTTCACAAGTCTGAATCAAATTTGTTAAATACAATGTTCTTAAAATTTGAAATATTCTCATTAACATTTGAAATATTCTCAGTATTCATATCAGAAAATAAGACAAATTCTCACTAATCAGAGCTGTAGAATGTTAAAATGAGCTTTGTTTTGATTAGCTTTTTCAAATATGTTATAACAAGTCAAGAGACAACTGAAAAAGGTTAGTTCGGAGGTTTCGAAGTGGAGTTGTATTGCATGCGAGGGGCAACTGAAGCTCGAGTTCTGCCAAGTAAAATGACTGTTTTTGTCAATGGAGTCTGGTGTAGTGAAGAGAGCCTAGATAACTTCACAAGCTTCAGTTCCCTGTTCGACAGGGCTTTCTGACGGCAAAGTAAAGCAGTTACAATATTCTATATATAACATTATATATATACTGTATATATAACATTGATTTTCTTTTAGGTGGGTCTTTCTTTTAGGCGTCTAAAACACCGTATAAAACGGTTACCGGTAGTTCTGGTCCTTGATTGTGATTGGCTGAGCCGCTTTCGAACCCGTTGTAAAATACTCAATAAACGTACAGCTGTGACTGCATTATTATAGCATCGCTGCGCCATTTAACGAGATTAAAATACCTTAAAAAAACGAGAGAAAAAAGCAGACATCGGCCCTTAGCTATTGTAAAATCTCTGTAACTTACGGCCTCTTGTGGCGAAATGCTTTATTTTTGCAGTACATTGCTACATAGCTCCCATGTTGGTTCCCCTCTCCGGGGCGTGCCGACCGTCATCTACTGACTATGTACCTCGTACAACCTCACTCCGAACGATCCAAACGATCCCTTTAAAGCCACCTAGTGAGTCGTCACAACGTGTTAATCAAATGGAGGCGAACCGCAGTGGAACCAGAGTGAGAACAAATACAAAACGTTAGAAAAACATCTGAAAGTCAATCTTACTCAGTCGTAGCACTAACACTGAAATCACACACACACACAGACACACACAGACACAGACACACACACACACACAGTTCACCCTTAGTGTCGTCTCATCTAGATACAGTAGACATTTGCACATGTACGTCCCGTCCATCGAAGTCTCTTGCTGCTGCTGCTGCCACAGTTACCCCGACGCAGGAATGCCATCCTTCCAGTCGGGGCTGCTGTGGTCTCACACGATGAGAATCACAGCACCGGCGCAGAAGCCAGGCTGAAGCCCCCGGGGTCACAGTGATCCCTGGCGAGAGCGTCCCTTCCTTCCTCAGATGGCACGTCGGGCCCTTTAATCCCCAGTGGCTGCCAACCTGCTGAGGGGCCTCAGGAGTTCATCATCAGCTGTACGCCCTTCACACAGCATCCGACCCCCATTCCCTTTTTAACAGGTTTTATAATGGCACCCAGCGGCGTAGGGAAATGGCCAGGCTGCGTTTCTCAGTGTTCATGTTAGATCACGGATGTGGGCGTGTGTTGACATCTAGCAGGAGTCTCAGAGATCAGATCAACCAGTGTGTGCGTCCTTACATTTAGAACCATGTGACCAACACATCGCTGAGAAAAAGTCAAAGAATGGGTTCTCTCTCTCTCTCTTTTTTTTTATATTATTATCTTTTTTATTCATACCAGGTTTATTCCAACAGGAAATTAAAGCATGTCTGATCCAGATATTGGTTTAAGTTTAAAGTGCTTTTTGCATCATCTTCAGTTACCGTAAAAACAATGTCACATGTTTACCTCTTTGGCGTCCAAGTAAATAGGATGGACCATCTTGGAGAACATACTTGTAAAAAAATAAAGTCAATCTTCTTCATCGGCCAGGTGCCGGATTTGTATATTAGACGTGCTATTTTGTGTATCGTCCGAGACTAGATGTGGCCCTCAGAGGTTTCTTCTGGCCTTTTGGGAATTGCCGCAAAACAAAGTCGAAGTTTGCCATTGTGGACATAGCATAGAAGACGTTGGCTTTGTCTGGTATGAGCAACTCTGAAAAACAGAAAAACGAAATAAATCGTCAAAAATTTTTTTATTTTCTTTCTTTTTTCCAGCAATTTTCTTTTGATAGCAGAGTCCTTCTGTTCTGACCTCTTTCCTGGGAGATGACCTGCGTCAGCGTGAAGTCCTGCCAGTTCATGTGCTCCAGGTGATGCTTCTCCAATGCCCTTTGAATCACCTGAGCAGTTTTGTCCTGGCTGGTCAACTATGAAAGACGAAGAATAAGAAGAGCCATTAAACACACCTTCATGGAGCTTTTGCTTGAGAAAGTCAATGTTGAAAGCTGCGCAGTAGTAGAAGTGTCCAGATCATTTATTAAATGGCCTGTTGTTACTTCACTTTTAATGTTTGAGCTGTGCAGAGTTCGACACCCGACAAACAACTAAACGGTGAAGATATTTTGAAATCAGCACTTGAGGATAAACTCACCAGGATGCTTTTGTACATGTTGCCGTTGTTGTGGCCGAGGTCCACGCTCACCCTGACTATACAGGAGTCAGCCACCTGACGGTTATACAGGGGCAGGCAGGTCATGGACACGGAGCGCTTGTGGTGGGAGGCCAGAGTGGGCTTCGGCCGAGTACCGCCACAGGACGTGGCTGGAGAGCAGAGATCAGTCTGGCAGGAGGAGGAGGAGGAGGAGGAGCTGGAAGGAGTGGGGAAGTCTGGAGAGGAAGCAGCGGAGGAGCAGGGGGAAGACGAGGAAGAGGAGGACGAGCAGGAGGAGAAGGCCTCGGACACATTGTTGCAAGAGCTGTGAAAGGACTGCGGAGCAAATGAGAGAAAAACAAGAGATGTTGATGAGTGCCACTGGAAATATGATCAAAGCATTTTTAATATATAGTATATATATATATAATATATAATATACTGTATATAGAGTTTTTCTGTGCTCCATCAAACTAACCCTACTGCAGCTCATTCGAGGACAATTGAAATTCCACTTGTTGACGGCTCAGGCTAGTTTCGACGGCCATTTAAAAAGGATCTTTTGTGAGGAGAGAATATGCAACTTTCCCAGTTTTAAAAGCCATTCAGAGTATTTTACTTTCTTATTAGAAATGCTTCGGGGGTTTGTTTGACTGCTTAAAATAAGCCGATTGTTTGTGAAGTGTAAATAGTGGATGTTGTGCTGAACACAGAGGCTCATCAGATAACAGCATGACAAACAGAGACACCACTGTGCACGACTGAGGACAAAGTATAGACAGAAAACAATGAGGCACACACACACACACGCGCACACGGATACACACACACAGCTGTTTACCTGCAGTCTGATGGAGCAGGTGGAGTTTGTGCAGGAGAGATCCTCCATCTCAGATCCACTGGATCCAGAAGATGAAACGCTGATCTGGTCTGCGGGGACTTTTTTAGATCCATCGCTCACTGTCAGGAGACTGAAGACAGAGATTCAACTTGAGTTTCAAAGACAAAACTCATTTTATGAAGATAATAGTGCTCTTTTCATAAGGCTGTGGCAAATATCTTTCATTACATTAGCTTCAAATGTCTCTGTTAGTCAGATTTTTAGTTTTTTTAAGACGTCATATTTAAAAAACTTTCTTGAACGAATATAACTTGCATATTTTGTCAACATACATACATGATCTTTTCTTTTTTTAATGATTTAAGTAATTCACTATATTATGGTTCGAGCCGAAATAGATGTTGTGATATTGTAGTTATGTAAAAGTAATTTATGGTGCCGTTAGATTGCTGCTAACTGCTAATACAGGTGCGTTCCTCCCTTTGTGTACGGCAAGTGGGAGTGCAATCAGTTTTTGAGCGTGGTGAAAATGTCGTTTTTAAAAAGCTAAACGCCGACAAATATGGATTGAGGCAGGATATTTCGTTGGATACTTGACTTTAACATACGCTATATATATATATATATATATATATATATATATAAGGAAATATTGTTTGTACCCAAGTGTCCTGTAAAAGTGTGTGTGCATAGTAAAATGTGCAGACAGTATACGTGTGTGTTTGAACATTCAAATACTCACGAGGAGAGTTTCTTTGTGAGCGTGCGGTGTCTCCAGGAAGTTGGCGAACACAAGTCCACTGGAGGCTCCAGCTGTCTCGACAGTTCATAGCTGCAAAACAAAAAACAGAAAATGACAAACTGCAGTCGATAGATATTCATGTATTGAGGAAACTTTGTACTGTGAACATTGTTTAAAGACAACCGGAAAGCTATTTTTTAAATAGTCAATTGTTTTTCTTTTTTTTTTTTTGTAATTCTCACTTTTTTATTATTCTTAACGATCACTTTTTTTTTCTTACTTTTAACTTTGATGATTTTATCATCTACTGTCTTTTAATTTTTTTAATTTTATTGTTTTTTTGCCCTTTTTTTCAAAAGTGTTGCATTTGTTAATTTTAATTTTATTTTGTAAAGTACTTTAAACTACATCTCTTGTATGAAATGTGCTCTATAAATAAAGTTTATTATTAATAATAATAATTAATATTAATGTAAATATAATATTATTACTTGTTACTGCTTCTTCACTGTACAGGCACTTAATCCTTGGATGTTCTACTTTACCACATATTGAGCTGTGATAAAAATGAAAGATTGGTTCAAAACAGATTATTGCCATAAAAAAAACAGTTTCTGATTAGAAATCATTGGCATAATAATCATAATAGCAATGAATATTATATCAATGATTGTTTGGGACATGTTTGAGATGTTGAAAATTGAAATACAGTCACTAATCAGGTCAATCTGGGGTGACACTGCTAACACTGGCAATAATGATTTAACAAAGACAAATTTAAAATACTTTCATAATTTTAATTTAAACGGTTGTCATCACTTTCACCTAATGGGTGTGTCCACATTGAAATGTAGAGGAAATATTACATTTTTGTAGTTTTTAATACTCAGCAAAGGGGGTTAAAACTACAAGAAGCTGAAAAAAATCATTTGACTGCATTTCAACCTTTTGTTATTTTTGCTTGACAATTAGTACCTACATTTGTCTTGTTTCAATTTACGATATATAAAATAACTTGTTTTTTTGCATTTCCACATTGTTCTTGTCCTTTTTAATTGGACAGAGATGCGTTATTTAAGAATGTCTTTTATTTGACAATAATTATACTGTGGTGTACCTTCACTGTAAATAGACACTTCCACTGTTTGGCATAGGTTCATTACAGCCACGGTAATTATTTTATGATGTTTTTCTGCAGGTAGCAGACTTCGTCTTGTTATCTGTTCAGCCTTTTTATACATTTACAGATTTTACAAACTGCCAAACGATGAACTGCATCACTAGAAGAGTTACACGGGTTTATAAGTGATTGTTGCATTATAAATGTCAAAGGAGTGGTTTCTTTATGACAAGGTTTCTTATCCACTGATAACAAGAAGTGATCAACTGACCAGATGCCATTACTCAGTACGACAGGACATTTTAATAAATGCTGCACCTAGTGACGAATCTTTCAGTGGAAAAATGTGGAATTTTTACAACGCATACTTCAGATTATGCAACCAAACTTTTATTGTGCTTTCAGCAGACTTTCCTCTGCTCGTGATCCAATCACAGGGATGTTATGGGAATAATAAAAAATGTCTTCAACTCACCTCGACTGGTCTGTGAGCAGCTTGTGTCCCTGCAGCCAGGCAGAGATTCTGGGGTGATGGGGCAGGTTGTACTGGGAGCAGGACACCTGCAGCACACGGATCTGTGACAGAACCTCAAACTCCTGTAGGGAGAGAGACATGATACGAGGATGAACAAAGTGACAGGGATGTGAAGCGGTCCTTAAAGAGGTATGGAAATGTTTACGTCTTTACTGAAAATATCCCTCTCCGTTTACTTTGACAATGCTAATACACTGCACACACCCAACAACACAATCCTACATGGACACTTTGTACTTTGTTTTTGACTCCTATGAAAAAAGTAAAATACATAAAAGATGACACAAAGAGGAACCACTTACCCTCCTCCTCTTCTCAAAGTTTATGAGCCCACCCTGTCAAAAGAGTAAATACTTATTTATTGCATACGTCAATGATTAATTGGATCAGGAAAAGGACAATAATACTAAGGCAACACTTTATTCGAACAGCCCCTATTTAGCATTTATAAGCCGTATATCTCAGTGATTCATTATTGGTCAATAAAACATCATTATATAGTTGTAAACAGAATTAGGAAACTATAATACCTCTAGTGAATCATCCATAACCGGCGCATAAAAAGATGAATCACGAATCAATAACGATATAATGTAGCAACACAGTTGTTATGAATGTCTTGATATTTTTCATGAAGTATTGCATGTTTATTTCCATTATTCTTATACATTATATAGAAATATTAAATATAAAAGTTATAAAAAATGGGTAGGATTCTTAGAAAAGTATTATTCTAAGAATCTATTTACGAATGACGAGCCATCAAACTCAAAAAGGCCATGAGATGTGGCAATTATCAACATTTTTGAACCCACCTTGTGTGGGTTAAAAATGTGTGTAATCAATAAATATGATTGCAGGTAGGCGTATGTTACACTGTGTTAACATTCGTTAACCATTTATACACGAGTTATGGATTCTTACGGGTCAAATTGAGGTTGGAGAGGATGGGAGGGGCTAAAAGAAATAGACCTTTCTACACATTACACTAATGTGTGCATTACATAAACGCACATCTTTGAGATCATATATCTGTACTCTACAAACATACTCCGCACTGTGAACCTTTGCACATTCCTCTGAATATTTTGCATATTTCTGCACAATACTACAACTTTTAAAACTGCACAGCTCTTCCACTTTTAATTCAGATATACTGTGCATATCTTTTCACAGTAATTGTCATATTCTTATTGTATTTATTTTTTTGTATATTTATATTTCTTTTAGACTTTTTATTTTATAATAGTTTATACAATAGCTTTTGTGCTCTTATTGTCCATTTTAATTTCTCTTACTGTGTTTATGTATGCACCATTATACACCGAAGCTAATTCCTTATACGGTCTATGGTGAAAACCTAGTTGGAAATAAACCAAATTCTATAATTTTATGATTCCGATTCGGATTAAGACCTGAATCTGTTTTATCTCATTACAAATACTATGCCATAGAAATATAATTTGAAATTCGCTCTTTAAATTTGCAGCACCTACAAAACTGAGATAAAAAAAGAGTAAATGCACTCTGGGTTCAGTGAGTTGGTAATTTATGGATTTTTGTGGAGACACAAATTAGACAACTAATATCAAGCTAGCTGGGGAGTTAGCCACTGTTAGCCTGAGTTCAATCTAAAACTAAATGTACTTTGTGGATTTTTCTCTAGCTCTGTAAATTAAGAAATATCAAGTTTGACGAACTCACACCTTGGTCCTTGTGTTTGTTATTTCACATAACTATATGAGTCAGTAACTAGAAAATAATGTAACTAAACTTCTGCTAAAGATAGCTAACGTTAGCTTAGCAGGACTCAGTAGCTACCATCTAAGCTTTTGACTCTCGAGGAATTCATGCAATTTGGTGAGGAAAAGCTACCTTTAGATGGCATTGAAATGTATTAAATTGTTAATTAATTCATCATATTGGTCCCGGTGTCAATATTAATTGTAGAAAAGCGGACAGAGGCCTCGCAAAACAGAGGTTATATACTGCTTATGAAGGCAAAGAGGGGATCAAGTTAAAGTGTTACCTACTACTGGAACAAAATATATAATATGATGACATATTTTACTGTACACAGTGTATATATATCTAACAATTGAACGTTAACACTGTCAAATGTCCCTGTACATTATGTACCTCCACACTGTCGGGCAGAGCGGTGTCCAGCATGGTGAGGACGGTCAGATATGTGCCCAGGTATGGAACCACTCCACTGGACGTACTCTGCAGAGGGACAAGGAAGCAGGGTTATAGTACTAGTTTCCTGTGTCACCGTGTGTGTATTATTTGTGTCTTTTGAAGCCAGTCATTAGCTTCTTTTCGAACGACATTCACACAAGGAAAGTCCAAGTTAGCAGCACCGTGGGTTCATGTTACGGCCCAGGAGAATGTGCATATGACTCATAAAAGACCCCTCTCTAGTCTATTATTACTGTCCTATAATCCTGGTGATCTGGGGCCATTTGAAACTTGTTTAACACGAGCGAAGCTAAAGATAGGTTTGGGTATCTGCCGTGCCAGAGATACCCCACCCACACGGAGCGAAATCAGCTCTCTTGTGGCTTTTAGAGTTGAATAATAGGGAAGGGATTTTCTATGTGTGTTTTTTGAAAAGCTGAAACTAAACCCTGCCTCAGGTAAAAAAGACAATATCACAAGAAAAATGTTCACAAGCAACATTCCTACTGTGAAACTGCACATTTAATGTGGCAGAGAAAGGAGGGTTGCTGCTGATATCTGGCTCTGGGCTTCATCTCATGTCTTCCAAACATCTCAGTCTTTTCTCATCCTGAGGTATGGCTTACCATCTGTCTGGGGATCGGACACCGCTTCGATATAGTTGGAGAAATGTTATTTAAAGTCGCCTGGCCTCCGTCCTGTAAAAGTAGGTCAGACAGAGCTATATTCAGCTGGAGGTTATATTTTAAATCATTCAACTTTTTCAAAAACCAGCAGGATTTTTTCCTTCTGCATACGTGCGTGTTTATGTGTATAAACATTCAATTATATCTCACACAAACGCGTACAAAGGGGGCTTTAAATGAAGGATGCAAGCAAGCTGAATATGATTGATATATGCTTATGAAGCAGGTTCTTCAATACGAGAATAACACTTATTACAGATTAACTTGGATATCCTGTTTAATCATTATCTTGTGAAAGGGAGGGAGGCCTCTTTCAAGCACTCTCTCTGAAGTCTTTGTATGCAATATCTGTCAAAAACAGCGATTAGGCTATAAGCAAATGTGTGAGTCACTGTGTTCACATAGAAAAAAGCCTCCTTTAAAAAAAGTACAGCTGCATTGAAAAGTGAAAAGGAGAACAAGTTAACACAAGTGAGACATATGAAAAATGTCCCAGTTAAGAATATCTTTGAACGTTATTGTGAAGCAGGAAATACTCGTGCAAGTTGCTTGGTTGTTGTGTGCAGAGAACACCAGTCTATCTATGATCTATTCACTTTCACTGTAATTAGACACAAGTCACCTCTGACGCCGACGCCTAAAGAGGACTTCATAAAAGAAACAGAGGGAACACAATGTGCTTCAGGCCTGTAGTTTCCCATTAACACCCTGTTAAACATTTCTGAAAATATTAGACAAAAATTTATATTTTTTAATGATTAAAAAGAGAAAACGCCTGTGCTTCGGAGGATAATCATTCCCAAACATGTTTTCAATATGAGAAACATTCTTCGTACTTTGGTCTTTGTGTAGTTTGTACCCTGTTGCGTTTATGGTCACAATATGTTTTTGTAATATGTAAATGCAGTATTGCGTCTTCTGCTGAAAACTGGTTATGTTAGTGATTTCCCCCATCTCCAATTGACTGCTGGGACTAAAAGTGTGCAACAGCTGCACTGGGTTGTTTGCATTGGTAAACATTCACCCTAGAAACTAAATGCATTTCCGATGGAAATTTATAGAAAACTTTCCACCTTCAGTTACTTTTGGCACATTTACTGTGGACCACATCTCATCTATTGTTGGCGTCACCACTTATTTACTGACTATTGTACATTAAGTATAAGCTCTATGTTCCCAGGGTCCTAAGTTTCCCCAACTCAATATCCTCTTAATATGACACATTAATGGGACCTTTAAAAAGTTTTATGTTTTACTCTACTTTATAGCTAACTAACATTAGCTTGCTCGCTAACCTTACTACTTATGTGTGGATACACAGTAGCATAACTTAGAGATAGACTATATAAATATTTATATATATATATATATATATATATTTATATATATATATATA
>CALSBV010000306.1:1576569-1608176 GCA_943590825.1 Bovichtus diacanthus
AGACACTGGTATGGCACCACTTTGACAAACAGAGCCTGAAACGCCATGAAAACCAATCATCAGCCTTTAATCAACAATGTAAAACAATAGAAACGTGGAGCGTGAAATATGTCCTCTCACGTACAGAGTCCATTCGGGTGAGCTGTTCGGCGATGGATGCAGCAGAGAACTCCATGACGCCACCTTGATCCAGAGAGTTTTCACATCCTGAATCCTCATCACCAGAAGCCTCCTCATCCTGCTCCAGATCTGCCCCGGCAGGGCCGACGCTTGTATCGCCTTCCGAAGAAACACAGAGAGTAGAAATCAAGAAATAGCGAAGGCATGTTTTGTTTTTTTTGCATACGGCATGACGGTATGGCGCGCGGACAAAGGCCTTGTCATTTTTAGTTCATGTCATGTGGCGGAGGGTCACCTTCTCTCTGTAAACTCTTGAGCAGTGCATCAGCTTGCCCAGCCAAGGAGCTGAAGTTGGGCTGGTGACGCATGTTGTTGTGAACTGCAGAGCTGATCCTCAGATGATCCAACAGCAGCCTGAGCGCCGGGTGCAGGGGAGGATCCCTGAAGTCCTCGCTGTACTCATCCAACCATGTCTGGACAAAGGCCAACAGAGGGCTGAGGAGGCAGTGGAAGATTCATTACAGTTTGACTATTCAAACTACGCTTTAAGTCAAGAGTGACATATTAGAAAATGAACCGGATATAGGTTTGAGCGCATCGTAAACTCATCCACCTACCTGCTGTAGCATTCACTGTTGTCGAGATCTGAGGCAGCGTTGTCCCTGTGGGAGGGGGAAAAAACAGGACTGAGTCATACTCTTCAGACTGTTTTCTTTATATTTTTTAATTATTATTTGCCCCTGCTCTGCAACTATCCTAAACCCTGACCTTCATACATGCCAACCACAGTCTAAAACCAAAACCATAATTGCTGTTGTTGAAAGTCTCAAGATGATGAGCACCTGCTAGGTACTTATTACTACATGAAAGACAGGTTGCTTTGTCAGAGAAGCGATGTATAAAAAGATCCTGACGCAACATGGTGACGTTGCATGTGTAACAACCCAAGTTGTTTTCCTAGAATCTAGCACAAAGGAGCTGGCTCTTCACCTGTGCCTCCTCAGCATCTTTAAAAATGAGCCTGTACTTTCTGATCTGGGGAAGGTGAGCAGATAAAGAGGCTAAAACTATGCTAAAATGTTAGCATTTGCAGTGAGCTGGATGAGAAGTACCCAAAGTAGAGAGAATCTGAAGCCGAGTGTACATGAATGAACATGTGAATTTAAATATCAATGGGGGGGGGGGGACTGACATGGAATATCTTATTTAGCTAACCATTAAAGGAATAATTTGACATTTTGGGAAATGCGCTTATTAGCTTCTTTGCAGGGAGTTAAATTAAAAGATCGATACCACTCTTATGTCTGTATGCTACCGCCAACAGCCAGTTAGCTTAGATTAAAGACTGGAAACAGGGGGAAATTTAGCCTACCAGTAACAAAATACCAAATACCAAATCCCAAGATGATGTTTACACGTTGGTCGTGTGAGTTTGCATCTGTCTGTCCGTAGCTAATCTCACATACTACTGGTCTCAATAGCCTAATATCTCTTGTGCACATTTAGGTGTGTATTCATTCAATCCAACATGACAGAAGTGGTTGTTGCAGACACACCTGGCAGACATCTGCACTCCACTAAGTGCACTTTTCTACTTTAAGCCGTTTAATCCTCAGGGCAGAGGCAGGCTGGCTGTTTTGCCCAATTTCCACTCTTTGTGCTAAGCTCACCAGCTGCGCGCAGTAGCTTCGTATTTGCTGTACAGACTTGAGAGTTGTATAAATCTTCTCATCTCACTCTCGGCAAGAAAGCCAATAAGTGTATTTCCCGAAATGCCAAACTATTCCATTGAGAAAAAACAGGCAAAACCAGGCATACAGGGGTACAAAACAGTGATTTTTACCTCAGGAAGAGCAGCTGAATGAGTGTCGACGTGGTGGTGAAAGTTCTGTATGTGGAGAGGAAGATCCTGCTGTAGTCCTGCTCCTGGCAGTCAGGGTCAAGGAGGTGAGTCATAAGGAGGTCGAGGCTAGCAGCCTTCAGACGCCGCACCTTGCAGGTTCGGTACTGAACAAAAGCGCAGCATGGAATATCCTCACTGGGGTTGGGAGAGGAGGGGACGGGCTCCCGGCGCAGAGTGACCCCATAAACTCCGCCGTCCTCGAACTCCTCACCCCACTCCTGCACTGGGTTCTGGGGATGGGAGAGGTGGGAAATAATGTTTGAGGTTTTCACATCTGTGTGGCTGCCATCCAAAGTCCTGATCGGGGTTTTGGTGAAATACACAAATATACTCTATATATATATAATAATGTTACTGGTCATAACATTAGGTTGGGCCGTGAGGAGGTAAAAATAGCAGCAAGCCACCATGGCCAAACAGCCAACACAAACAAGTGACACAACATCCCACCGAGACTCACACTGATCCCATGTGAACCACAACAACTACGCAAAATGTGCTTACTCAGAGCCATCATTCCAATGACTGCACAAACAGTTGTGCGTGTGATGATAATAATCATCAGATCCTCACCGACTCTACATGCTGGATATAGCCAGTGCTTGGTTTTCATTTCAACAATTGCACAGCAACCTGAAATTTCCCAGAATTTTATAAGTTCACGTGAATGTTTATGGACAAATACAGGATTAAGAAAAGGTTAACACGGCAAAAGCCAAATACCCCAACAAATGCAAAAACACTGACAAAATGCCAGCAAGTTTCCATCAGCATCAGTCCTCCTCCAGTGACTGATAAAAAAAAAATGCAGGTTAGTTTAGCACCAAGTGTCATGATTTTGTTCAGACATGCTGTCTTTTTCATTACATATTCAGACAAGAGGTGAGACATTGTTTGATCTCAGCGAGCGCTATTAATCAGTGTTTGAGCCATGGCTCCTCCAAAATGCTCAATAGCACTTGACACGGCATATACAATGGATCAGGGTTTATCAAATGGGAATACTGAGCGCCTTGTTCGAGCTCTGATTATGTGAAGTATGACAGCACAACAGCTGTGACGCATGATTTAAAAAAGTTCACAAAAGAGCCGCTGAACAATACGTGTATAGGCTACCACCAATTAACCACTGAGCACCAACTGCATTATAAGGGTCACTGCCCAAAAATCGAATAAATACAAAACTGAAATGGTTTCTCTTTGAAATTTGTTTCCATTTTTGCCTTGGCGGTTTGCCTTTGCATAGTCAAATTGAAGGGGACAAATACCTTGCCTGCAGAACACAAGATATGCACTCAAGCCTAAAGACCCATAGCTGTGCTCTTCACCCTCCATTAATGCAACAACCGGACTTTTTATTTCTAGTATGAGAGATCTCCAAAAAAGCTGGATCCTACATTTGCCATAATGCAACTTAATAGCTGTTTACATTTTGTTCAAACTGTATGTATATGCTGATTAAGACCTTATAGATAAATGTAATTATTTTTTGCCCTTGAAAAGGAAAAAAAAAAAGTGCAAAAATCTGTGGTTTTGGGCTCCAGGCAGTCCCCCAAAGTATACCTATGGACATTTCCATCAGGGTTATTTTCCCACAGCTGTTTTTACAGGTTGAATAGCACTCTTAGTAAACTAAGTGCTCCTTTAAATGCCAAAAGAGTTATATAATAAGACAAGTCTTGCATAACTCCTGTCTAATCCATCTAATCAACATGCAAATGTTTCACAAATCTATACAGATGCCCTGGAGTGAACACAAGTAGACATTTGAGATTAGTTCCCGTGCTCTATTCAAAGTAGAAAATCATTTGTGTCACAAGCTTTTCGATCTGAATTAAACCAGACACTACACGTCTCCTTGCATCATAACAAAACACTGCATTTTTTTTTTACTTATAGTGAAGGTCATGCTTGGACAATATGGGCACACGGCGAGCATTACGCATGCACTCACAACAATGATTCAAAATCTTTTATGTACTGTAGATGGGAGGACATCCTGATATGCAAATCATTTAAATTCTTTATGTAAAGACAAAAGTGTAGTTACTGTGTCTTCTAGTGCTAACCAGTGTCACACAAACCCCATTGTCCGCAATAGAAACTAAGGTCGTTTGTTAGCTACACAGATGGGAAACTGTGCATTGTGTCTTACTGTTACTCAGTGTCAGCGATGGTGGTACAAAGCACTACTTACAGCCAGATCTAAAATCAGAAAACTCATCCATGGAGATCTGATTATGTTGTTAAAGCATTTGATATGAATGAAAAAGCAGACATTTTTGCAGCACCAGTTTGTGCAGAGCAGAAGAAAGAAAAAATAGCCAGTAATCGTTAAAAAAAAAAGTTGAAAGAGGTTGAAAAGTCGTATAAAAACCCTTACCACGTTTTAATATCACTTATATATATATATATATGTTTCTTTCTGATATTTCAAAATAAAATGTAGATATTTTGCCTGAGTTTTAGATAAAAACAAGGACATGTGTGATTTCTGGCAACTTAGATATGGAAATATTTGACAAATATCTGTGTGTGTGTGTGTGTGTGTGTGTGTGAGTGTGGGTATGTGTGTGCAGATGGCTTGGATTCTTCATAACAGCACTGCATGTTTCTGAAATAACTTCTGGGTGTTTCAACTGTGAATGTATTGTATTGTACTGCATTCACTTTTCTGGAAAAACTGATGTTTAGCTCTGCATCTCAAATGTATTGGAGGCACAAACTGAGGCCCAGTACAAACAACCTGTGGTCTGCAGATTCACATAGATACAGATTAGCTGTTGGATAAATATATATATATATATATATTTTTTTTTTTAAAGAAATTTTTAAATAGGTATTTTATTTTGAAGAGCACGATTCAAGACCCTGTGATGTCCCCACAAAGCTAATAATCAGAGCATTTATTTACATATATTACATTAACCTGACAATTGGCTCAATTGAAACAACACCGCAATCAATGGTCCGACTATAATGTTTAGTTGACTTCATTTATCGATTAGTTTATATTTGTATAATAAGCATTTTTCTTACCATAGTTAACTCCCATTTTCCCATGTCGTCCGGTCTAAGGAGCGTTGCTTTCCATCTTGACAGGAATTGTTGTATTGAAAATAAACTTCCAGCTCGCGAAACAGCAGGTTTAGGGCTGCATCTTGATATAATTTAAAAAAAAACGTTTGTATTTTATTTACTATTATTATCCTGTGGAACTACATTAACGCGCCTGTATTAGAATTAAAAGACTTTCCCTGCCGAAGTGTTCGTTACATTTTAAGCTAGCATAGCGGGGCTGCTCCCAGGTGACAGTGAGCGAGCAGGCGAGATGCAAACTGTCCCGACTTGTTTTCTCTCCGCGCGCTGAAACAGTTTGTCTCCGCCGGCTCGCGCAGGGAGGCGGGACTCTGACTGTGGGCGGTTGGACTGAAACTCACTGGGCTTTATAGTGGGAGGCGACTTTCTGCCGCGTGCTGTGGGAGGAGAGAGAGGAGCTGTGTCTGCCTGCGGGGGGGTCACTGTCAGGAGTAAGCCTGTCTTCAGGTTTTAGAATGAAGGTATGTGAAATATCTTATTTTTCTTTCTTGCCATGAGTTCTATATTTTAATATTGATACCGTGAAGCTACAGCCAGCTGCCGGTTAGCTTAGCATAGCATAGCTTCACACACAGATCTGGAGCTAGCCCCAGTTTAGAGGCAGGCTACATGCTAACTATCAGTTTCTGTAAAATATATTTAACCGGGGATGTTTGGAAAAGTCTTTTTTTTTCAAAACGTATCGTTGTTTGTTCTGGTTAATTTTATTACAGTATTCCATCCCCTGCACGATGAAAATTTTTTTTTATAAGTTGCAACTCGGTATGCTAACCAGGTAATCGTAGCCAGCGGGCGGCCATCTTCGTTTTGAGTCCCAATTTGGGAAACTGGTTTAAAATCTTTTTTTTTTTTTATCATTCAGCGAACGGAATAGTTTTCATCAAGATAAAATAATACAAAATAAACTTAAAAGTGGAAGTTTAAAAGTTCTATGATGTAAAATATGTCCGTAAATACCCCGTTTAGTGAAATTTAAAGCTTTTACCTGTCTTAAAAAAGGCAATTGCTAACAAGTGGCTAAATTAAATTACAGAGGTTACCTGGGACATTAAATGTCATCACACCGAGTGATAGTAGTCGTCTTCGAAAGATGGATTCTAGACTGGCAATTGGCACAGCCATGACCGCCAGCTAGGTCAGGTCACACTAAGAGGAAAGATGTTGTTGAAGAGCGATTGCTTTTCACTTCAAAAATCATAAAAGTGGTTAATAAAAATGTGTGAAGATTATCTTGCTTAACAAAATGTGTAAGTATTATAAACCTTTGTTTGCCACAGAGCTTATTTTCTGTAATAATCCAAAATCTGTCTCTCACAAGTCCCACAAATTTATGAAATTGCAGCACTAAATCACTGGAGTAGCCCTATAATTATGTGTCACTAGACTGTGTGTGTGTGTGTGTGTGTGTGTGTGTGTGTCTGTGTCTGTGTCTGTTTCAGGTAGCAACTTGACAATCTGACCTACATGATGTCGGCTTTTCCAAGAAAGTGAAAGCATGCCAGAAGGCTGCTATTTTCTGAGTGTGGCATTTCCCTGTATGTTATATTCTGCCAGCTGATGTGTAGTCCTTCCCTTCCTTTCCAAATGCAGCACCCAACAAAAACATCAAATGCTCTTTATTTAGTAAAGACATGGATGTGCTTGTCTCACCCAGTGAATTACTGAACCACTGACCCACATAAGGAAGTTGTACGACTAACGTCAAAGGTTAGTAATGTATTGTATACTCATGCATCATACACCACTGGGGTCAGATTTTTAATCTTTTGTATTCACAATAGCAGTGAAACAACTGACACAAGCGACATTCATGTTCCCTCTTCACCTCAAACCCCGACATCCATCCAGAACAGTTAACGCGCTGCTATGAAACCTCTGAACCCCTAAATGCTAATGTCAGCATGCTAACATGCTGATGTTTAGCAGGTACTGTGTTCACCATCTTAGTTCAAAGTGTTAGCATGCTAACATTTAGATAACTAGCACTAAACACAAGGTACAGCTGAGACAGATGAGTGTCATTAGTTATTACGATTCATTCTGAGGGGAACATGAATTTCTGTACCAAATGTCATGGCAATCCATCAAATGGTTAACACATTTTTCGCTTAAAACTAAAAATGTCAACATCACGGTGGCGCTTGAGGAAAATCAGGGAATCACCAAAGTCAGTAGGACTCATCCTCTGGGGGCCATGAATGTGAACATTTCATCCAGTAGTTGCTGAGATATTTCAAGTCCGGACCTAAGTGGTGGACCACTCGACTCCCAAAAGCTACGCCACTAGCATAGCTAGTTTAAAAAACGGCTACGTAGTAGACGCACTCCCAACTCTTCAAGGCGTCTCTTTGATCAAATTGTGTCAAAGGCTGTTGAGCAGCAGTCCACTGGATATTATCATTCCACTGACAGGGATTACAATCTCCACTTTTGATGATTGCAGTGATTGGGCCAAAGAGGAGCATTTATGATCAAAAATATTGTCCGACAGACGGCAGCCGACATCAAATAATGAGAGCGGACAAAAAAGCGTCGGCCGTGAGTCCCTCCTCCCATAAGAAACAACTACAAACTCAAGACAATTCAGAGAATTTGGTTTTTGGATTTAGGAATTCAAAGACTTCAGAGCAAGGCTGACGCACAGTGGTTACAGCAGTGCTGAGGAATGCAGACAGACAGTTCTTTATCAACACAGCCCAAGAGGCAAATACCTTTTGAAACTCTTACACGTACGACTTGTCTTTTAGGGCAAGGCATAAACAAAGTATTTTTTTCATCGACACTTTGTTCATCACTTCAGCACATTTGGATTCGGCTCGAGTAAAACAAAACAGTGTGTTCTACGCAGCCATGTTTTGAATGTTACATACACGTTAATAAGCTTGAGAAAGAAAAGAAAAAAAACAATTAAAGCAGCTTTAAGCAAAGGAAATGGAGCACTTTTGGTCACAGGGCCATAATCAGAATCTGTCCTCTTTACATTGTTGTGATACAAGCTAAAACATGTGGCAGCAGAAGTTGCTGGATTTGGGCTTCCATTGGTTCTCTCAATAAATGTAAAACTCTCCGGACGAAAGCAAAGTGGTCAAACATGACTGCAAGACCTTCATTATTAGTATTACCAAATGGCTGTTTCACATTTTTGTAGGGTTGCCAGGGCCACAGTAGCACATATCAAGTGCATACCAGGCCCTCTCAGGAACTCCACCACTCCTAATGACTCAACCACTCGGGCTGTTCAGGTGTTCTCCATGGAGACCGCAATGAAAGGAACCCTTCACGGGCCTACAAGCCCGTCAACCACTCAGGCTCTCTGACGCAAAGCAGGTAAGAAAGCGGCACCTTTTGTGACTCGGCGGCTGAAATGTGGCTCACTGTTGGACGGCAAACAAAATGAGATGAAGTCGTACTGCCCAAGGGACAGCGATGATGCCAGTGAGTTGGCTGTGATTTAAGGACCAACTCCCTCCCGCGTGTGCTCGCTGCGCCCGTGAAGTTTATTGTGCAAAGGTTAGAAAAAGGTCTACGCTGAATGAGAGGTGAGGTGTGGCATAATGTGATGAAAAGGAAAGAAATCAACCCGTTCTTTCTGAAGCCACACAGAGATATTATTTCCAGGCACCAAAAAAAACCCAATAAAAGTGGGTAATGTTACTGAAAAAGAATCTCTCAATTTTGTTCACAAAGAGTGGAGTTGGACCGCAAAATACAGTGCAAACTATTTATTATAGGCTTTCAAGGTCGAAAAGTGTTCTGGTCGTTTGTTGATTTGGAGTTGTATGCATGGGTGGATAACTGATCGGGCCTACTGGGCACAGGGGCCCCTGGCCTTCACCTGCAAAATGTCACTTAAAAACACGTATCAACCAGAAAGAGTCTCAAAAGGACCACAAAGAGACCATAAAACAACTACGAGATGCAAAACTACAACAAAAAAAACACACTCGCATTTATGAAAAGGGGCAAAATAGACACAAACAAAACTAGAATAAGACTCAAAACATTCACAGAAAAAAAAGGAGCACATTTTGCCACGATGACACACAGACTCACAAGGAGAAAAAACACGTCTCGGGTGGTAAAAAGCAGCGAAACAACCATAAAGTCTGCGTGTCTTGCTCCTGTGTAGGGGAGGCGGTGGGGCCGCCCATAATCCACCCATGGTAGTACGTCACTTCTGGCTTTTGCGGTTGTACTGGACAATGTTCCACCGTCACTGTTTTTACGCATTTAGTCCTATTCAAGGTCACGGAGAAATGGAACCTAATCTTACTGAACACGGAGGGAAACATCCGAGGCCTCAGTACAACACATACAGAGACACAGACGGAGCAACCCGGGAAACTTAAAAAGGGGATTTGGCGTCACCAATTCTGCAATTTAGAGCGTGCCATGCACCTGATCAGTGTGTCGGTACAGAGCTGACGTGACAGCAGTGTCCACGCAGCAACACATGTGATGTACTTGTTGATGATTGTAATCTAAGCAGGGCAGCCGTCAGGTGAAGCCTGCATGGCAGCCACACCGGAGATAAGAGCTTCCTCCGCCCTGCTGCCTGATCGGACCTGAACAGAAGGGGGCGAACTGAACACTTTACATAGGTTACACACTCCATCTCATGGGCAATAATAGAACAGCAGGTGGCATTTTATGGCTGTCAAGCAATGGAAAGCACTGCAGCTGTGGGATTAAAACATTCATGTAAGGATCAAGGAGGTCATTTCATATTCACAATCTGCGCCATCTGTAGTCAAACCTATGTGGTTAAGATGCAAAGGCCTGTAAATCCAGTGGATGGTGATTATTCTGTTTGTCCAGACACAAAACCCAGTTTTGGAATATAGCTCAATTTTGGGGTCACTGTTTGGAACATTTTTGAGTAAATATATTTGTCATCATTTTTGAAAAATGTAATCGATTGGTATCTTATTGGACATAAATTACAGCACTTGAATATGAACACACACACAGTTCAGTATCACCATCTGCGTTACAAAAGACTAAACATATTTATAATCTACGAATCCCAACCTATACAAGCAGCTCACCATCATCACTCCTCTGCTTGGGAAGGAAGACTTTCAATACATACAGGACTGTCTCAGAAAATTAGAATATTGTGATAAAGTTCTTTATTTTCTGTAATGCAATTAAAAAAACAAATGTCATACATTCTGGATTCATTACAAATCAACTGAAATATTGCAAGCCTTTTATTATTTTAATATTGCTGATTATGGCTTACAGCTTAAGAAAACTCAAAAATCCTATCTCAAAAAATTAGAATAGTTCCTCAGACCAAGTAAAAAAAAAGATTTATAACAGCAAAACAAAATCAAACATTTGAAAATGTCCATTAATGCACTCAGTACTTGGTTGGGAATCCTTTTGCACGGATTACTGCATCAATGCGGCGTGGCATGGAGGCAATCAGCCTGTGGCATTGCTGAGGTGTTATGGATGCCCAGGATGCTTCAATAGCGGCCTTTAGCTCATTAGCATTGTTGGGTCTGGTGTCTTTCAGCTTCTTCTTCACAATACCCCACATATTCTCTATGGGGTTCAGGTCAGGGGAATTGGCAGGCCAATCGAGGACAGTAATGCCATGGTCAGTACACCAGTTACTGGTGGTTTTGGCACTGTGGGCAGGTGCCAGATCATGCTGGAAAATGAATTCCTCATCTCCATAGAGCTTTTCAGCAGACGGAAGCATGTAGTGCTCTAAAATCTCTTGGTACACAGCTGCATTTACTCTGGGCTTGATGAAACACAGTGGACCAACACCAGCAGCTGACATGGCTCCCCAAACCATCGCTGACTGTGGGAACTTCACACTGGATTTCAAGCAACTTGGATTTTGCTCCTCTCCAGCCTTTCTCCAGACTCTGGCGCCTTGACTTCCAAATGAAATACAAAACTTGCTTTCGTCTGAAAAGAGGACTTTGGACCACTCTGCAACTGTCCAGTGCTTCTTTTCCATAGCCCAAGTCAGACGCTTCTTCCGTTGTCTTGAGTTCAGAAGTGGCTTGACCATGGGAATACGGCTATTGTAGCCCATTTCCCGGACACGTCTGTGAACAGTGGCTTTTGATACCTGGATTCCAGCTTCAGTCCACTGTCTTTGAAGCGCCCCCAAATTCTGGAAGCGACTCTTCTTCACAATGCTGTTAAGGCTGCGGTCATCTCTCTTGGTTGTGCAGCGTTTCCTGCCACATTTCCCCCTTCCAACAGACTTTTTGTGGATGTGCTTTGAAACTGCACTCTGTGAACAGCTTGCTCTTTGAGACATTTCTTTTTGTGTCTTACCCTCCTGATGGAGGGTGTCAATGATGGTCCTCTGGACAGCAGTCAGATCAGCAGTCTTCCCCATACTTGTGATTTAGTTTACTGAACCAAGCTGAGTGTTTTTCAAGGCTCAGGAAACCCTTGCAGGTGTTTCGAGTTAATTAGACGATTCAAGTGATTCGTTGAACACCCTACTAGTATACTTTTTCATGATATTCTAATATTTAGAGATAGGATATTTGAGTTTTCTTAAGCTGTAAGCCATAATCAGCAATATTAAAATAATAAAAGGCTTGCAATATTTCAGTTGATTTGTAATGAATCCAGAATGTATGACATTTGTTTTTTTTTTAATTGCATTACAGAAAATAAAGAACTTTATCACAATATTCTAATTTTCTGAGACAGTCCTGTAATTATCATGAATGTGAATGCGTGTCTGAACGCATAAATGAGGCAAAATAAACTTTGTTTTACGTCACTTTTATGACTAATGGCGCTTCCCCCTCCATACAAACAAAATATAAATAATCACAGAAAAAGAATTTTTTTTTTTTGTTGTCATTTTAAGCCTAGTAGCATTTGGGATGGAAATGAAAAGTTGGTTTAAAAAAAAAAAAAGAGGAAAAGGCAGTCTCATAAGATTATGTACAAAACTATGTTTATTTCAAAAATGTTCTCAATTCAACTCCACAAATGATGAAATGAGTACCAGAGTATAACCCTATACGTCACTCACAATATAAATGTAGCTTTATTTTCTTAATATATTTCTCTTCATATACTTGCTGATAGAAGTTGCACCACAGCATCAGGTGCTTTATGGAAGAGATGAAAATGACCTTCAATACGCATGAGTGGCAGTGCAACGGCTTTGGTAACGAGGTTAAATATTTATTCAAATAAGATTACACAATGATAAAAAGCGCGGGGACATAAACAACGTTAGTAGATTACATTTAAGCGGACGTTCATGTAACTCAAATATAAAAAATAAAAACATGCTCAAATTAAGCTGATAAAAAAACCGAAAAACGTTCTAAAAATGCATTTGTATGTTAACTGCATTCCAAATAGACATTTTAAAATCCACAACGCTCTGAACTGTATACCGGACATCGTGAAAAAAAGTGTGGGCTCCATGAGAAACGAGGGAGTTAAACAGTTGGTAGTAACAAAATACAATGGATGACACTAGCGACCGTCACCTGCAGGCTCCTGGTGACTGATGGCATTAGGTTTCTGTCCAAGTCTGTTTTCTACTGAACAAAAACACGCAGTCCAGTTCAGCCCACAGTCCGGCCTCAGTGAGCCGGCTCCGTCTTGTTCTTCTTATTCAGGACTTTGCGGAGGCTGTCAGGCATCAGGTAGGGCTTCTCTGCACTGCCGTCGTTCCTCTCAAGATCCTCCACTGGAAAGAAATTCAATAAAAATGGCATTAAACTAAAAAAGGTCTTTGGAACTTCATTAATCACTATCAAATCTGAAGAGAAAAAGTTAGTTGAGCAATGACCAACAGCATGCATCCATTTCAATAGTTTAAATTACTTCGTTTGAGACTTTGTTGCCTGAAATACTGTTTATTAAATCAACTTTCCTGCCAAGCACACATTAAGACGTACTGAATGCAAAACTACGTTGTTTTTTTACAGTTAAAATCTTCAAAATAAGAGACTCCAAAGCAACTAGCCTCGAGATAATGACCAGTATTCATCTATACAGATAAACACTTGGTATGGCTTGGTGTGAAGAGAAATTAAAGTGCATGGATAGTGCAGCATACTAAAGAAGTACCACTGATGATCATATGGTTCTGATTGCATAAACTGTAAACAATTAGATACCCTTAAAAATGTAAGTCAAAAAGGTGTGAACAGACCTACATTAATACTATAAATTAGGCACATGAACGGCTTTAAGTTTAGATTGGCCAGCGGCAGTGGGAGGAACTATTTAAAAAGGCTAAAACAGAGTTTATAAATGTCAGTTCACCCCAGAGTAAATCCTTTATACAATTTCCAGACAGTCGTTTAACACGTTCAAAAGTACCAGAAACCAACTACAGACATTTCACACGCACCACATCATTAAAAGTGAGGAAAGACCTGACTGTTAACGAGAAGCTTTCTAAACTAAATCTCATCAGCACCAATGAGAGACCATTTTGTCGTCTTAAATCATGCAACTAATTACCCACATTTTAAAATTTAAAGCACTCATTCCTAGAGACATGCCTGATTGACCATTTGCTAAGCCCTGCCCCTTTTGCTACTTATGTTATGGCTGCAGTCAAATAGTAAAAAAATCAAATAAAAATTAAAAAAAGACGCCCTTTGTCTTCTAACCACTTTTCCTTGACCTCGATGGAAATTCTCATGGAGGTCAAGGAAAGATGTGAAGGAGAACTCTTTAAAATTTTGGAAAAGACAACGCTAAGAGAATCCTACTGCACTTACGCGACAGCGGACGGATGATTTTTTTATTTATTTTTTTTTAAAACGTTTTTTTTTAGCAACTTTATTTATAAACGCATAGAAAATGAGTGCCCAACACAATGCTCTACAATTAAAGTGAAAATTCTTCACCAAAACACAATCACACCTCCTAAAATGGACGTTTTCAATGAATCCTATCGCTTTAAATGTTACTGCCTTAAGGAATTGTGGGACGACATCACGTTCCCTATGCTAAAGGAGATGAGCAAGGAAGCATTGAAGCACCTTTCCTTAGCATTTAGAGAATTCGATCAGCTCTCATCACGGACACTTAAGATACTTCTGCGTCATTTCACTCAGTTATGTACATTCTCAAGCAAAAAGGACGATTGGACCGCAGCCTTTGCCCGTTTAGTTTTCCGGTCTTACAGGAAGACAGAAGCAGGCTTTTCCTTTCTAGACGATTTTCTGTCTGAAATGACCAATTTCACTGGCAAATTTTATCAGCTGTAGCTAGCTAGCTAGCTAGCTAATTAAACCAACAATAGCACCATCCACCCGATGACATACCTTAAACTTAATTGAGAAATGAGAATACTAATCTATAAATTGGACAATCACTGACAGGAGGGTGGGTTTTAGCCAATGGTCACTTAAAAAAGGTTCAACGTGTAATTCGGAGCCACCTCCTCCAAAGAAATATGAGGCAGTATTTCACCTCTAAACTGGGTCCATACAATCTCTAATGCTTATATTTTAGTTGTAGTAGTTTGGCATATTTATTGTATTCTAATTTATTCTTTATACTGTGTGTTGCATCAGCCTCCTGGCAGCTGTGAGGACGAAGCGAGGCGGTGCGGGTGGTGTTCTTGTTTACAAGCGAGTCAGGCAGCTGTGCTTCTTCTCCCTCTGTACTGAGGCAGACTGGAGCTACACTGACTCACCATCACCTCTAGAGGAACAAGTGGTATTACACTGGACAGAGTAGGGCTAACTGTTAGCTGCTAACTTCAGTAGACATTTCTGCAACAGAGCACAGACGTCTTTAAACACAACGTCAACACTGTTACCTCTTCACTCTGTTGATGTTACTTCATTGTTTTAACTTTAAATTCTGGCATATCTTACACATTGAACCTTTAAGAAAACAAATCTTTCACATCTTGTTTCCTTGTGTTGACGGACAGATACGTCAAAAGGAAATATGCGTCAGTCAGCTGTTGATAAAAGGAAACACTGAACCTCCACCTTAAGGCTTGAGGTTCTGTAGCCGTACTACAGTCTGCCTCTGTGAGAGGAGCGGCTAGGAGAGTTTCCCAATGGGCAACAACAAAGTTCCAGCTCCTGGCCATAGTCTTTAACTATAATAATCAAAAAGCGTTGCATGGGTTTGGTTATGCCCATGACTCGGCGTCTTTGCCCACAAAACGCCTCTTCTCTAAGCAGCTTCCTCCTCCTGAGCCTGCTGCCGTTTCAACTGGATGTCTTCATCGTCCAGTTGCTGAGCAGAAGACGAAGACGGATCCTCAGCTTTGTCCTTCCACAGAATCTCATGAAGGGTTGAGGACATGTAATAAGGCCTTGAGGCTGAACCGTCATTGCGCTCCAGGTCTTCACCTTATTGTGCGTGCGTGTGTGCGTGTTAATTGATGGAACAGGAAATTAGAATTGAAATAAAAAAGGTAAAAAAAATGAAAATAAAAATAAATAAAAAAGGTGTTATAGGGCCAGTAGGAAGGGGAAGGGTGAATTGTGGAAAAGTGAGACAAAAAAGGAGACAAAAAGAGAAAGAAAGTCAAATAGCAAGCAAGCAAAAGGCACCCACAGGCATTTCAGAATCTGAAAGTCAACAATTCCAACACCAAGCAGCAGCAAATTTCAGACTAACATACTGTAAGCCACAGCCACAGAAATGGTGAAATGTTTAAAGTGTGGCACACGACAGTCATGCAATTTAGAATTAGTGACAGCCCAACACCAAAAGCAATGTTGAAGAAAGCGAGGAGCGTTTGGATTCAGCTGATAATCAGGCTTCCTAGTTTATGTTTATAAAAAAATTAAATAAAAAATAAAAAAAGGGCTTCCTTCAGTGCAACACATCTACAATGCTGGTTTCTTTTATCTGACACTGGACAATCTAATACATAAAAAGCAACAATAGGCGAGGAGGTGCTACTTACAGAAACAGAGGAAAAGAGTGTCCACACACATGGCGTACACACTGAAGAATCCATGGGCAATGAGGTAGGAGCCGACCACCACAGTCTGGGGAGGACAACAAGAAGCACAAATACACATTTCATTCAGAACGCAAAGCAACAAGGATCAGAAGCAAAAGAAGAAAAAAAAGTGTTGTGTTTTTGATAGGGCTGTACCTAATGATATTTTTTTTATACATTTTTTTTTTACATTTTAAACTTTTTATTAAGGCTTTCGAATGAAGGTTCGATTGTCTTGTCATATTTTATGACGTCACTCTAAAAAAATATATATATATATGTTTTTGTTGATACAATTATTGTTGTTGTATAAAATCAGTCAGTCAGGTCGAGGCCGTGTGTGAGAGGCCGTGCGCGTGTGAGAGGCAGCTGTTGTGAATTCTCTCTAAAGTTAGACTTTACAATGCTCTGGAGTGTTTGGAAATGTTTGGGTCACACAAGGTCGGAAACATCCTGCCACTGGGATCTAATTTTACAAACAGTATAACACTAATATTAGTGTAGCCTGATCTTTATCTGCAACTGCAGAAATACCGGCTTTAAAACACAATGAATAGACATGCAAAAGAGAAATGAGAAAAGGCTGTGCAGCATTCGAATGTTGATTTAGAATTCAAATATCAACGTTATTGGACAAAGCCTTGTACTATTCGCTACAGCCGTAGTGTTTGATTAACTAACAATATTCTTCCTGGCAAACTCCAGCACACTCACCAGGATGGGAACCCAGTAGTAGTGGAGATGTGGAGCGGTATCCTCAAAGGCCTTCACTCTCCCAGAGAAGAAAAAGAAGGCAAAGATCCCTGCGGAAGAAAAAAAAAAGAAAAAAGGAGACCATAAAAACTTACTTTAAAATTTGATGAGTCACATCATGTTGAATTCTTGGCAAATAGCTGCTATGTGCTTATTCTAATAAATAACAGTTACACGGTACTTTATAAGTTACAATCCACAAAAGACAGCCATTGTATTTACATTATGTTACCAGTCGCTGTATAAAATATAAACTCCATTCAATCTTGAAAAGGCTCTCTGTTGCACACTGATCAAATGCAAATAAGCTCATTATGACAGCATTAATAATTTACGAGTTGCATTTTGCATTTGTGTGGAAGCCCATTCAGTCCCACTGCATTTGTAATGCAGAACCTTTGTACTGTGAACGTGCTCATTATGATGACCTGCGCAGTTTGAGTTAAAACTGTAAATGCATGAAGGTCTGATGCCAATATGTTTCAGAGCTCCCATTCACTCAAAGATCAGTGTTTTCATATGATAAAGTACGATTAGAAAATCCAAAAAGCATGCCAAACGGCATCAATGTCTTCAGGAAATGCTTGTCTAGTATAAAATACTCAAATGAAAAATGAATTAGGGTGAAATTAGGACTCACCCACAAGTCCAACAATGAGCAGTTTGCCCAAAAACAAGAGGAAGTCTGTCACTTTGTCCAAGACAGCCACCCTGGGGGATTAAGGAGAAGCAATTATATTTTTGCAACACGAGAGACTACCAATCATATGGAATTAAGACACAAATAAATATATACAATGTCAAAGTACAGTCACCTGATCATGTTCCTCATGAGGAGGCAGAAGGCATCTTTGGCAGAGGTGCAAAAGTTTTTCCCATAAATCGCCGTCTAGAGGCCAAAACACACTCATCACATTCAAATACTTCATCATTACAGATGATAAGCTTCTATTTTAACAGTGGGCCGAGGACCGTGAAGTGAATGAATACACCACGCACCATAATGTAGGCGTTTCTGTTAATGAACTTGACGAATTTCTCCAGACACCAGAAGCAACACTTCAGACAGCACAGCAGGAACTTGGCAAACTTATTTTGGGCTCCTGTGAATGACACCATGATTGACAGATGAGTAAACGTCTAAATCAAAAACAGACAGGTCATGGTGATGTACTTGAATACAGACTTAGAAATATACTGGGCAACAAACTAATACACTTCTACGTCACCCACATTGTTGCACCATTTACCAGGTAAAGTCAATCTACTTCCTGTAAGCTAGTTCATTTAAAGGTTATTGCTGGATTGAGGACCGTATGCTATAAGAACTAGCACACAGTCGTAGTACGTAGTCAAAAACAGTAGCAGACCTTTCAGCTTGTGGTCCAGATACTCCAGCAAAACCCTGATGATCTGAATGATTGAGAGGATGAGGGAGCCGAACGCCAGAGTTCCTGTGTGATACCTAAAACAAGAGACAAGTGACTTTCAAGCTAGCTACAAAAACAGCACGCGTCAAACGCATTGAAACTTCTTCCACGCACACACGAACCTGAGGGATCTCCCGAGGGAAGAAAACAAGGGGAAGGCTGGCATGTCGTCCGGCTTGACGAAGGCCCAGTAATACGAGGCAAAGGCCCCGGCTAGCGTCATCTGTCCCAGCGCCGTGACAAAGTTGGCACACCAGAAGAAGAGGAAGACGTTGTAGAACTGCAGGCCGATCAGGTACTTGTGGTAAACAGTCTCTCCGCCGTAGAAGGCGAAAAGGCACTCGGAGTCAGGGCACTGCAGTTTTTCAAGACTGGTCGTGTAGTTCTGAGCACAGAAACGGGTCGTACAGAAACGTCATGTACACACTTTGGAAATCCACTATTTTATGTCATGGAACCATAAGAAAAAAAACTAATACAAGTGAAAATTTAAGGAAAGAATCAGAGTTAAAAACTTTTTTTTTTTTTTACTAAATTACTGCATTACTAAATTTAGGAAAAAAAAAAAATAATAATTTACTTACCGAGGGTTCACAAGTTTTCCTTGAGTGGTCGCATGCAGTCTCGTTGAAGACTTTGTAGATGGGTTCATTAGAGGTCGACAAGAAGCTGATCAGTTTTATGAAGGACAACGAACAGAAGGTCTTTAAAACGACTGCAAATCCCGGTAACGTCACACCATTATGACATTACATTCAAGTCGGCACACTTGTCAACATTAATGCCGGTTACCACCCGAGCTTTATAAGTCGATGTCACACGCGGACATCGAGGAGCCGCCCGCAGGGAAACTAAGGACAAATCAAACTGTCTGGACTTCACCACACAGGCGTGTTCCAGGGAAGTGCCTAAACCCGTCCAAATTCATCAAGTTCACAAGGGGCATGCACTCAGGCCGAGTCCTTACCAGCAGCGCGGGATTTAAAATCTGACCTGCAGCCCTTCGCTGCACGTCGTTCAATCCCTCTCTCTCTCTCTCGCAAAGTCAATCTTTAGCAGTCAGCTCAAATGTTTTTTAATTACTCAAATAAAGCTGCCAGTTCCCACAACTATACTGTTGTTTGCCAAGGCAGCGATCAATGTTCATGTCTCAAATATCAAAGTTCCAGCTGCTACTTATCTTTAACGAGGTATGTGAAATAATATATGGACAATAAAAGGCAACAAATTATTTCTTTTGACAGCAATCGCGTAAATTATGGCAAGGGCGTTTAATTAACATTTTGGAAGTTCAACCTCAGCTCTTATTTTAAACTATTTAGCCCAAATACAGACACTCAGAGCTCAAAAAGGACAAAAATGTCCCCATTGAAACCCACTTAAAACCACAATTTTTGATCCCCTGGACATTACAGAATAAAATCATGCACTCTATTGCATCATTTAATCTAGAGCCCTGGCTTTCTACTATCTTCCACGCTTTTCCTGTGGGGCAAATACATGCCATTGCTGCTGTGTCACGTGTTGTGCAATGCATAAAAAACAATGTTGTTGCTAATCACATCATCGGCCAGACTGTGAAAAAAAGAAGAAAAGAAAGAAAGAAGAAATCCCCCTAGCTTTCAGTATACAGAAAAATAATATTGAAAATTAATGAATATTTAGTAGTTCAGGACTGATTATGAAATGTAACTCTGTTAAAAGAAAAAATAAATATTAATATATAGTATTTTTATAGCAGGTAAAGGATACACAGCAGTAACTGCCCAGTAGGCGATGACCATGGCCAGGAGGACGAAAGTGAACAGAGGGTAGAGAAGGGAACACATCACATGCCCGATGGTTCTGTAAACACAACAACATCATCATCATCGCAACCACGCCAAAAACAACAACGATCATCACTAGGAGTTGTATTACGACTACTTCAACTGCCTGTGCCATTAGTCTGACACTTTAATACATTACTATGAACAGTAAAATGATTAGAGAACAATTTAACATCGTAACAACCATTGATCTATTTTCCCTCTCCCATCACCCACAGCTCTCATGTGAAGTCTGACCTGCTGGCTTCTTTGATGAGAGCAATGGCGATGCAGATCCTCTTCCTGAGGAAGATGAGCAGTAAGATGATGATGACCTCCACGATGGCCAGGATGATCACTGAAAGGAGAGGGGTAGCAGAGGGTCATATGGCTGTCCCCACTTCACAGCAACATGTCAGAGTGTGTAAACATGAGGATCAGGTGGCGTGTACTGACTGAAGGCCAGCCAGGTCTGTCGAATCTGCAGGTAAACTGTGAAGTCTGCCTGGAAGCCCAGCTGCTGAAGAGTCACATCAGAGCCGGCCTCTCCTTTCAGAGCAGCGTACTCCAAGTAGCAGTGGACGATACCTAAAACAGTGAAAACAGAATAAAAACACCACAAAACAAAAACACATTGCTTTATAAAAAGATGGAAACAGTAAGCAACTGGATTTTTTTTTTCTTTTTCATAAAAACAAAACAGAATCAGTGTGCAACAAAACAAAGAAAAAAAACAAAGGATATAATTCTAATGTGTATGCATGCATCTCTACGGCTTGATTCAGACATGACGGCACATTTACAGAAGGAGCTGCTAAAGTTGCAGTTTGCTTAAAGTCTGACTGTGTTATTATTACATCATTTACTTTTTGTATGGAACAGTAAAATATGTAGATGTCTTTATATGCCGACTATATAAACTGTATCTCCACGGCCCCTGGTAGACCACCACACACACTCACCAATTCAGACTGTGAAATTACACTGCTATGTGCAATATTTTTACACTTACTATCCATTGTTATATTTAGCCTGGTACCACTGCATTCACACTTTACTTACCTACTTAACAATCCACTTAATTGTAGTGTTCACGTGTGTTTTTATTGTCTCCTTTTTTTACCTTTCTGCTGCAACCATGTAAATTTCCCCGCTGTGGGACTAATAAAGGATTTCTGATTTCTGTATACAGCTGGTATGTACTATTGGATTGGGACTCGGCATCAGAGTTGGCGTCAAGTTTATTTAACAAACTCTGATCGCCACGTTACATTCAGAGTTTGTCAAACCTGCTTTCTGAAACGAGCCCCTGAAGTGACGTTCGAGGCGAGACAAACAGAATGACCAATGTTTAAAATCTCATTTGCGTCGGCTCTTACCGTATGCTATGACCAGTATCACCAAGACAATCATGACCCAGACCATGATCCCTGCCAGGAAGCGCAGGAGGACGATGAAGAGCAGGCTGGTGAGCATAGCAATAACCAGCCCTCTGCAGACAGGCGATGGTGTGAGGAGGGAAGGGGGGCACAGAGAGTGAGTGGGCCGTGTCCAACTTTGTAAAAACGCATTGGATCAAAAACGACAAGCAGATTTACAAACTTACATCAGGATCCAGTACCAGGACTTTGTGTAATCCTCGAAGATTTTCATGACCACCTGACGAGCCTCAATGACCACAGTGGCGTTCCTGCGGAGAGATTCGTGTGTTTATCCGTTTAGCCACGATGGGAGTCATGTCAGGTACCGTTTGTAAAATGTAACGTGGCCGGCTGGGACAGGCCACAGCTGGGACGGAGCGCTAATCGTCCTGCGACGTACTCACTTGACTCCGTCAACAAGATCCTTGGCATCCCTCATGTTCCCGCTTCCGTCATCAAAGTGAGAGTTGTTCCCCACAGTTATCAACCCTCCTTTCTGGCCCAGCGCAGGGAAACACCTTCGAGTGACTGAAAGAGAATAGGAGGGAAGGCTGGTCAATTAAAAGAAAAGGCTCTCTGGATGCATACGAAATGTTACACATAAAGAAAATATATTTAGGATCCAACTCACAGGGCTTGCTGGGGGTCAGCATGGCAGGACAGAGGCCTAACTTAAGGATCTCTGGTATACCCTGAAACACAGTATAATCCGAAACAGATAAGAAGGTGTGTGGAAACCGTCGGACCGGCAGTACAGAGCGGCATTGGGAAGAAGATTAAACTCAGTGTCTCTACAACAGGGCGTTACACTCACCATTGTATTAGTCACACCTTCCTTGCAGAAGGTCTTGTAGTAGTCAAAGTCCTTTTTGTTGCTGTAGGCTTTGATCAACGTCATGAACTTTTCGGGGCACTTCTCCACACACATCTGAGGAGGAGCAGCATTTACAGCAGGACACGATTACGCCAAGTGCAGCAAGAAGCATTTACTCGTCAGGATTATGGATACAAAATGCAGCACAGCAGGAGAGAAAATTGCAAGAAAAACTACTTTTTCAGACCATGGGAATTTGTTTTTTTTTTGCAATCACCAGAGAAGAACACACGATGAGAGAAGAGGATTTAACACCTGTGAGGTGGGACACTGGAACTCCAGCAGCACCATGGGGCTGGCACACTTCATGATGTTGAAGTAGAACAGCAGTGGTTTGGTTCTGTTAAAAAAAAAAAAAAAAAAAAACACACATTCAAAATGGTCAGAGGAAGAAAAAAAAATAAGAAAAAAAAGCGTTAATGCAATATCTGAGCATTTCAATGGCCAAGTTCACACTTCACAGCTTTCTTCACACGCCACAAGATCTTTCACCAGGAGGAATCCCCGATGAGCATGTCCGGTCTCCAAACTACGTTTTGTCACAAAATCCCTTGCGAGAAGTGACACAGGCAGTCATGCTTGGTGATGTTGCCATTGGCACACATGTTCACAAATAGCCTGTTTCCACACGTCTGTTATGCGTTTTAGTTCCCCCCCCCATGCACACATCCAACACCCTGGGTTCAACTACAACTTTGGTCGGTGCTGCAACACAGAACAGCGCACGCGGTTACAGACGACCCCTCCGAGTTGAACAGTTCACACGGAGCGCTCGAGCGCCGATTTGCGAGCACAAAGCCAATGGCGGTTTGCCTTTGATCTGGGGCTTTCGTCGCAGAGCTCTAAAAACTGTCAAAATCGGGGCTAAAGTCGTGGCATCGTGTTTCATTCAAGTTTTTGGCTACTTTTCCTTCTTCAAGTAAACCAAAACAACATAATCATCATCCTTTTCTACAAATATACTATAAAAACATAATTTTTTTTTTTTTTTTAAAAAAAGGTGATGTTTGTATACTTTACCTTCCCCGGTGGAATCTACCCTGATAAAGGAAAGAACCCATTTGGTAAATAAAGACATGTGTGCGACATTTGTTTTTCATTTTGATGCACTTTGAAGCCTGCACCTCACTGTCTGTGCGTTCTCAAATTAAGAAGAAAAATGTCCAGCGGAGAACCGGGGACAATTATAACTAGAGACCTTCTTGCGATGGGATCTCGACAATGTCAAAATCAGGCCTGGGGCGTAAAGTGCGTGTGTGTGTGTGGGGCAGGGGCAATGTAACCTGACACACCAGCTGGTGTGTTTACACCATCATTGGGAACTCGGCAGGCACTTTTTATTGAAGAAGAACTGACAGGAGACACTAGATAGGACAGAGTTTAATACACTGGGTAATGAGACAGGATTAACATGACAGGGCAAAACAAACAAACTAAGAAAATAAGACATCAAGTGTTCTTATGGTTGTGTGTGTGTGTGTGTGTATTAGCGAGGGTGCAGTGGCTCATCCCTTGGGTCCAACTATTTTTTTTATTTGCGTTTGTTTTTTCCCCCCTTGCTTCCATTTTTGCCCATTCCCATGTTTTGCTTTGCTGCATGAGGCAGAGGTTTACCTTCCTCTAGCCGCCCTCAGGCCCCGGGGAGGCAGCTGACTGTCGGGGGGCTGATTCCACCGCCCCGTCGCCAGTCCTGAACAGACCCATTGGGAGTGAGCCTGTTCCATGTGGGAGGAGAGTTATAGTTTTGTTTTCTCCTCATCCCCTCCCCCTTCCTACCTTTTATTAAGTAGGAACTCCACCAAGGAAACACTGATAGTTCATAGTCGTTTTACACAAACAGTTGCCTATCCGTGTCGTCCCAATAACCCCTACCCCACTTCCTACCCACACACTCCTGGTTGCTAATTATAATCTATAATTGAAAAGCAACTCACGCTAGTGGGGTGCCCGCCTGCCCGCAGAACTGGCCTCGACTGTCTGTGGGGTAGATCACCTTCCTGGGGTCACCCTGGGACCAGGCTGGAAGCACAAACAACAAACAAAAAAAAAGGTCACAACAAAATGAATTTGTATTTTTATTGGTAAGTTTTAGATTGTGTTGTTATAGCTATACCAAACTGCAGAGCCGTTTCCTTACCCAGTATTCCCACTGCAATATAACCCAGTATGGCAATAACAAAGAGGATGCAGCACACAATGTCAGTGCAGCCCCTGGGGAGGAGAGAGCCACGTTTGAGGGGTTGAAAGAAGCTCTTTATTGCAACTTACACAGTAAAAACCAGAAGTAAAAATGCCATCCATCTCACCTGCTGTGGGTCGGGCCCTTGAAGGTCGGGTCATACTTCCTTGGCTCGCCTACGTAGAAAAAAAAGGAAAAGTGCATGTATCACTCTTAGGATTGGGACTACCGAGGGCATGGCATGTTGAGACGTCTACAACCGTACGTGCAACAGGTTAAAAATAGAGATGCACTTTGCACCCAGACAGCTTTATTTAACATTAAGAAACAGTACACCCCCTTCTTCCTCCCATTCTTCTGTCAGATGACTATTCCCTCCAGGCAGACACGCCTGGCAACACAACAAATTCCTCCCTGGTGACTAAGCAGAAGCAAACCCATGTGAAAGACGGAGCCAACATAACTTGCACAGCCACGAGAGGGGGCCTAAATCAGTTATTGCAGTACATTACTTTTACATGGCAATAATGTCATGGCGATACCAGATTTATGCCAAGGCGAAAGAAATGTTTATTTAACAGTCCAAGATGCCTCCATGGGATTGCAATGTATGACATTGAAGCGTTGATACAAATAGTTTACCATCAGTGCTGCCATGCCTGGATGTCATTTGAGATTCTGAGTAATCAACAGATGTTTTGTGGGTTCTGATCATTATTGCAGGCTCAGGCATTTAGTTAAGTTTGCAGCAGGTTATCGGAGGTCATCATGTCAGAAGGAGGAGGCAGAGCATCTATTATCTAAGCAAATTCATGTTGCGGCTCTAAAGTAAATTCATCAGGTAACATTAGCTTCACTTAGCAGGTCTGCAGAAAGCAACGCTCCGCATTATTACTTAAGAGCAAATGGAAAGAATCAATTAAAAAGATACAAGTTAACACAAAAATAATGGTTTTATATCCAAAATAACCAATATTTCGACATTGTTAAGACTTTCGATCTCTGAAAGCCCTGTCATCAGTCCCATACTACCACAGTATGTACATGTACATATGTACACATGTAGCGTTGGATCTCGAGTCTAGACATATGGGATATGATATTTTCTGTGGCATCTTTGAATATTAATTATGCATGCGTTTTGGAGGATAATGCTGCTGCTGCTGCTCCAAGCGCTTTTCAGATGAGCTCTTAGAAGCCACAACTTCCTGTTAGAAAGAGCACGGGTGCTGCATTTCATATACATGCTGTGATATTGTGAGGGTGGCATTTTTTTATTTTTATTTATTTTATTTTTTTTAAACAAATTTCACACAAGTTAAACTGACGGAATATAAATTGCAATACCTGAGCATTGTCACACACACACACACAGCACAGAGAAAGCTTAGCATCGGGTTATTTGTCCAAGAGAAAACCCTGATAAAAAAGCTCCCACACACCTGTATAATCAGCAGAGCTGCCAGCAGTAGCAGGTTCGACACAAACACACACCCAGTCCTTCCTCACAATGTTGACATGCCGATACCGCCGCTCAAGTTTCACTCAACACAATTTAGACACTTGATTTTTAAGCGGTGAGTAAAGCAAGGCTTAAAGATAATCCTCCGGTCACTTAACTTTTCTAAGGTGAATACAGAATGCAGAGAGCTGAGAATCAGTAAAAGAAAGAAGAAGAAAACTGAAGCAAAAAGAGAAAAGTTACCATGCTTTCCATAAAATTCTCCTTCCTCGGGCATGTTGTAATTCCTCTCTGAGCCAAATGTTGAAATGTACAGAGAACCCTTTTTATTCTCTCCACAGCCACTTTATCTGGGTCACTTCTTCCTCCCTCTGTGCTGGCATAAATGAGCGAGAGAGCGGGGGAAACACGGGTATTGTGGAGGGAGAAACCAGTCCAACCTGTCCCTGAATAGCAGTGAGCCAGCAACGCTCCACCTCACCTCAGACTTCCCTCTGTGTTTATCCTGAAACAACTGCCTCTTTCCAATCTGGGCACCACCTGTGCGTCTCCCTTTATCTCCTCCCACTTCCAAAAGACCTCTTTCTGTCTGTTTTTTTTTTTTTTTGACATGTGTTTGGAGACAACAAGGAGAAATTCCGCCTGCACCATTGCCCCCAGTGGTGTTTTATGTAGCTGCAGAGGAAGAGGCATGATTAGATTCAGGTGTGCAGGATATTTTGAGCTTTTAAAATTGACAATATTAGGCTCAAGGATCCATCATTTTGTGATGTTGAATATTTGCCATTAAACTTGTGACGGGCGATTAAAGCCTTATGAAGCTTTGGGGCTCTCTTTCTATTTGTGCCGGGAAATATTTTAAGCTTTGGGGCTTCAGATGCAGTGAACACAGTGACATCTGCCGGTTTTTCAAAATACATAAAATCCCTTAAAGACGGGCCAAATCACTACAACAACTTTTTTGTTTTTAAATGGTTTTAGTCTTGCATGTGTGCAACTAAAGTTCAACAAGCCTGCGTGCATTATTAAACCTGTAATAGTTTTTAACACGTCGCAGTAAAATAATTAATCAATGCTTTATCCAAAAACCCTACACAAACAATATTATTGCAGACACAAAACCTTAATGCCCAGTGTCCACTGTAGGCTATGTTTAACTTCCTGGTTGATATTTATGTAACATTTCATATGAGTCACAATGTGATGTCATTATTTATCACACTATTACTTGGAAATGTTGTCATACTTATGATTATGTCTTTCTACTGTAGACCACCACATTTCTCGATTATTCTTCTCTCTTCTTATCACACTAATGTGTGTCACAAAGTTTAGCTACAAAACTTAGAAAGCTGAATGAGGCGCTTTCTGAAGCAGCAGTGACAGCGGAAGCTTTGGACGTCACCGGTCACGTGTTATTTCTGTCTGGACACGAGCTCCAGCACAATGTACGGAAACGGTGTGCGCTTCACAGGAGTGAAACAAGCTTTTGCTATCATTGGCCCAGCTCTACATTAAACTGCCAGGAGAAGCAGCTCAATCCACCCAAATCTCTTCCCACTCACAGTGTTTTCTCCCATCTTGTGGGGACATGGCAGTATTGCACTCGGACCAAATGAGATCAAACACAAATCCTGTTTGGATCCCGTTTTTTCACGAGTAAAAAATGTTGGATGGCTCTTTGTTCCGTATTCAACTGCCAAAAGGCAGCCAGAGTATGTTAGATAAGTTCACAGTTCTAACAGAGAGTCCACTGATGCCACAGATGTTTTTAAATCGATGTGGACAGAAACTTTCATTTCAGCTGAAACCACTGAAAGTTTCCATCCACTCTGTGGCCAACGTTACTGCTCACGGGGATTCCCTGAAGGAGCCCCGGCCTTGCTGCGATTTCCATAACAAAAAAACTCTCTCTGAAGAAGTGCCTCTGAAACAGAGGTCATTAGTTTCTGGGGGAATTTAATTTCTTGGATGACAATACCAGGCATAACAACTTCCGTCTATTGTCCTTTCACTATTTAACTGTGGGAAGTGATGCTACAGCTTTAACATCTGTGTGCAAATAATCCTGAGCCTTCAGCTCGGACTGGCTGACGGCTAGTTTGACATGCGGGACAGTGCAGTGAGGGACGTATGTATGGGGAACCAATGTTCTGTTTTTTAAACAGGCTTAAATTAATTACGGGTAATCTTTTTTTTCTTTGGTGGCATTGAGCAACCGTTTTAATCTGTTAAAAGCTCTCCAAGGGATCTAATCTAATTCCAATGAGCGACCACTGTGCAACCAGACAACCCTTGAGCATTCACTAAAATCATTAAAAAGAAATACAAATGACATTTGCTACATGTGTAAGAGCTTTAATTTAATTAGGAAATGCCACACTGTTTTTCTTCTTCAAATCTTTACAAGGACACCCATATACAGAGAAACAAGCTGTCTTTGTATTGTGCTTTTTGTGTGTCTTGATTATAAGTAAAGTAGTAATGTATATATTCATTGTTTTATTTATTATTTAACAGAGTTCTGTTTTCACAGAAACAAAATCAAAACTGAAACCAAACTCTCATCGTTTTCTACTTCAGGATGCACTTGACAGGGAGTTTCCAGACATTTGTGATCTATCAAACCTAGAAAAGCACAGTTGTGACTAATGACTAATGAACTCGGAACTCGAAAATGTTCCGACCTCCTACTAGAACAACATGCATACTATCATATAGTATAGTATATGATATGTATATAGTATCTGAATGTATTTTCCAATGTTATTGTGTAGCTGGTTACAGTGAACTATTTCTGAAAATGACTGCATCTTTTCTGCACAAAAGCGTTGGCGTCGTGCATCTGGAACGTGCTGAGAACGGAGGTTTGGAAATTCAGGGAAAACTTCGACCTCCCGAGTTGTCTGGAAGGCAGCATTGTGATGTTAACGACGACTCCATCCAGGCAATTACTGCACTGCAGCAATAAATAATGTATTTGTTACACATGTGCTTGACAGGTCAACATGTCTGCAGTAAAAGAGGTCTGTTCAACATTTGTGGACATCACAAACTGGTGTAAAGCATTTAGACTGGTGTAGCTGCTTTTGCCGAACAACATTTTGCCCGTTTTGTGCAATAGCACAACCTTTCTAAAGTAGGAAAGCAATTCTAGATTTCTAATGGCTATATTTAAACTGTGATATCATAGCCAGGCATTAATACTATCGAAAGGTTACAGCTGCTGCCCTCAATGCCCATCTCACACTTATCTTTCATTACAGTAAAGGGGTGTGGAGCGCTTAGGCCTAAGTTCAGAACTATTTTTGATGTTAAAAAGGAAAAGACTAAATACATTTTCTAGTCTAAATATTATCTTAAACCACATTCCTTGTGCACAGTCCTGACTATAGTATAACGTTCCGCATTATTACTTAAGGAACCATCCAAGGAACATTTGAGGAAAAGAATAGCTGTTAAAGCTGTTCTAAAAAATGTGTTGCTTTCCTCTAAACAAAGAGAGACATTCCTCATCAATAAGGAGGGTCAGCGCGATCAGCCAAGACCAACAAATACAGCTACTGATTGGTAGAAGAAACGGACTAAGGCAGCCGATAGACACAGCTCACTGGGGTGATCCTGCTTCCACGTCCAAATTTCTCTGCGTTGTTTCTCTTCCTCTACTCAAAACTCATTTTTCCAGACCACCAGTCCCCCACTGCTCTGAACATGCCTTTGTAATTCAGAATGTAGGCAAGTTGGCAGAACCACTACACAGTTAGCAGAGTCACATGATCTGGTTTGGCTTGTTAGGGTATGATGAAGCACATTTAAGTGGAAGCGGGTGGCTTTAATGACGGAGATGTTTTCGACCGTTTGCTTATAGTAGGGAGGAAATGCTGTAGCGTAGAGGAACTGAACTTAAAACTGAAATAGGACTAAATCTGCAACTGTACCTCAAACAAGATTTAACAAAACTGCTCGAACATGAAAGAGAGCCCAGAGAAGCTTAGCATCGGGTTTCAAACCACTCTCCTAAATATGGCTTATAATTACATCTAATCTGCACCAGGGCTTGGCTGCCTGGCTGCTTCAAATCCTGTCATTGAGGTTTCTTGTTATATCTCAGCCTGAAATTACTCCAACATGTGAAACTATAGTGGATCCTACAGTATGCTCTGAAATGGCATGTTTAGGATATGGTCCTCGTCTCCTTTTTTAGCTGGTTTTCCTAAAGTCTCGAGATGCACTGATAAATATTAATGTGTGTTGCACTAAAGGTTTCTTGAGGCCGCGATCTCAAACCACAGTAATTTCTTAAGTGAATTTGCAGCCAAGTCACAGTCAATCCGAATCCTTGACAAACTCTTAAGTATTCTGGTTATTACAGCACAAAAAAAGTATGGTTCTGCCTTCTGTGGAGGCTTGGTAATGTGAGTCAATTAGCCATCGTGTGGCAAGCAGAGGGGAAAAGGGTGTGTGCAGAGAAGAGGAGGAAAACACTGTGTTAAAGCAACATCATGAACGCCAGCAGACAGAGGAAATGTCTGTCATTGTTTTTTCATTCCTACGTGTTAACACCCTGCAAAAGGTAAATATGCTCAACATGTGAATTGCAAAATCTTCTTTTTTTAAACTAAAAGAGTCCATTTAATTTGTACAGAGTCATTGTTACATTTCAGGTGGAAACATGCTTCCTAAACATGCTTTTTTTTCTTCTTGTTTATAGTTTTACTTCTCTTGATGAAATGCACTTCCCTTGTGAGAAGCAAAGGCCAGCATATCACACCCAGCATGTTACAGGGTGTGTCACAGGGTGTTTTTCTCAATTAATTGTCAGAAAATAGTCACAAATATCCATCCCAGTTTCACTTTAATATGATGTAAAAACAGAAAAGCAGGAAACCTCCATATTTGAAAGGATGAAAAACACATTTTCTGTTGTTTTAGCATGAAAAATGACTTCAGCCATTAAACAGCCGTCAATTAATCGATAAGACCACCCTATGAAAAACATTTCTAAGCGATATTTGGAGGAAGTAGGGCATAATTACAACCACACAAAACCAGAGGGGCAATCCAAGCAACTAAAAAGACACTGTTTTCCAACAATACAGATATATTGAAAAGGGATTGTGTGTGAAACTGGGCATAATATTTATGGTACTACCCAGAGAGACTGAAGGCATGCAGTTGACAAACGGAGAGCCTCTTCACATGTTCGAGGTATTTTCTAATAAGCTCTATACATAGCTGGGCGTCAGCTAAGCTGCCGTTGCCTGCCATACCAGTCTGAGGAATGTGGCAGCAACTGGACAAGCACAAGATAAACTGGGACATAGTACAGCCGGACATTATACTGTACGCGGCACTGTGCCACCAGCTTACTCACATAGGACCGGGGCTGTATCACATAGGACCGGGACTATGTCACATAGAACCGGGACTATATCACATAAGGACCGGGGCTTTATCACATATAGGACCAGGGCTATGTAGGACCGGGGCTATGTCACATAGGACCGGGACTATATCACATAGGACCAGAACTATGTCACATAGGACCGGAACTATGTCACATAGGACCGGGACTATGTCACATAGGACCGGGACTATACTATGTCACATAGGACCGGG
>CALSBV010000306.1:1608791-1619362 GCA_943590825.1 Bovichtus diacanthus
ATATCACATATAGGACCGGGGCTTTGTCACATAGGACCGGGACCATATCACATATAGGACCGGGACCATATCACATATAGAACCGGGACCATATCACATATAGAACCGGGACCATATCACATATAGGACCGGGGCTTTGTCACATAGGACCGGGGCTTTATCGACACCACCAGAAGCGTGTGCGTGCAGACAGTGTATCTGTACAAAGTCGACTCACGACGTTAAGTAACGTCACAAGTTAATATTTAAGTGCCCAAGAGAAAGTTGTCCACTAGTACTAGCTAATAAAAACAATAACACAAATAAAAAGAAAAGTAACAAGCAAAACATGAACGCAGGTCTTTTTTTTTTTTGTAAATACTGAAACAATTTCAAGAACTATTTGCGCTATCACAACTTGTATTAATGCGCCAAAAACAAAACTAGCAAACCTTGTTTATAGTTGTAGCTAACGTTGGACTGAGTGGCAGCTATCCCCGCACGAAGTGAAGAGACTTTAAATAATTACCATATTTCGGTTTCTCCTCCAGTTCCATGACTACGGAGTGTTTCTTCTGGACCAAAGGTGCTTTTCGCCGGCTAACTACAGCATATTCCCGGCCGTTGGGACGTTATCGTGCGGCGCTTCTGTCAGTTTGAACACTTCAGCAGCAATCCGCTCCAAAATCTTGACGGTCCTGCGAACATTTAAAGGGGATTCCTTAGAGCAGCGCGCTGACCAATGAAAACACAGCACCCCGTGATTGACAAGGTGCTGAACCAATCACTGAGCGCAGGCGGGAGTTTACAGGGACTGTTTTTTATTTCTAGTGCCGTTAACTGATACAGACGTAACAGTCCAATGAGTTGCTATATAAATGTCTAATAAGCAGTGGCAATGCACTAAAAACAGTTCATCTCAATATTTAATCAAATACCACGAGATTTACGTCACTTTTGTTTGTCCATCATAACACATTCACAGCGAAAATGTGTCTGCATTAGCCAAGTGTGCCAGCAAATCAATGGCATGGCATAACTTTTATTAGTCTGATGAAATTCAAGACTACATTAATTATAAAAGCAATCTATTCATTCATAATTCAACTTGCAGGCGCAACATTGCGTGGTCTGACTGCACTCTGTGAGTCACGACAGCTGCGAGTCGGCTGCAGAGCTTGAAGAGGTAAAAACCCAAAAGTAGGCTACTCAACTAAAATAAGAAACATTGTACCACAATGCAAAAAAAATACTCCACTATGCATGATGAACCCTTTCACATGATTTCAGGCCTAGGGAGTGCATGGATTGGACTGTATTAAGGTAGCATTAAAGAGGCAATGTACCAACATTTTTAAACATATTATCATGATATGTATAGAAAATTAAAAATAAATAATAATGCTATCACTTAAATTCATCTTTAACGCTAGGCTGGGTAATGTATATTTAGAAAATAAATGTTTTATGTGTTGAAATACTCTTTGCGTCCCAACAGAAATCAAAAAAAATCAAATCCCATGAGAAAAAAAAGAAATAAATCTGGTCTCTGTGGCTGTAGCAGGACTGTTACCTGGTGATTTCGGAGTGGGCTTGGAGACGACAAAAGTTTAAGCCAGTGTTACAAACTTGGGTCACGGAGCTTGAAAGACATGAGCATTTACCAGGTAGTAGGGTGTGTGACAAAAAACTATTTTGGGTTGTTGCATTATTGGAAATGTAGGATCCAGGGTTTTTTGGGCTTGACCAATATTTGACACAAAAAGTCAAGGCTCTGCAGCTTTGATTTTTATCATTATTTTACAATACAATACAATGCACTTTGTCATTTCTCTTGGACTTAAATGCTGCACACATGACACATGACATGTCTTCTTATTATATAGCTGCCTACATAGTAGTAATAATTAATAAAACAAAGGTGTAGGCTACTAAAGCACATTACAACCATACATTGGGCGGCTGTGTGTCAGGAGGTGGAGGTCGTCCACTAGTCGGAGGGTCGGTGGTTCAATCCTCGGCCTCTACGGTCAGCATGTCAAAGTGTCCTTGAACTGATCCCCAAATTCCTCCCGATGGCCAATGGTGTGTGAGCGTGTGTGAATGGTTATATCTGATGAGCATGTGGCACCTTGCATGGCAGCCTCTGACTCTATGAATGTGTGTGAATGGGTGAATGCTGATGTGTTGTAAAGCACTTTGAGTGATCACAGAGATTGGAAAAGCGCTATATAAATGCAGTCCATTTACATTAGACATATTGCACATATCACACAACCAAGAACAAGCAACATATTGCACCACCCCTCATGATATCATCAGTCTATTTAAAAATGTATCTCTTGTTACACAACTTTACTGAAGTGCAATACTACTGTATATCAATACATTGCAGGAGTGACCTTTTAACATGTAAACTATATGTTGTAGCTGGTGCAGATGGAGCTAATTTAGTGACTGTATGCATCGTGTTGTATAAGCTGACCATATATTACATGCTATGTAACTACAGCTGTCAAATAAATATAGTGGTGTAAAAGATTTGTTTGTAAAAAATAAATAAAAAGAGACTAAATTCTCTCTTTTTTTTTAAATGGAGGTTTATTTTATTGAATGCTGCACTCTTCTGGTACTGGTATGTCACGCTTGCAGTTATGGAAAATAGTTGCATTGAAAAAAATCTTATTTGGCTTCCTGCACTGAGACTTTTAAAAACATCTCAGACAACTTGTCCATGAGTAGCTCTGTTAATGATAATCTAAAGCAAGTGTAGGTCAGGCCACTGAGCAGACAGGAGCACTGCTATGAGAACAATGGATGCTTATTGTGTCTGCTGTCAGGGGAGGAGGGCAGAACCTATTGGGAAATTGCTACCGAGTTGCTGTTCTTCTGGGAAAGTGAAACACAGATATCCACTCCTCCAACATCCACTCCTCCGTGCACGGGCCAATCAAGAGTTGTTTACAGTTGATGAACTATCCCCTAAAGGAAGCCATCTTCAATGACCACAAACACAGAGTTCATTCATATGTTTATGTCTTAGTCTCGGGTTGTATATGTATATGTCTTTGTCAAATGTCAAAATGATTTATTTTGCAAAAGAAAAGTTGATCGCGGTTCGATCTCTGACACGTGTTTGAATGATGACGCCAGACTCAGCGTGGCACGTCCTGTTCGACGTGCTTTACGTGATGACGTAGAGTCGTGTTTTGACGTTGAGTGTCTCTGCGCCATCAAGCTCAGTGGCAGAAAAGGGAAACCTGAACAAGGACTGTGGTCCCACTTAACACAGGTAAACGCTCCTTATTCAAATACCTCTCGTTTTTTTTACTCCTATTCTCACCACACGGTGTCTGTACTCTACGTTGTTAACATGGTCATGTGTAAAGTATGTCGTTCACACCGAAGTTACTCGCTAGCTATCGTAAGCTAGCGCTGTTAGCTCGTAGCTACACTAATGTCACTTGAGGCCACAGAGGTGAGCTGAGCTAGCATGGCTTGGCACTGTGACAGGCTGCCTTATTAGATAATGCAGCGAAGAGTTTGACATGAGTCAATGAGAATTAAACTGCTATTATACTTTACTTTCTGACAGTTGGCTTCCGCAGCTAGTGTTTTCAGTTCTCACCCACAGCTGTAACATAAACCCTGTGTTCAGGAAACTAATTTCTATGTATAAAAGGTTTCTGATCCACGCAGTCGAGCTTTGTTTCAGGGTTAATGGACCTATTTCATCTGATGAAGTTAGGCTGACAGCTGTTAAAGTTACAACCATTACTTTCACTGCAAGCTACATGGTTGACTCTTTAGTACATTGCACTTTTAAGTTGCCAGTTTAATGAGTGTGAACTAAATGTATAAACGTTTTTACTTTTATAGGCTCATCTCCATCATGGCTTTGAGAAACGCTGTGTGCCGTCTCTTGATCAACCCTCACAGATGTGCCTTCCTCTCAGCTACCAGAGCTCAGGGGACTGCAGCAGCTGCCAGGCGGGGTAATGACACCAGGCCAGCCACAGAGATGGTTTTTAAAGGGATCGATCACCAGCCACTGTTGAATCTTGGTCCTGGTTTCAGTGTCATTTGCAGAGTCGGTGGCATGTGTGTGTGCTCAGAACGTCTCAAAAACTGAACAGCGGTTTATTTGTTATGATGACGGGGTTACTCCTAGCAAAGGACGTGACAACAGTTTCCTGCTGAAGTATGTCCACCAGCTGTTTTATATTCATGCAGGAGGGGGGAGCCGTTCACAATAATCAATAATTGTACGTAGTTGCGCATGTTTTGAAAGAGACTTCAGTCATGTGGTTTAATTATATGTTTTACATGCATATGCACAGGGAGACCCATGGTAGCGTGTCAATTGAAGCTTTATTTGACACAGTGCATTCTGTAATAAAAATAGTTAAAATGTGTGTATAATTATTTTTAAAAAAAGATTAAGGAAGTGTAAGTAAATTAACATTAGATATTAGTAATGTGCTTTAATTATACAAACTGACACTGATTTTCAGGGAAAACAGTGTTTGTTTGTTTTTGCTTCTTGCATAATATCAATAATTTTTCTGGTTTGAATTTCCCACAGATGCAGAGAAGACTGAGCAGAAGTCTAAAGCACGTAGGTGGAAATAACTCCTCATTTACGAACTTTGTGTAAGAGTTGACTTAACATTTTCTGAATATGAGCCTCTCACCAGAACATATTTTTAACTATGGTTTTTAAAAGTTTTCAAATAGTTCCTCTTCTAAATGTCTGACAGCAAAGGTCCAGTTCAACTGGCGTGATGCCCTGGACCTGGAGGGCCAGCTGACGGAGGAGGAGATCATGATCAGAGACTCCTTCCGGACTTACTGCCAAGAGAAACTCATGCCTCGCATCCTGATGGCAAACAGAAATGAAGGTGAGAGACTCCATTTGTCTACATGTGTGAGTCCTTAATTCATTACTTGATTTTTAATTTAATTCAGCTCTAATAAGTCCCCATGCTGTCTTCACATGCATAATGTCCGTTAGTGTTTATGCCGAACACAGATTCTTAATGAGATCTTGGTGCAGCGATATTGCCACTTTGTTTTTGATTGCTCACATGCTTAGTTGTAATAAAGGAGCGTAGCTGCGCTAACACCTCATGTCATGGTTGTGTCATTTTCTTCCAGTGTTCCACAGGGAAATTGTGTCGGAGATGGGAGAGATGGGTGTGCTGGGCCCAACCATTAAAGGTGAGTCCGCTTGATTTGACACTTCACTACTCGCTGTATGCATGTTACAGAGGCAATCCCACGTACGGTATGTACCCTTTTGAATTTTTGATTACCTTAACAGAATGCTCCAGAGATGTGTGTTTTTATTGTAGCATTTTATTGTGAACTAGAACGTTCCACCATAATTGTAAAACTGCCAAATTTCTCTTGAATAAATGACTGATTTGTCTGAAATGGACTTTGGCCATTTGCACACTGGACCTGTGGGTTCTGTTTGTTTTTAAGAAATCTCTAAGTATGTAAGTGGAAAAATACTTTTAGCCCATTAAACCTTACTTTTAGTTCCTAACTTTAATTCATTTGATGCTTTACATTATATGTCTTTTTTTTAACAACACTGACAATAACTCCTCTTCCTGTGTTTTGATGTCAAGGTTTTGGCTGTGCTGGGACGAGCTATGTGGCCTATGGTTTGATCGCCAGAGAAGTAGAGAGAGTGGACAGCGGCTATCGCTCGGTCATGAGTGTGCAGTCGTCACTGGTCATGCACCCCATTAATGCCTACGGCACAGAGGAGCAGAAACAGAAGTATCTCCCCAAGCTGGGTAAGAAGGAGAAAAACGCAAAAACAACAGTTTATTTTCAGTCAGCTCAGCTATCAAATATAGATGGGTGGAAGTTTTTGCATTAACCATAAAAAACAAAAAAACAAAAACAGGAATGAGTGACTGAGTCCTCTCTCGTCACTCCCAGCTCGGGGAGAGATCCTGGGTTGCTTTGGCTTGACGGAGCCCAACCATGGCAGTGACCCAAGCGGCATGGAAACCAGAGCCAAGTATAATCCATCCAGTAGCACCTACAGTCTCACTGGCTCAAAGACCTGGTGAGTCGGGCACGTATGGAAAAAGAAATATAATAAGTAATAATCGGCCGTAGAGATGTCTGCCGTCTCTATAATGGAACTAGATGGCACGCCGCTTGTGGGGCTCAAAGCACCAAAATAAATGTTTGAAAAGCTCAAAACTTTGCAACTCACAACAAAATCAATCTAGATTGATAAATAACACGACAGGTAAATATGTATTTTTGATTTTGGGGTGAACAGCTCCTTGAAGTAAAATTCTCAGCAACAACAGATTGTGTTATTTGAGGGTTTATACTTTGCACTTTTACTCATTTCAATATCCTAACTACTTCTATTAAAATAAATAAACAAATCTACAATATATATTTTATACAAGTGTGATGCTTTTCTTTCCCCTGGTTTGTCCGTTAACCCACTACTGACTCTGATGACTTTTTTTGACGTTTTTAAACCTTTAAGAAAATCTTTATATTTATATTTATCACACATTACTGCAAGAGCACAGAATGTGTGTGAGCTCGGTTTCTTTTAGCCCAGGATAAATGTTTTTGTTGCGGCACAGAGCTCTACATGACATTAGTTGTCCACATGGTGGAGCTCTTCGCCTTTTCTTTCTAGAGTTATCTAGGGACACATTTGATGAATCTATGGGTACACTTTTTTATTTTAATACATTTTACAAGTAAATAAAGTTAATGTGCTGTAGGTCCAAGACAAAACAAGTTATATTACAGCACACCATAAAAGTACCCGCCATCATACTGCATAGTTACAGTTCATATCCATGTTGTTTACTCTTTGTAGTAAAGAGCCTGCCAGTGAGTCTCCCTGACCTTCCCGTTGCTTCCACCCTCAGGATCACCAACTCCCCAGTGGCAGATATCGCTGTAGTCTGGGCCAAATGTGACGACGGGAAGGTGCGCGGCTTCATCTTGGAGCGTGGCATGAAGGGCCTCTCGACGCCGAAGATTGAGGGAAAGTTCTCCCTGAGAGCCTCCGCCACCGGTATGATCGTCATGGACGAGGTGGAGGTTCCTGAGGAGAACCTGCTGCCCAACGTCTCCGGCCTCGCGGTGAGTGGACTGAAACCAGGAACGTTCTACATGAAGATTTTTAAAAGGAACCGTAAAATAATGAAATAAAGTTTGTGACTCACAGACTTTGTTATTGTACAGTTTCTAATCGCTTTGTAGCTTCATGTGAAATTCCAGAGTGTGACTAAGTGTTTTACAATTCTAAATTCACACTTCTTCTGCTGCCTTCAGGGTCCGTTTGGCTGCTTGAACAACGCTCGTTACGGTATTGCGTGGGGCGCTCTGGGTGCTGCAGAGTTCTGTTTCCATGCAGCTCGACAGTACACGCTGGACAGGTCAGACGTCCCTGTTGTCTAACGTCATGTCTTATTCGGTCTTACGTGTGTGTTGTGTCATTGCTACGCTAATTTGGAATTGGATGCACATTAGTCTCTTTGCACAGGTGTTGTGTCTTGCATGAATTCAGTTTGAAGAATTACTTTATTCAATTGTTTTAGAATTCAACAAAAATGTGAGTTCAGTTTGGACATTTATTTTTATGTTTCAGAATTCAGTTTGAAAATAAAATAAAAAAATATTAGTATCATGTTGAAAAAAATAATGTTTTGATAAACCTGAGTATAACATAGTGATGTTTTTTCTTTTCTTTTTTTTTTTTACCAGAATCCAGTTTGGCGTGCCACTGGCAAGGAATCAGCTGATGCAGAAGAAAATGGCCGACATGCTGACAGAGATCACCATCGGCCTACAGTCCTGTCTGCAGCTGGGGAGACTAATCGATGCTAAAAGGTAAAGACAACGTTCTCCTCTGAGTGATTGTGTTAGATGGGAGGTGACGTGTGCGTTTGGCACTAATGTTTCTTAAAGGGTCAATCCATCAAACAACACACTCAGACAGTGCAAAGATACAGCAAAGCACTAAAAACAAAGTACATCTGAGGCTGATGGGGTTTTAAGTTTTGCAGGTATTTGGTCTTTTTAAAGGGTTAGTTGGGAGTCACCAGAGTTGCTCAATAACGCACACTAACTAACCGATCGAGGCAGCGATAGACCAGCAACTTCCATGTTCTGTGAGGTAAAATGACCGTTTTTGTCAGTGGGGCCTGGTGGCTCTGAAGAGCGCAGACATGGATAATAACGGCTTCAGTTCCTCGTCCCCCGTATTTCAACGTGAACCAAAGTGGTTGACAACCGGCCCTGTCGTCCTTTGTTGAACTAACGCAGAAGGAATGTGGCGTTTTCTTCACAGAGCGGCCCCAGACATGATATCTCTGCTGAAGAGGAACAGCTGCGGTAAATCCCTCGACATCGCCAGGCAGGCCAGAGACATGTTGGGAGGAAACGGCATCGCAGACGAGTACCACATCATCCGCCACGTCATGAACCTGGAGGCTGTCAACACATACGAAGGTGAGGAGGAGGAGAAATAGTTTCAAATGGACTTTAGCTCAGGTGGAATTAATCCATGTGTTTGAGTGTGAGATAGTTGGATTCTGTAACTCTACATTTTTGTCTCCTGCTCCAGGTACTCATGATATCCACGCGCTGATCCTGGGCAGAGCCATCACAGGCCTGCAGTCCTTCACTGTGGGCAAATAGATCCACCCGACAGGACCAGAAATGTAACTCGCATGTCAGTGCTGCAGTTTGGAGATTATTGTGATGAATCCTCATCTGTTTAGTGACAATGTTTTTCTCTCAGGTTTATGGAATATATATTCGAGTGTGTTACTTTGAGCGAAAGAACAAGTGTAATTAATTGAGGAAGACTTAAAAAGGGCTATTTTTCTACTCTCAATGAAAACTCCCTGTACAGACCGTCATGGACGCTACTCGAGTGAAGCATTGACGCTTCTGAATGAGGTCGAGATCTAGATCTGCTGCTGGTTACTAATGTAGGCAACGTTGCAATACTGTAATTATATAACAACAAAGCATTAATATCCACAACGTGTTTGTAATTGCATGTGAAGATTTTTGGTTTCTGATTTGATCCAATTATGTAGATGTTGCCATTTGTATAATTGGTTGAAGATCTATTCTTGATAAGATCAGTTGCTATTGTTCTCGTCACTATGATGTCATATGTTTGCATGGTTTGCCAGAAGTAAAGATGTTGAGCACAGTTTTAAATAAACAAATAATTTGAGATTCCCTAATGTCTGTAACTTTGTTAAAGACACACCGCTGTTATTTTATTCAGAATTTTCAGATTTTATTAAGAAAAAAAACAAAAGTTCTGCCAGTCCCTAATCTTTGAATTTATTTGTGCAATATTGGATAACTTGACCTATTTGGGTCTCAAACAGTTATTAAAATGAAACCCGCTGAGAAGTTAATTCATTTAAGATGCTGTGTTCATGTATGAAACTTATGCATGCATCCCAGACAACTGACCATGTAAGGATAATGTTGACATGTCTGATCATTTTTTTCTTAAATTGTCACATAATTTAGAGTTAAAAGTCACAATTTAAAAAATTTAAATAATCTAAAAACGTTTTAAATTTGACCTAATTGTACACACATTTCTAAAAATGTTTAGGACTTCCTTAAATCTTTACTTATTTATGCACAATTGAATGATTTGTCCTCTTTGGGCCTCAAACCGTTATCTAAAAGAAACCATCTGAGTAGTTTAGAGGGGAAATGCCTCTTTGGTGGAACTGCAAACAACGGATGGACGTCTGAAACATGACCAGGAGACTCATCTAGATCTTGAACAAGGCATTGTGTTTTAAAAGTAAGTAGTAACTAAAACATGCAACATTTCCCGAAAGGTAAAAACCTTTAAGTAATTGTGTTCCTGCCTCCCTTTTGTAGCTGATACTTTCAGTATGAACAATGAAATGATCTGCATGTGCAAAAGTCAGATGTCTGTCAGTCAAACGGAAGATAAAACACTACAATGATACTACTCCTGTAGATAAACCTACATCCTACTTTGCACATGGGCGTCATTTGATAGTCTGGAGCAGATTACAGGTGACGTTACACATTGTGCACCTGCGCTGCTCCGGGCTGCCATCAGGGGTCACACGTGTCTGTCCTCCCTGAGATACTCACAAGGATCCTGAAGGAGTGAAGCGCCACAGCACACTGGCTATAAGGCTCTGTGCTCGTTTTCTGCCTCTGTAGTGTTCTTCTGTATCTTTGAGGTCGTTTTCTGTCTCTTTGTAGTATTTTTCTGTATCTTTGTGGTCGTTTTCTGCATCATTGTAGTCGTTTTCTGTATCTTTGTGGTCGTTTTCTGTATCTTTGTGGTCGTTTTCTGTCTGTAGTATTTTTCTGTATCTTTGTGGTCGTTTTCTGCCTCTTTGTAGTCATTTTCTGTGTCTTTGTGGTCGTTTTCTGCCTCTGTAGTCGTTTTCTGTGTCTTTGTGGTCGTTTTCTGCCTAGTATTTTTCTGTATCTTTGTGGTTGTTTTCTGCCTCTTTGTAGTATTTTTTCTGTATCTTTGTGGTCGTTTTCTGTGTCTTTGTGGTCGTTTT
>CALSBV010000306.1:1694747-1716250 GCA_943590825.1 Bovichtus diacanthus
TCCTGTAGCAGTAGGGGTAGGTTCAATGGGTTTTATGACCGGCTTCACTTCCGCCACAGCGGCGGCTACGACCGCCTCCTCTGATTTTATCGCCTCAGCAGTCTTTAGATCCACTCCTGTGGGCAGGCCCATGTCCTGGAGGACCTGCAAATGTCCACACACATTCATTGTGGTTTAAAATTAAATTAAAAAAACGGAATGGCAAATAAAAAAACAGTACGAGTCATCTAAATGTTTTTTTGTTGTCGTTTTAACAACGTTCGCTGTGCTCACCTTCACGGCTACGTGCAGCTTGGCAGTGCGTTTGGATGGACCAGAAGCCTCAAAGGTCTTGCCGTCCACTTCCACAGCCATAGTGAAGACTGGAACATGAACTGGGCCGGTCTGAGAAAGCAGTTTGTACTGGAGACCAGGCTTCAGCTGATTTAGCCTCATCAGAGCGTTCATAGCCTGGGGAGGCTCAGCCTTCTCCTCTGGAGCTGCAACAGCACGACATGCAGTAAGAAACACATCTCATCCATTGATGAGTTTTTACCCTTGAATCAGGTGAATAATCAAATTGTATATAGAGTCAATAATTGGTGACAAATCACAAGTTCTAAGAAACAAATTGCTTGTTTTTTGGCCAAAACCATAAAAAAGATATTCAATATCTGATCCATTATCAAAATTGTTGATTATTTTCATATTATATATTTAACACATTATACGGTTCCTTTGGATGCAGGAATGATTGATAACCTGCGTTTTCAACAAATACAGGAGCTTAAAGAGCACGAACATTTCTTCTGCAGCTTTTTCTTCTTCTTATTTGGACTCTTGTCATCAATTCCCTCCTCTTCCTCAATGGGCCTTTTCATTGGTGGGGCGTACGCCGTACTGGGTGGGATTTGCACTGCACACACACACACACACACACAGAAATGATACCATAAGAACGTGCAAGGCACCTTATATCATTGCATCTAAAAAATGTTTTTAAAAGACACCATAAATCCAAAAATAAACAATGAACAGTCTCTACTGTAAGCTGGCTTGGTTTACCTGTGTAATCAATAGGAGTCTCACTACGAGGTTTCTTGGGCATCTTTGAGGGAAGGGAATCCATTCCAAGCACTTTGTGAAGCTGTCCGAAAGCCGACAGCCTTAAGGCATGCTGAAGATACAAGAGATAGTGTGAAGTGCACATTTATTAAACATGGGAATAGGCACACGAAGAATTCTCTCTCGCTCACTTGTGCACTTGCTGTGATGTCTTCCCTCTGCTGGTGGTCCAAGTGACCGATAGCATCTGTGGACTCCTTCTCACATGGATCAGAGATTCCAGCGCCTTCTAAAACAAAAAGGCAAGGACTGAATGGCCGAGCACTTAAAATACAATTAAAAAGTGCAATTTAAAGCTCAATTATAAATAACATTCGTACGTACCAGACATGAGGATTCCTGAAGCCAGACACTCTAAAACTCTCCGCAGAGCTTCTCCTGCCCCCATGGGCCGGTTCCCTGTGCCAATGGCTTTCTCACAGATCAGCTCCAGTGGCTGCAAAGCAGGAGAGAGAGAGGGAGGGAGACCATTGAGGATATGAGGATGCTATTTTAAAGTCCAGCCAGTCACAGAGATTTTGGGTCACTGCCTTGGATAGGATCTCTGCTATTTGACGCCTTTTTTTTGTATCCAGGCAGACAAAGCTTTATCAAAAGGAAACAAACGTCAATAAAAGAGCTTTGGGGTTTTGAGCAGCCATCTCAGCCTTAAAAATATATAATAAAAAAAACACCATCTACAAGGGCTGCATGGTTATGGTCAAAATAATAAAGAATTATTATTTTGATGAATATTGAGATCACAATTATTTATTGATTTTACAGGTTTTTATTGCACCTTCACATTTAAATAAAAAAATAAAATAAAAAATGGAAAAAAAAATTAAATAAAAAAAACTCGAGCACTGCTTTTACTTCCATGTTGTGGGTTCTTCTTCACCTGAATTCAGTGCATCCTCATTTTTACAAGTCTGCTCTGAAACACTTAATTTGATATACAGCAGTTTTGTATGAGCGGAGCATGATTTTTAAAAACCTCAGTGTCGCAGTCGATTAGGTTTATTTAATTGTGGGAAGCGAAAAATTGCGCAGCCCGACCTCCTACATATTATATTCTACCGTTCTCAGAAGCCATGATCTCACTCACTTACGCACTCGCTTTGGTAAAATAAGGCTGCAAAGAGGCGGCTTTCACTCACCCAGCCACGAAGCGGAGCCCATGTGGGGACGCGAGCACAGAGGTCCCTTAGGGTCCGGATGACGATGACGCAGGAGCGCAGCCCGTTAGCTCTGGCCTGGGGACACAAGCAGGGCGGGGGGGAGGAGGAGGACAAGCAGCCTTAGTCAAAGAGGAAGACTATGTGAGGCATAAAGCAACATAAAAGTCCGAATAAATCAAAGTAAAGAGAAATGAAGCCACACAAACTATAACAGCTTAGCTTTGTCATTATGGAAATATTGGATGACCGAAAAATGTTTGATCACTTTGTTCACACCCCTACTTATGATCATTCACATTCATGGCTGTCAGTCAATAGCCAACGTGGTTGATGGTGTCGTTAATCAGATATGATGTTTGTTTGTGTTGAAAGTGTAAATAAAGCCACTGCAAAAAAAGGTAATACACACATTAAAGCTGTTTAATGTGAGAACCCAGTGAACTATTTACAAAAAGGTTGTGCTTACATGTGCAGTCATTGAAAGGGGTGATTGATAAGTCAGTGATGGTAGGGGGGAAAAAAGGAAAACTACTCAAGGTGCAATATTCCTGTTGATTTGTGGCACACAGTGTGACAGAAAAGCCAGAGAGCGGGAAAAGTTGAGACCACATACTCTACAAAAGCTGCAGAGATGATGGTTATCGTGTGAAAGCCAAAGATGACACACCACAGAACTATAATGAGATATTATCAACATGGTTCACTACAACAAAAACACTTCTCTCCAAAACTACAGAATGGTGCAGCAGTGCTCTGCAAGGAGCTTGCATAAATGTGAACACAACAACAACAACTCACTCACACCAACACTGACATTATAGAAATATTGCACCTGGATACATGGTGTATTAGTCCCAGATTTGTTTTTGCTGATTGAGTGAAGCAGCTGTGAGGGAGACTAATGAACTCGGAAACTAAAAAGCAGTATTGAACCGCTTTTATATATTAGAAGAAAAAAAAATAAATAAATAAAAAAATGGCACTGCAGTACAACCTGTTAAGTGAGCAAAGCAACTCTACAACAGTGTAATGACAAAAGTTTCCTTAGAAACAAACATTCAGATCGTCAAGTATTACTACAGGAAGTACACTTCAAAAGAGTAAATAAAGAAAGAAAAAACGACACATGGAACGCCCAAATAAAAAAAGACAAAAAGAACAAAACAGTATAAAACCAAAACTCAAAACTACTTCTGTTTTAGAGACAAATAAAGACAAGATCCAAACCTGGAACCACTTAGCGTGGCGGAGAGACGCCAAGGCAGTTAGGCATTTCTGCCTGTCCAGAACATCCGGGGGATCGTTGACTGAATGCGAGTCTATTGGCAGGTGGAATAAGAAGACAAGGTACAGTTTGACCAAGGGGAGTTCTGTCAGCCGGCCAGGGGGAACACAGGCAGCTTTCCCAGACCACAGGCAGGAGGGGGAAGGGGAGGGGGACCCCTCCATTGCAGAACCACCAAACGCTCTCAACCCCCCAGTAAATAGAGTTTTGCAAACAATGATTATCATTAAAAACCCACCAGAACGACTGGCTTGTGAAGTGGGTTGTGCTCATTTAAAAGTAAAAATCACTATAAAAATCCCCGTCATAAAAAATGAGCATTTATTAAGTGATAATTGGTTGTATAAAAATGGGAGGTTGTCTCTCCATTTTTACTTTAATTTGCTTCAGTGCTTTAAAAAAAAAAGGTCTGCTTTTCTTTTCAGGCGTTAACAGGAGGTAGAGCCCCTCCCCTTTGCCCATATACTGGGTACACTGCACTTTGCCCCTTCCGAGACAGAGAGCGGCCAGTTGGTCAAAGGTCCAGCGTCCCTAAAAATTGACAAACTAGAAGGCTTGACAGAGAGAGAATCAGAATTGGAACCACAGGCAGAAGTTATCAGATGCACAAAAAGTGGGTATCAAAACAAGTCCACACTGCAGCAAAACTGATGGCTTGAGAAAAAAACAGAAAAAGAAGAAGAAAAAAAAAAAAAAGACCCAAACTGGGCATCACTGTGCGCATGGGGCTACAGATAAGGTCAAGGTTCACACCTGCTAAAACTGAGGTGCTCACTACTGTTGGGTGCTCTCAAAAAGAAAGTCAACCACTGGAAATCTCCCTGTGTTGATTATATACACATATATATTTCAGGATTCCTTTGTCAATCGCTACCCAACTACTGAGGCCGATCTTCTGGGTTTTGGTTGGTTGAACAAACCTGCAGAATCCCAAGTGTCCCTTGACATCATCTGTAACCCTGAGCCTTCCCTGCTAATGAACATCAGAGACAGGCAAAAGCCCACTGTTGGGTTGAACGTCCAAGGACAGTTTCACCACGTTTTGCTACTCATTTTTGCTGCAATGCAAACCGTTCATCATCAATGATAAAACACATGCAAACAAAGTGGTCTCTCTTTTTGGTTAAATTCTCAGTAAGCCTTCATTTCTTTGGTGACCTTCATCATTAAAAGGAGGGAGGGGGGGGGGGGAGAGAAAGCCACGTCTTCAGCAGTCAGTAAACTATCTGCCCTATACTGTATATTGGGCCATCAAAAATGTACAATTACATTTACATGGAACTTTGAGAGTCTAGAGAGCTATAAGCATAGCAGTTTCATTATGTGACAGTGCATTCTTGTCCCCTAGCTCCATTGAAGGCCCAATAAACAATATCTATCTAGCCTGGTTGGCAGCCCGGCCTCCCTGCTGGAGGAGGGGCGGCGCTAAAAAGAAACACTGAGGCCCTCGGGTAGGAGCTTACCTCCAGTAGCCCTCTCGATCTCCTCACGAACCAAAGGGGAGGTCAGGTGAATGGTGAGGGTGAGAGGGGACTCTTTGGCGTTCTTGATGACAATACTGGCCTCGTCGATGTGCTGGGTCACCACATACTTGTCTTCTGTGATCACCTGAGAAAATGCAAAGTGTTTCAGACACGAAAAAGGCAATTTTTTGCATTGAAGATTAGACTTGCAAGACTTATTTTTCCTCAAATAAAATTGATTAATTGTTGGTCCTATAACCTGTTGTGGCAAAAAATTGTGAAAAATTCCCTTCATGGTTCCCAAGACCAAAGTTGACATACACAAATTGCTTATTAAGAAACTCATTTTATGTCATTAGCTCCATTTAACAATGCAGCGTAGAATACGGGCACTATACTTTGGTGCGGCAGTAATCAGTCCGTTAGCGCTTGGCTGGGGAACCGGAGGGTCGGTGGTTCAAGTCCCCGAACGAGTCAGAAAAAAAAGGTACTAGTTCACCTGCTGGGCACTGCAGAGGTGTCCTTGAGCAAGGCACCAAATACTAATACTAGGATGTGTTAAATGTGCTGTGTACATGTGTGAGACCATTAAAAGAAGATTCAAAATCCTCAATTTCCAGCCATTAAAACTGCTCTTCTCAGTCAAGAACATACTTGACACATGATTTAAGAGAAGCATTAACTTTTCATCAATGAATGCAACAACCTACACTGCTTTTCACACCGTCATGCCATTAACAGTGGTCACGGTCAAGATTACTGCAACTGCTTTTAATGAAGTCGGAATATCTGCCATACAAATACATTTATATTAGGTCTGGTGCAACATAATGGACTACACTGTGGTTGATGCCAGACAGATAAATTGGCAGGCAGATCACTCCATCACAGTTTTATCGCATTGAGTATTTGTTTACTGGACAGAAATGTCAAAGATGGTTTCCAAGTCGTATAGAAACAGTTTGCCATTACACCAGACAGGAAAGACAAGTTTCCTTTTGAACTGTAAGCGGTCTCGCTTAGAATGTGTCTGTGTCACAATTCTTTAAATTGCTGTGCCATGTTCTCACCTTGAGCTGCGAAAGAAGGTTGTCAGACACTTTCTTCAGCAGATTGATGGTAGGCTTTTCCTTACAGAGGAGCACCAGCTCCAGGTCCAGGTCCCCCTTCAGTAGCAGGCCTTTGGCAACCAGGCCCACCCTCATTACACCACGCAGAGAGCGAGTGGCTTGATCTCTGTGCTCACCATCAACAAGACACAGCAGACGTCAGCGTCAGAAATAAGGACGGGGCAAAGGCCAAAAATGACCCAAGTTTCAAATGAAAATAAAATACATTTATTTTGTTCTTTTATTCCTAAGTAGCCGTGTAATAAGCGGATCATTATTGTGGAATGAACCAACAGGGTGATTGCAGAGGGGTCTTATCGCCCGGAATAGGCTCATTTCTCAATAATGACCGGCTGATTGTACAATATCCCCCACTTGTGCAGACTGAAATTTTGCTAATACACCAATCTTTCAGACAGTTGGGGCAAAAGTTGTCACCCAAATATATATATTTTTTAATTACCTACACTGGCAGATATGTGGTAGAAGCACAAAAAGAGAAAACGTGAACTGTGGTTGAAGAGGAATTGAAGCATTTCTTACCAACTGACTAATTTCTAGAAACTGAACATGAGGAATGACTTCCCAGACGTCTCACCTTTCCTTATCAGTGTCCGTGCTGTCAGAGTCAGTCTTGAAAGTTCCCTTCTCCTGCTTATCCAGCCAGTCAGAGACAGCCTTGAGGGCCCGCTCTGTGTGGGATACCATGTTCTGTACACTCTCCAGTTCCTCCTGCGTTGGGTAGATGACCGAGTGTTTGGCCATGACATGGCGGTCATCGTTCATGAAGACGCGCATGGAGCGGTGGCGCATTGGAGGAGGCTACAGGTGAGAAGACACAAGAGCATTAATGAAAAGGAAGGAGGTTCACGCTGTGACTGGGTTAGCAAAGACTTGTTTACTGTAGATAAGAACAAACAGGTTATACACCAAAACACACAAAGTGTGACACCATGGTCTTAGTGCATGACAGAAGCATCCAGGAGGGATGTTATCAACTCTGTTATGGTGCACAGCAAAACCATGACATCTACTTTTGACAATGCATGAACAGACAGATTTATTATTATTATTATATTATTAATCAAACAAACTGAATAACTGGACGAAATAAAACCCAGAGCAGCTTGAAAATGTTCCAAGTTTTATTCAGAACAGTTATTCAACTAACTTCATTAATCCTGCTTAATGGAACAGGCTCTTGGCCAACTGGGGGAATGCATTTATCAAGATTTTTAAAAAAGGACCTTATTTCTATGTCACTCACTTGTCTTTTATTATTTATCCCTTGAGAGGTCGATGAAATACCACCTCTAACATTTCCAAAATACCTCTGAAAGGCTGCGGGCTAGAGACTCACTCAACTGGCTTTATTGCATCAGCGCCACGACTTCCTTATACAGGGTTTGAAATCTATCCCAGAACAAGTGTTTTTAGAGACTTCATAAAGCTTATAAATCTGCCTATGGCTATCTTCTGCGAAAGTATCCGTGTTGAAAGTAGATTTTGTTGTCGTTTACCGCGAGCTGAAGAGTTGCGAGCTAAATACGCATCCCATGATGCATTGCGGGAAGTCTTCGGAAGAATCGGAGGCTTTTGCTGAATTGCCCCGAGTGTGTAGACTTATTGTCCTGTGTGTGGTCTGAATACATTTCTGTGAGATTACATTTCAGTTTTTCGTTTATGGTCAAACAACTATTTATACATTCATGTGACATCCCTGCAGGATACATGTTAGTTCTAGTGAGTCCTAAAAAAATAAAATTAAATAAATGTACTATTATAATATAATATCATATATCTATCATATATATCATATAAATGTACAAGTATTACTTGTGCAGTACAGGGTTGAGGTTACACAAGGAGACCAAGTGAACCAAAAATCTGGGGAAATGGCATTAGATCTTAGAGGTTTAAAAAAATAAATAAAATAATTGCTTAACAAGGTCTCATGTATAGGCCAAGTTTCTAGCACCAGTGATTACACAAGCAGAGTGCATACACAGGCGGCCAGAGCCAATTTAGAGGAGAGCGGTGATGTGGAAGCTACAGCATGTGTTCCTAAAGCCCCGGGCAGACTGAGTGAACGCTGGCACCAGTCTTCTGACTTTAATTAGACGAGACACATTTATTCCTCACATCAAGAGTGATATTTCATAAAAAAGACCAGTTTGGCCTGTGTTTTGGCTTCCTGCCTATTGGGAGACATATAAATTAAAACAAAAAACAATACAGCGATGCATAACTTTAGATTAAATAAAGAGTGGAAAGGAGTCATTACCATTGTTGTTTTGGATGCCGTGGTGGCTTCTATATCCAGTGACTGGCCCGTGCTGAGAAATGTCTTTGCGGCAGCAGATGACAATGTCGCACTCCGTCTCTGTACAGGGGGGGGGGACATGCACACGTTTAACATAACTTTATAGTGTCATTCAAATGTCACTGTGGAAAACTGACACTGATCCACCAAGGATGGATGGTACACAGTCAAATACATTTCTGTTGTCATAATAAGGATTCCTGAGGCCAATAACAGTGAACGGGGTAAAACACTTTGCACTGAAGCAGACTCCCTCTTATCTGTAAAAATAAAGTTGTTCACAACTGTAGCAACAAAAGAGAATTGTTGGCACACAACACATGTCTCGGGGATTAAATGCAAAGCAGTCTGACTTTCCCAGGCAGAAAGGCAGTTCATTGTCATGAATCAGACTCCGAAACAGGCTACTTCATGTGCGCAAGGCGCGTACATTTCTAGCAGGCAGAGGCATGATTTTAACAGGGGCCATCCTTTCCTAAAGAAATCATTGGTCAACAAACACTGATTTTGCAAACTAAAGGTTTAGTTGAATTAAAATGGACTGAATGTCACGGACAGAATCGTGCAAAAGCACCACTTTCAATCGTTTGTTTAGCAGAGTGCTGTACATTTCTTGCAAATAAGTAATTCAGCATGAAATAAAACATTAAAAAAAACGACTAATCGACTTAAGAAATCTTAGTCGACTAAGACCAATCAGCCAATTAGTTGACCAAGAGGGGGAAGGCCTCGATCGTACTTTTTTTTATAAAATGGGCAGTGCTGCTGGAAGGTATTGTTCTTTCCGCAGAGGTCATGCATAGAGTCTTTACGGTTGGCTGGCTAATCGTGATGCGAATGAAATTATGTGCTCGCGGTGATATAGCGGCGTTAAGTGTGGAGGATGGATATCGCATGCATGTATCGTAACACACCCACAGTGTTCACATGCTCTAGTGCAAACTCGTTTTAAGAATCATTTGCAGCATTGCAAGGAGGATTTAGTTTCCAGTTGCAGCAAATGAGGTGAAACTGTAACGAGCTTAAACATTGGCCCCATTTCAGTGTTTCAGTCAACAAGTTACCGACGTGAGACACGACGTACGAGACCTACAAGCTAATGTTACACCTATTAAACCTGCACGGGAGGAAGAATGCGCCGTGAAGAAGCAGCCCGGCGGTTATCGGACCCAGGACACGCAGCGCCATCGGGGGAATTTAAAAAACAGACGCCATTTTAATTCAGTGCAGAGCTTCACTGACTATAGCCACAACCCCCGCGAAAAAACGGATCAGCTATCGATTAAAGCTGCGACGTGACGACCAGCTCACTGAACCACAAAAAACATCGCCTACCTATCATGTGTGTCGACTGGATGACTAAATAACAGTGCAAACACTCTGTGTGAACGTGTGTTTGGATATTAGTCGGTTGCCTATCAGACACCAAAATGGTCGAGGAGACAAGACCGAGACCCCATTGAATGCTCGGCTACAGTTAGCATGTAGCAAGTTAGCTTAGCCGAACAAAGCTAAATGTATCGCTTTCGGAACCGCGTATAAATACACACTTCAGCATACGGTACCACGCCTCGTTAGCTCTTTTGGCGTTGAACAAACACCTAAGACATGGTCTCGTCTATATTCACTGCGGAAAGTGGATATTTTTCTTACTCACCGTCTCGTCGTTACTGCTAATGGACGGCGGCTGCACACGCTAGCGCCCGGTCTCGGCAGCAAATGGACACGCCCACGATCTGAGAAGGGATGATGCTCATTGGACCGAAATTACAGTTGACTCCAATTGCAGCCAATTGGGAGAAGGAAGTAGAACATGAGGGGCGTGGCTAGTGTTGGTGCTTTGAACTGAAAGCGTTTGGCCTCAACAACTGGATGATTCAATCATTCAGTCTGATCGTATCGATTAAAACACGATCATACACAGGTGTAATCATTGTATTATATCAGTCTATTCTTATTTCATACACGTTTTGAGCTTTACTGTGGGAGTTCTCCACTTTGGCCACCTATAATATTTATACTGGATGTTTTATGCACAGTTGACTGACACTTGCTTTGGGTTCACTGACAATCATTTGCCATTTTCTCGTGTGTGTTGAGAGTGAGACAAGACTCACTTTCTTATCCTGATCCAGAACGTAAAAGCATAATATGATGGCATACCTCACATTTTTTGTTTTGTTTTGAGGGAGCTGCAAAGATCTAACACAACATCTGCATTACTAGCACTTGAAATAAAGAACAATTCGTGTATCTATTGAAAAATATTGATATTGAAAAGTCATTTGTGTATGTTGACTCAAAATTAAGTAATATTTCACCGAAGCAACTGCAGGTGTTGGAACAAAGAAGTGCAGTTCACACATGCTGGGTGATCAGCAAATACTGTGTATGTTTTCATATTATTCAACATGTGAATCCTGTCCACCATTCACATCCAGGAATCAAATCTTATTTGCAAGACAGCAATCATTTTATCTGTGTTGGCAATATAACTTCCAAGCAGGTTATTATGACCTGTGGAGTTCCACAAAGATCAATACTTGGTCCCCTTCTATTCAGTCTATATATGCTTCCATTTTAGCTGTCGTAGTAAATCAGCCTTTTATCATCTAAAGATATATATATATATATATATATATATGTAGTAATACAATAGGAGCTGGCCCCAGCCAACCAATGGGAGAAGACTATACCTGAAAGGTATAAAATATGTAGTAAACTAGAGATCTGTGAGACAGAGGAACTACTTAAATGTGCTCTGTGGACGGTGAAATAGATCCTCAGCTGAGGACTTTTGTAATTTTCATCATATCATCATCAATAAATGCAGTTAATATGAAGAGAAGTTTTCTGAATTTGATTTCTATGCGTCTCTATTTCCAAATATAAGAACACAACAGTACTCTTGTTTTTGCATATCTGCTACTTTTGTAAGGTATTGTATTGTATTGTGTAGCATTGTGTTGTGTTGTGCTGTGTTGGAGTACAAGACTAGTAAGTCTGCAAGTAAGAAAACAAAACTTGTGAGGAAAATGAGATAGATCCAAAATAATGACGTAGTATCTCAAAATAACCAGAATCTTGTGTTGAGATACTAAGTCATTATTTTGAGAACGTTTTTGATTATACTGCCTTACAGTATCTTTTTTCCCATGACATTGGCATAAAGGGGATTCCAGTATATATATATACTTATAGTAAATATAGTAAGTGCTTTGCTTTAATACTCAGTCAGAATATCGCTGAATATAGGAAACAAAATATGTCAATCAATAAACCAGATGAGCATAAAACATTTACAGATAACCATTTATTATCCAAGCTTACATTCCCTTATGATAGCAACATCACATTCAAATAGCTTTTGCAACACATAGCTTCACTTCAGTCCCCAGACACTTGGGGAAAATACTTCACACACATTAACAAAAAGTAACAGTAACACATTCACATTCATGTCACAGCACAACATCGGACACACACGTGGTGTTTTTCACATCTTCAAGCTGAGGTAAAAGCACAGCATTCTTCTTTGGCTCTCTTATGTGAGCATCTATACACGTCATTGACTTTACATTGTGTCAGAGAACAAAATGGACGAAACCTTTGAGTTGAGATGTTTGCTTTAAGACTACATACAGTCTTCACTTCAGCAAAAAAGTTAACACATTATACTCAAAATCTCTATTAATTTACTGTATCTACTTTTGTAGAGAACAGACTGCCATGCAAACGTGTCCTGTATATGGGCCATAAGAAACAGATCATCCCTTAAAAGGTGAAAGATGACGCATCCTCTTTCTTCCTTTAAAAGTCCATTTAAATGTTATTAACACTGTTTTTCTCTGAGTTCTGAAAGGAGCTGACATCCCAGCGGACAGAGCGGAATGTGCTCCCCCTGAAACTGGCCCTTCTTTTGGTGATGCGGTAGATTTTTCTGAGGACGGCGCGTCGCAGCAGGATGTAGACCCACGGGTCGAGGATCTGGTTACAGGTTGCCATCCTGACACCCGTCACCATCAGCCGCCTATAAGTGTCTTTGTCACTGTCCATGAAGCCACTGTAGGACTGTGTGGCTGACATCAGTCCAAAGACCTAAACAAAAAAAATGGAACAAGTTTAGGCTCATCTTGTACCATCTAATACAGGGGTCCCCAACCACCGGTCCGCGGACCAGTAGCGGGCCGTGGGTCATTTTGTACCAGGCCGTGCAGAAAGAATAAAACGTGTTTTTTTTTGTGTCTGTAATATTTATTGTAAAAAAAAATTATGTATTATATTATATATATTGAAATTTAATAATAATATAAATAAAGTGCATAATATTACATTTACATTATATACGTAATAATGAAATGATATTTTTTGCACCTTATTGTGTGTACTTTATTGTTATGCCTGCCCCTCACCCCGGTCTGTAGAAAAATTGTCTTGCATGAAACCGGTCCGTGGTGCAGAAAGGTCGGGGGCCGCTGGTCTAATAAACTAAGATCTTACATGTGTTGAAACACGATAGCAGCTGCTGTTAAACCCTTAAACCTCATCATTCACTACAAACTGTTACAGTGCTAACATTAAGCATGGGAGCCCATTAGGGACTTTATTTGAATGATAAAGTAAACCTGAAATTGTTATTCTACAATAACATTTTTGTGTCGTTTGAATACAAATTCAGATTTTAAACGCAATAATCCTATTTGCATTCTCATTTTCAGATACTCGTATGAGCGTTTTATGAAGATATATAAGTTCAAATGAAAAAGCTGACACTTGATTTTCAAAGTCGCACCCCGCTGTACAGTGGACAATATTTAAAAGTGAGTTAAAATTAGAAAATGAAAATGCAATGTAAACAATGTGGCCCGGTTTTCAATTTACGCGAGCAATAGCTACGTCAAAATGGAAATGCAATTTTCTAACAATTTAAATTTGCCAACAGCTTTGACATTTAATTTTCAAAGACTTCAACAGCTGGACAATATTCAGAAGCAAGACAGCCCCCAGTCTATTGCACTTACACTCACATGTCACTGTCTCTTTTGGTGTCACAATAATAGATGAAAATGCAATCTGTCCTCTCATCAAGGCGGGTCTTCAACTTTACATTATCATTTTTAATAAAGTCCCCTATGGGCTTCCATACTTAACGTTTCCTAAAGATACAAAATATGACCTGAAATGTGTGGAAATGAGAATAAAATGATGCACAAGACATGTAGAATGTTTCCATCTATATAAACATCATATAGCTCAGATTAAAAGCTGAAAGAAAAAGATGGAGAATATACAAATATGAGAGGGGAATCGAAAAGAGTGTATGTTAAAGGATTTTTAAATATTGAGTGAGTACATTTTTAAAGTGGTACTGTGTAAGTCAGTTGTCATTATTGTGAAAGTAACTGTTTCCTGCTGTGATGCAAAGTATTTAGCTGTCCATTCTTAGTGTTTATAGTTGCACTGTAGTGTGTATGGATGCAAATGTAAGCATGACACAACCCGGTTATTTGGATCTTTAATACAATAGTTTCAAGGTTTAAAGGGTCTGCTAATCACTTTGTCCTTTAGTATGAAAATCTTAAAAAAATCTACCAAAGTTCTGTTATTAAAAGTCAATCAGCTGTAAAGTATTAGTCACCTGCAGGATGGTGGACATACTGTTACTAATTCATCAATTAATCACTTCATTTTTCTCGAGCAAGTATAAATCTCACTCAACTAAAAGCAGGAATGAAATGTGTGTTGTTGGAAGAACTTCTTTTCACAGCATGTTGCATTTTAAGGGGCAATTACAAAAACATGTAAAAGGAAAAACAACAATAAAGAGATATACTAACAGAAAAGAGGCAATGCCATTGTAAAAATAATAAATTTCATTAAAAGTTATAATTTGATAGATGAAGTAGGATAATTAAGATGTAAAATATAATGCAGTTAAGTAAAAAGACCTAGGATGTTGCAATTAGGGTGGAAAATTTGATAGATGAATTAAAATGATTAAAATGTAAAATAGTTATGTAAAACAATTACAAGTAGAATTTCTAAGATGTCTACATATGATGTTTATGAGGGTAGTAGAAGTATTTAAAGCTGTTTGTGATTTCCAAAGAATGTAACTTTCTGCCTCCCCATGAACACTGAAATCAGACCCATATCAACATAATGACATTTAGTCATATACAAATATGCCTTTTTAAGATTGAATGAAAATGATTTAGCCGACACTCACCAGGAGAGGGCTCCAGCAGATGCAGGAGGTAACCATGATGCCAACCAGCTGGACCACCATCTCCGTGTCCTGGGACCCTGCTGAGCTGCGCTGGGAGCAGGACCTTTTCTTTAGCCGGGCTCTCACCAGCGTGATCCCACTGATGGTGTTGCACACGAAGGCCGAGGCCAGAGAGCTCAAAGCCAGCCCGGAGAACAACATCACAAAGGCCAGATCTGTCACTTGAGTTTCCTCCATCACCCTGATAAAGCACCACGTTCCCGGGTACTGGTAGGTGTAGGCACCCAGGCTGAAGTAAGGTAGAAGGGCCACACATAAAGCCAGCAGCCAGATCAGGGCCAGTGCCATCTTTGTCCGCGCTGTGGTCACCAGACGAGAGTGCAGCAAAGGCCTGGTGACGCCCAGGCAGCGCTCGGCAGCCATGGCACAGCCCAGGAAGAGAGGGCAAAGGCCAAAGAACACCATGCAACCTCCCAGAAACAGACAAGACGCATCCGGGTTCGCCGCGTTACCTCGAAAGCTGGAGACAGAATCATCTGTGGACCCGGTGTGTGCTGAGTACCTCCTCAGTACGAGAGCTCCAGGGATAACATGTCCAGCCAGATCTGTCGCCACCAGGGAGCTGGCAAAGAGCAGAAAAGTGGCCTTCGACCTCCGCCGGAAGCGGTTGTAAGCCTTGGCAAGAATGACGAGGGCCACCACGTTGAACAGGATGCCCAGCGTCATGGTAAGGCCGGCGGCTGTGGGATTGTTCGGTGGAAGGGTGGCATTACGCGCTACAGTCTCCACCTCAGGCTCCTGCACCGTGGAGGTGTGGTTAGAAAGGGCAAAAGGGGCAATAACGCCTGAGGAGTTGTAGTGCTGCATGGCCAGCATCACCGCTGAGCTGTGGGCCTGACGTGGTTCCTCTGGTTGAGAAGATACTGAAAAGAGAAAACAAGTGTGGGTCAGCGTGCTGAAACTTAAAGGGACAGTTCAAAATGAAAAATACACGTTTCCTCTTACGTGTAGGGCTGTTTATCAACCTAGACTGTGTTGGTGTGAGGAGACGCCTGCCTTCCCTCCAATATAAGTTTAATGTAGGAACTATTTTCTTTCTACCAACCTACACCTGCCAACCGTATCACCGCGCAGAAGAAAGCGTGCATCTTCTCATGGATGAGAGGCTCTCCTGAACTAGCTGATGTCACGTGTCAGAGGAGGAGGACGACATCAATGTTTACGATCTGGCACCGCCACGAGCCTCACGTACATGCACGCTTCCTTCTGTGCGGTGGAACGGTTGGCGGGTGTAGTTTGCTATAAAGAAAATAGTTTTGTGCATAAAACTGCTCACAACAAGCTCTGTGGATTATCTTGAGTAACCAGGTTGTGACTTCTGGAAAGAGACATCGCTGTTGAGTTTTTCAAAAGTATTTTTTTGGCGCTTTAAGCACCACAAGCCGAGCGCCATGTAGTTCCATATTGGAGAGAAGGCAGACGTCTCTCTTTTTTATGCCTCCCTTTCGCACCCTCGTCATTTTCCTGAAGTCCTTTACAGGTGTTCAAATATCATATCAGCGTCGCACTGGGAGATAACTTCCCATAAGGTATTTCATAACCGTCGTCTTTACGACAAGCAAAGCTCCTCAGGGCGAAGTGACTCAACTTTAAAAAGCAACAAATGAGTTCTCTGCACTCTCTGCAAAGAGCCTAAGTTTTCTCTCTACACAACCCCGGGAAGTCTGAACAAGTTCTGACAATTTTTGTTGACAGTGAGAACTCCTGCACACATTCCTTTAAAAGTGGCAGTAATAACACTGTCGCTGCATTAAATCATTGAATCCACACGTTATGCAGCTAAGATGTTGGGAAAGATTTATCTAAAGACAGACGGTTGTGCATAATGCTGAAACATATTGCTCAATATAAACACTTTCAAAGTGATTGTGCATTAGGTTCTGTGTTTAATGTTTTCCCATTCTTTCGATTTCATGATTTTTATTGCCCTTTATTTTGCTTAATTTTTTCATTCTAATCTCTGTTTTTACTCACATGGTGTTAATTATGTGGAGCATGGAGTTTATTTGCTTAAATGTGATGCTCGGTGCCTACTATAAAAGACATTAATATATAGTTATAACAGGATAAAAACTCAACACACATAATGGTGACAGCTATACATTTTAAAGGAGCATTTTCCTTCCAACAGTTGATATATATGAAAAATGTTAAATTTTTTCTGTTAAATGTTTTTTTTTTCTTTAAATAAATAGTTCCTCTAAATAGTTTTAATAAATCCAAACTGTAAATGTTACTAGAAATATGACATTTTAACAGGGTAAAACAAATTGAACTTGAAATGAGAGCCTCAGGACATACCATTTGTCCTTTACATGAAATACATTTAACCTACCTCTGAAAGAATAAATCCATGGAGAGGATAACTCTGATTTCGACAATTACTCATAACTGAAGCAATTGCAAATGAATGAAATCCACGTTGTTCTTGATACCTTCTTGTGTCCTTCCAAAGTAAGAAGACTTCCTCACCTGAAGTGTTTCCTCATTCTGCAACTGTAGAAACTCTCCTCTCAGCACAAGCAACCTCCCTGTAACATTGCACAAGCATGTCCTCTGTTACTCCAACTGTGGCTGGCTGCTTTTATACGGCGGCGCTGCACCGTAGTCACACCGCCTCTGGGTGTCTCAGTCGGTTAAAATCCAGCAGAGACTCCCTGGAGCGGACAGAATGAATTGGCCACTGAGACAAATCTCAGAGACGTATATGAATATTTACAGCTGACTCACTCCTTACTCCACCTCACCAGACACTCCTCCACCCAACAACAACCTGAAAAATTGCAGACATGCCTGAGGAAACATCTCCTTTCAAGTATCACTTTTATGAGCAATGACGTCGTTTTTAACTAAATGAAACAAGACGCAGTTTAAACAATAATCTGATTAATGCCAGGTTAGACTCTTCAAAGTAAAAGCTGTCTGAATTGACTTCAGGTAAAACTGGTATTACTTGCTTTTACTGCTTGAGAGACTTATCCCTTGTTTGTTGATTCTACAGAAATGAAGACGCTCCCTTGCTCTACCGAGCCTCATCTGAACAACCTCAACATCCCTGTGGTCAGCTCTCATCAATGCAAACCAGCTGTGCTCCTTGCTCTACAAATAGCGCAGTCACAGTCTGTAGCTGCAGCTGTGACTGAAAATGGTTTCCCAGTCCTCCAGACCGGCCAGGCTGCTGGGGACGTGAGGTTGTAACGCTCTGAGCCTCACCTCAGGGAGGAACGGCTTTTGAACCAGTTCATCCGTGCATCCGGGTGGATGTGTGTGCCAAATTTCTCGAAATTCCCTCAAGGCGTTCCTGAGATATTGCATTCACGAGATTCAGACGGAGGTGAGGTCACAGTGACCTTTTAACCCCCAAAATCGAATCAGTTCATCCCAAGTGGCATCCTCCGGGTCTGACAAAGGGAAACCAATACTGAAGTGACTTAAACCCGCGTTCTCTCTAACAACCAAATGTCTTTGTTCAGGATTACATTGTACTTTGGTTCCAAAAAAACAAGATGGCTGCGGCCAAAAAGACAATCGGAGTCCACAAATATAGAGTACGTGGTTCTTCCTGGAGTCCAAATGGACGTTTGTGCCTCCAGGCATTCCAGAGATATCGCATTCACGGTAATGGGATGGACGGATGGACGGAGGGACAACCCAAAAACATAATGCCTCTGGTCACATTTTGTGAAGAGCACAAAGAGTCAATATACAATCTACTAAGGCTGCAGTGTCAAATGATGAAAGGAATCTGGAGCTTCTCAGGTTCCCATCATCACCGGTCAGGCATATCTTTGCACACGTCTGAAATTCCTCCTCCAGCGAGAGGTCTTCCTGTGTCACTGTCACCTTATGTCAAAATAGTAGAAGGACCGTGCTTTAAAATGATGTGCTAGTGTATACAGCTCCTTGTTCATGCACAAACTGCAGCTGTGTGTGGGAAAAAATGTCCTCTTTGACAGGCAGTGCGGTGAGACATAACAAGCGCGTGCATGAACTCGTGACACGTGCCCGCACATTTTAATAGACAGTCGCATTAATATTGTGTTTTAAAAGCACAGTCTGAGTCTGAATAGTGCTTCGCCTGAGCCTGTCCGTGCAGGTTAGGCCTGCCAAAGACTCAGACAGCGTGCTTTTAGAGACAGGTGCAGCTGCAGCAGTGTAAGCCGGGGCTAATGCATCCATGTCCGTCTGAGATTAACACCTTAGATGGCTAAATGGAAGAACTCACCATGAATGGGAAGGAGACAGCGCAGGAGAGTGATCTGCTAAGAGGACCATTAGGAAAAGGAGGCAGGGAGCTAGTCTGCTCTGCAAAAAAAAAAAAAAAGAAAAGCAAAGCAAGATAGGGAGGCATGCTTATCATGGGCCATTTTATAAAACACAAAAGAGCTAAACTTTGGACCACATCACCAAAATCTTCCTAAGATTGTTCTTAAATGTGTTCTTGAGAAAGGTGCTAAGACGGGTGGAAGGTCGGACTCCAAATGTAAAAAAAAAAAATATATATATATATATTCAAAATAATTATTCTGACAAAAAAGAAGCGACTGCCAAAAACTTTTTTTTTTTTTTCACCTGTTAAAATTACTACGAAAAACGTTGAACCGTCTCGATAGATAGACAGACAGACAGACAGACAGATAGATAGTTTATTTATTACATATATGTCCCCTCGCACCATTAAAAGCAAAAAAACAAATAAAAAAATAAATAAATAAAAAAAATTAAAAAAAATAATAAGAAAATTAAGAGACAAAATATAAGAATAAAGGCTGTTACAAATACAAAAATACGCTGCAACATTGACCAGTGGCTGTGTAAACCTGAGCAGATTTAGTGCAAATATATTTGGTGCCAACAGTCCGGTGTAAACGTGCATACAGATCTATCACCATAAATAAATCAGTATTAAAATGTCAAAAAACTAAAACAAAAAAAATTAAGGCTAAAGTGTCCTAAGGCTTTAAGTCCCGGGTTAAATGCACTAGTCAGGTTGTTTGTGGTTTGCATGTCTATGAAACTGATTCCTCTAAATGAACTACAGAAGTAAACTAGTTGGCTAATTCTACAGTTATTCTTAACGACTGTCATCGGTACCACCCGGTCGGATTTTAAGCGGAAATCAGTGGAGCTCGTGCAGGGAAAACTCCTTCTACTACTGCTTTTGTCCACAGTGACCATCAAAATGCACCCAAACTGAAACCCCCCTGTAGTATCGTAGAGTCATAAACACAGGAGACACTCGGGGCTTCCGGAAAAATCCAAAACCCACTTTGTTTGAATCAATGTAAAAGGTGAAACATGTTTCATATACTTTTCTAAAGGCTTTTTTATGACATCTGATTCACTTGTCTTTGAAGAACTTTCCCCGCTTCTGTGTGGGCCGTCGTTTGTCTGTAGACACGGCGATCGACGGCTCACACACACGGTGTGGCAGAGAAGAAGTGTCCTTTTGAGATGTTCGGTCTTCCTCTGCTGCATCTTAGCTCCACATGGATGCTATTTACTTGTGCAGCCGTGTTAATTGCATATTTTTATTTGCACCAAAGGGACACACCATAAAACATGAAACCGCACGGCAAAACAAGCTGTAAATAAGTCTGTGAGAGTGGTTTTATGTTGCACACTGCACTGGACAACAACAAACAATTCAACAGTAACTATTGCTTTTCTGACAACCACCCTAAACTGACCGAGAGGCCTCCGACACAGTAGCACCACCTTGTCCGAGGTTGGGATTTGGACCGTGAATGCCTCACTTCATTACACAGGAATCTGCCGGCTGAATGGCACTGCCCTCGTCTCAGTAAAAACACCCAGAACTATATAAAAACACGGGGTTTGCAGGAAAAGCCATCCCGTTGGCTAAATTTCCACTTTTGGCCGTGTCGTAAACGTTTGAGACTCTTTCTCTGTAATCCTGAGCAGCAGAAAGAACCCGGCAGCCTGCTCAAATTTGTCTGGCTGCAGTTTTGTTTGTTGCACCATTCTCTGCATTTCTGTAAAAAGAAATTAAAAAAAAAAAGAAAAAAAAAAAAGAAAACTGCCACAAAAAAAATCCTCGGATTTATTTGTTGAAAACCTCATAATTACCAGGCTTTTAGTCCAGACATTTTTGTATAATTGTGCATGTCGTTGGTTTTTATTTAGGGTCAATTTTTAACTGACTCAGGGAAAATTAAAGTAGGTGCTAATGAGATGAGATTACCCCTTGTTCTAAAGTCTCCGGCATTCGTCTTGAATTATCTATCTTTATAAATCCAGCTGGATTTGTATGACATTTTCAAGACTCGCGTGTCTCAGAAGAAAGAAGAAATCTTGCTCTTATATTTGGATGAGGATACTTCAAGTAAAGCTGGGCTTGACACATAAATCTATTCAGCAGTCTTTCTACGGCTCACCCTAACCACCCACATGCAGGGAAAGTATGTCCATCTGTATTTGTGGGGTCTTGAGAGGAGAGAAGTTAAGGAGATTTATGTTTCTGAGGAATATTTATTAGCAGACAAAAGATCTGCAGCACTGTGTGTGGCCAAACAGTCATTTCAATGGAGCTGGTGCTTATCAGTATTCAAAAAAATAAAATCCCTTCTCTCGTGTTTTTCCCTTTTTCTTTGGTATTTCAACAGTGATTATCGGAAATGTGTAGATAAACTTACATGGAGCCACTTAACTTCATAGTTTGGGGCTTAGTATTGTTTTTTCTTTGTTCAAAACTGTCTAATTCATCCATCCATCCATCTTCAACCGCTTATCCGGGGTCGGGTCGCGGG
>CALSBV010000306.1:1716650-1750203 GCA_943590825.1 Bovichtus diacanthus
AGGAGCACCCAAACCCCTCCACCACGGTAAGGTGATGGTTCTCGGAGGGGTCTGTCTAATTATCAATGATAAACTGTATGTCATTAACAAATAATTACAAACATGTCTGTGGGTTAATCAGGGACTGTACGACGTCAGAATCGCAGAAAATCTCCAGTTTATGAGAAAAATCAAATACCAGCATACAGTTGCATGTACGGCCCTGTGCAGGCTCCATGTGCCAAGTGATGTGATGGAAATACAAACAATGGAGGCAGCGAGTACCAGAACCTCGGTGTAGCCACTGTATTTATGTCCGTATTACCTATATCAAAGAGGGGCGAAAATAAAATATGAAATAAAAAAAAACTTTTAACCCCTAAGACCTGCTCACCCCACGATTAATGGCTTCAAAGAAGATCTATTGCTCCAACGAATTGGGTTTCCATTGCAACGTCTTCCTGCAGAAAGCACACACACACACACACACACACAAAGAGTCCCTTTGCAAGCAACAAAACAACAGCAGCAAAGTTGGTCGCCGCAGGGGGCCGCAGGCTCGAGAGAAAACCCCTTTTGAAGAAGAGACGCCACGCTCAGGCCCCCCGGGGAGTTGGATTTAAAACACATGGGATGCTGGAGACGCTCTTCTGTTCGGCTCCTCGGGGTGCCACACGCATCACTGCCGTAGTCGTCGCAGGATTAAACCTCCAGCGTTACTCAGTGCATGGTGACACACTTACCATATAAATACAAATATTGCCATATTTGGTTTGTTGTCAAAGCGTGTACACATTCAAACACCCTCATGTGACGTCTGTTCTGCTTCCTGTCCACCCGTCTATGCCTGGCTATGCCTATATAATCTCTGCCGTTTGAGTGAACAGTTCCCTGAGCTGCTCATATTATTACCATTCCTGTCTTTCACCAGGCGTACAGAATAAATGGCCCCTTGCTTGACTCACTGAAGTGTGAAATAGCGCCGGAGCAGAGGCTGCTTATCATTCCCTTACTGTATAAATCAGATGAAAACTCCATTACTGAATTATGCATGTAAATAAAAGGCTCCATCGAGTGTGTGAGAGAGACGGCATCGCTCTGTACAGGTCAGACGCAGACAGAGAGAAGTCACCGTTGCAGATGCATAGCTCCATTAAATGCATCAAACTGTCTAATTCCCCTCTGCAGTAATGGCAGTGAGAAATAATGTTGGGTGAGGGAGGCTGGTGATGTGCAGTGTGTGATTATGTAATGGTTAACCCGTAGGACATGTGCATCATCAAAGGGAAGGACTCCTAAATGTCCTGCTCTGACCTTAAAACATAGAGTTGAAACGACCAAGATATGAACATTTTATGGCTTAAAACTAGATAAAAAAAGTCAATTTATGTTAGTTTCTGTCAGACAACTACATCGGTGACGCGTGCGCAGAGGGGATAAAGCGCCATTACACACACCAAAATGTAACAGACCATTATCTTGATTAAAATGAAAAAATTGTTGGAAACATTTGGGATAATATAAGTGTAGACATTTTTAGACCTTTTAATGCCGAAATGTTACATATTACACCTAAGACATTGTTATAATGATTTCATTGCTATTACAAAGTTTTAAGATACAAGCTCGCCTGTGGAGTCAGCAGTATTTTCACTCTTTTAAAGAGCATTTTTTCTTCAGAGTATAGGAAACACTGGGTTTTCTAACAGCTTTTTTCCCATTCTAAAACACACTAACATGTGGTGAGTCTGAGCTATTTTGAACTTCACTGCCGGTCCCATTTTCAGTCTCTGCTCCAGGCAGTTACATTCATCTTGTTTCTACTTGTCCTTGCCCTTAACTGTCTTCACATTGTACCGAATGTTTGGCTCTGGACGGTGGATCACTTAGCTCAGTGTCTCCTCGGGTATGAATGGAGGGCGACTGCCAGAAAAGCAACTTTTAATTACCAGAGCTCTTTCGTAATCAATCAAGTCATAGGACATCGTGACTTGGTCGGTTACCTACTTGTAAAATGTTGTGTAATAAATGTACCTGAATGTTTTTTAAGTGCATATTTATTATGTTTTCTTTACCAAGTCCATAATGTGGCTAGATCAAAGCGATCAGAATGAATCTACAACTTCATTAAAGCTGCATTGATTGGGTTTTTTTTTTTTCGGCCACTTTTTTTTCAAGCTGACATATTATCATCTTGTGAAGATAAAGAAATAGAGACAGGAGATCTACGGGACATTTATTAGTCGTTTTTATCGACAGCCGTTCGTCAGATCGACTTCACACTGGGCAGGTGCATCGGCGAGAACCCAAGGAAGCGCAGCGCCAAGTGTGATGTTCTTTGGATGAGCGGTTTTCCAGAAAACTGCTAGAAGCAATACCGCAGGCCAAGCAATTCTGAACAGACACTGCACTAGTGTTAAACGCAAAAAGGGTGAAACAAAATCCCCCCAAAAAAAAGAAAAGACATGCAATACAAAGTATATTAGCTTCTGCATCTCAACATCAGATCGTCTGATTACGCTGACATTTCTCATCAGACTTACCATCACGACTGAAAAGAGCCCTTTAGGAAATCATGGGAAGACTTTCACTCGAGTGTGAAGTCCAAATATTTTTTTTCTCTGACCACAGTTTTTCCACAGAGGAGTCGAGGAAATTGCCCCAGAGCCCCAGAGCTTGTCAACGCAAGTCACACATAAAAGCAAAGCGTGCTACGAGTTGCTAAGGACACGCAGGGAAAAGTTTGGTAATACGGTCTTTTTGGAGCAGGTGTTACATTATGTAAGACCCAGTCGTCGTCTGTGTTTAGAGATCAGCTATTAAAATGAAATCAGCGAAAGTTATTCATTTCTTAGCATCTCATTTGTCTTTTTTTCCATTTGTTTTATCCAAACCGATAAAAAAAAATCAAATGAATTATTTATAAATGAGGGAATTTTTTTTTTTTGTCACATAAAATGTTTCTTCACATTTTGGTATTTTTCCCTTGTGCTACTCTGAAGTTGTGTTTTGGTGCCTGTTTATCCTACAAACTGTGGACAACTTCTCAGAGCAGTGCGCAAAAGGTCCCTTTGTTGAAATCTGGCCTTGAGATCAATCTGGTCTTTCATAGTTGATGGAAACACACTTAGCCTGTCCCGTACAGTAAACCTCGCCCAGTGAGGGGGCACACGGCTCACACACACAGCTTGTTAAATTTCAGAGTTTCTGCTCAGAGGTGCAGTGCTTGTTCTGCTTATCAACTCTTAAATTGTTTGTTTTGACTAAAATCCGAACGTCTGGGAAACATGCCTCCTCTTTGTCCCATATGAATAAACTTAATGGTCAAATTGACCATTTTACGGCAACACATGCTTTTGTATCATAAACTGAATTCATACCTTTGATTCGCAAGCAGATGCATTGCATGTTTTATTCCTGAGTTTGTTAAACAGTTCAATTTGGACCAATTTTTCCAGTTTTCTCGCACGTTTAAAGGCCACAAATCACATCCACTTAACAATCCGGCCAGCGTCTTCCAAACATATCAGTGTTTGTGGATTTTTGAAAAACTTTCCTGCATACCTCCCAGGTCGTCTTCGGTTTCTTTTCATTTTCATGTTGATTTTCATACCACAATTGCTGCCTGGAAGTCAGAAGGAACACGATTCAAAAATGTGCGGCATGATTTGGACAGCAGAAACATAATATACAGTATATATGTGAATTGTAAGAAACGGGAAAGGTATGATTATTTCTCCAAAGTCAGCCCTTTGTCTACACTGCGCCATAAATCAAGCTAATGAAGTCGATTCTGTGTAATTATCTGGTTTACAGTTAGTCTATAAATTCCATATTATTAGCTCATGTGTTTGTGCCCCTCCAGAAACATCCAGTGAATTTCATGCACACACCCCCGGGCAGCAAACTGTATTCAAGTAAGTGCTTTTATTGGTGTTCTCATTGAAATGAAGTATGATTACATCCAGTGCTGTAGAGTGTTCATACTGCGAGCCATCTACAGTGTTCACCGTGAGGGAGGGTCCTAACAATTTACTACACCACACTGCATCTCTTCATCTGAAATGTGTCGGTCCTTCAAACTGTAACGCAGCTTAACACGTGCAAACACACTAATCAAGAGCACACGGCGACAAGCAGGCGTCGTTAAAGAGCAACGCTACAGGTCAAACCTGTCAGAAGAAGTGAATCATTTGATCGTGCATAGCATGGTATGACGGCACCGTCTGTATGGTAACCAATATCTGCAGAGAAAAGAAAAAGAAAGATGTATGGAGAGACGAAATGAATAATACTGAGGATGACGTCATGAGATAAGTCATAAATCATGACTACTTCAAGACACAATTTGACCCAAAAGGACAAAATTAGGCATTATTACGGAATTCTGACTCTTTTAAGCAAAAAAGTCAACATTTACAATGAGTATCTCTTAATTGTGACTCAGTATAGAATCATTTCAACCTAATAACCATGACCTAAAAAAAGTTGTTATGAATTATGATCCCATAATGACTTGAAAACTCCACATTTGGAAATATAATCTCACAATTTAAATTTTGACCCGAAAGTCAAGGGTTTGACTTAATTTCTTGTAATTATAACCAAAAAAAGGCAACATTTTACATTTTTATCTCATAAACACAATATAACATAGTTTATTTTGAATGATATAGTAAGTCAAAAGTTTGTCTGAGAATTCTTACTTTATTATATATATATTATTTCATTTTATATCATCCTTTTCCTGGCATACATGTAATCTATCTGTGACACAACTCTTTGCTGAAACAGCAAGGGGTGGAAAAAGAAAACAGGATGGCTGGTAATTAAATATAATCACACATTCAGTGCCAGTCTGCTCAAAAGAAACACATTTTTCTGCTAAATCTTTAATCAAAACAGTAGCTGTGCTGATTCAGCATGTTTACCGACGTTCAAGGGACGACCATCGGAGGCAAGAATGGTAGGTTCTTCACTAAATAGACGCTGGAATGGTTGTTTTTTTCCCCGCCACACTCACTCACCTACCTAAGTGTGTGTGTATGTGTGGCGGCAATACATGTTCATGTCCAAAAGTTAATTTAAATGTCAGAGTGTGGCTTGAACTGGCTGTTTTTGGTTCAAAGAGTCGTGTCCAAACCTCTCATAAAGGCCTTATTCACAAAGTGCCAGCCAGAGTGTAATGATCCTGCTTGTGGCCTCCCAGATTGAGACCAGATGCTTTTTTCCTTCTGCTGCACATCAGCCCAACACAGCCTCTATCACTTCATATCAACATTTGCATTTCACCTTCCTTGAGTTGAGAAATCCAATTTGGTCCAAATATGTTGCATTGAAAACAAGACTTGTTGGCACAACGCGCTGTTTATTCTATGCCTCACACTTTTGCTGGTGTCTTTTGGTTTTGGGAAGGCAAAACAGGACAACACACTTTTTATGTGTTCAACATTGCTCATACTACATCCCGTGGAAAAATCCAAAAGGTTGACCTGCTGTGTTGTTTCCCATCAGCAAACTTAACCTTGCACAACTAACTAATAACAGTAACAGATATAGGCCGGCTGAAACACACACACACACATATATATATATATATATATATATATTAAACCTTTATCTCTGATTTTCAATATAACACAAAGACTTAGTACATATTTTTAGCAACTCAGCCACAATTATCTTCACAAAAACAAAGAGAAGAAAATAATAAAGCTTATAGTTAGGGCTGGCTCAGGCTTGCCTTGAACCCCCGAGTCAAGCTGCTATAGGCTTAGATTGACGCGGTACTGTCTTCCATATTTCTCTCGTTAATTGTGGGGTTTCTTTTAGGGAGTTTTTCCTTGTCCGCTGCAAGGGTCTAAGGACAGACGGTGCTTGCAGATTGTAAAGCCCCCTGAGGTAAAGTTGTAATTTTGGACATTGAACTATATAAATGAAATGTGATTGATTGATTGAAAAAACAAATACAGATCATAGACCTTCAACATTTATAGTAAAATAAAACACACATACGATAGAAGGAACACTTAAACACCGTCAGTCCACTCTAGTACAGGGCTTCAAATTCTGACAAATACTTGAGTCTTATTAGAGAACCTCAGCCTTCAGGCTTTAGAGAGACATTCAAATACACTCTTCCACTAAGTCAGCGATTTCTGACATGTCCAGAGAGAATGTGTGATGTCCCTTCGGGGAAAATCTTGTGTGAGCTTTCTTTGGAGTTGCACAAGATTGTGTCTGCAGTTAATTGAACATTTATGCACACTTTCAAGGCTTTCCTGCCAAGTTTCATTGTCAATCTCTTCGCCCAATTCTGCTTAAGTGCACTTCTGTTAACATCAATATGTCCCTTACTACTGAAACGTCTCATTGAAGGATCTAACTTACCCAGGAACGATCCTCATTCTACTGCATGAGTTGACCACAAATCTGAAACCACAATAAATAATGCACAGCAAATATTCTAACACAGGCCTGTGGCCATAGATCAAGTGCCTATATAAGCTGCAGTGCATATATTTGTGCATGACAGCTGATGGAAGTAGTAATTTATCACAGTTATGAAATGGTATACATTGGGTGAATTATGGAGGCCAGTTTATGTATCTCACATGACAAATAGCTGCTGTGACATGCGGCCATTGTTGGTCCATATCTGGCACAAAGTCCGAGCTGACACAAAATAATACAATACCACAATTCAAAGATACTATCTCTCCTTGTTCTTATCGCTCTCCTTGAAATGTCAAACAGTTTGATTTGTGATCACTTATTTCTGTATCATTCATCCAAATAACTTGCTGCAATATCCTTTTGACCTTCAAATATAATAGGCCTTCCTCAGGGGAGTGCTCTAATATTTGAGTACCGTGGTCCACTCAAAATTCTGGGACACTTCCCGTATGTCCTATGTGCGTAGTTTTATTTACAGAAGGCTAAAAAGAAAAAATAGAATGAGAGAAGAGGACGAGTTGTGCCGTTGCTGTGTTAGCATCTGTTGATCTATAAGGCAGTGAGAGTAGCCCACAGCTCACATACTCACTGAGCAATTGTTGTTCCAGTTTAGGATGCAAGGTTGTCCGCAGCTGCAGGGACTTCATTTGTCACTCGTGATGTTTGAAGATTTTTTAACCTTGCAGTGCAGATGTGAATGACCAAACGCCGCAGCTTTGTATGTGTGAGGAAGAAAACAAACCATACAGTACATCACCATCCATGTAATGGCAAATGGATAATTGCATTCCATCAGCTGAGGAGTCGTTTCCCCTTTGGCTCAGTTTCATTTTTGTAATTTAATGCCAAAAAGCTTCTGCCGTGTGTGCGGCTCACCTAGATGTCGTTTAAAACTCGGGTCCCTTCGGATAAATAACGCAGCAACATCTCCTCGTGTGTATCAGAATAAGTACTCTTGTCTAACTGAATGCATTTTTTTTTTTTTACCTGGATAAACAAATTAAAAGAAGGACAGAAATGTGCTGTTATAAGTGATCATGTCTTTTCACAAGGCTAAGGGTAGTTGCGCTAGCAGCTCTTGAGGCCATGTATGCACAGTGGTGCTTTGAGCTAAACGCTAACGTCGGCATGCTAACATGCTCACAGTTACAATGCTAACATACTAATGTTCACTTAGTTTAGCACGTTAGCATGTCAACATTTGAACACAATGCAAAGCTGAGACTTATGGGAATTACAATTTTGACCTGATGCTATGATGGCGCGAGAAGAAAGCTTGAAGAAGACATATTATGCTCAGTTTTAGCTTTATTTTTTGATTTCTACTAGAACATGTTTTCATGTGCATTTACTATTCAAAAAAACATTTTATTTTTCCTTTACTGTCTGTCTGAATCCAAACGCTCTGTTTTAGCACCTGTCTCTTTAAGCTGCCCTTCCGAAAAAGCCCAGTCTGCTCTGATTGGTCAGTATTTCCGGGTTCTTACACATTTTTGCTCTCTACGTCTCTGCACCGTCATTGCGACTGTAACGGCATCTTCTACCTCACGAAAGTCCTGATGGCTCGTTTCAAGACATCATTTCTGAATATGGGCATTCCTCCGTGGATTGAGTGTTTTGATACTTTCACAGTATTTATATAGCACTTGCCCCTGTTTTCTCATCAAAAAAGACATGTAAATATAGTACATTTAAGTGGGCACCAAAGGTTTTATATTCATCCTGAGGGGAAAGTAAATTTCCCCGCTGTGGGACTAATAAAGGAGTTCTGATTCTGATCGTGAATGTCTGGACCAAATTTCATGCCAACCCAACCAATAGTTGTGTGTGTCAACATGCTGATAGAAGTCAGGGAACATCAAAGTCATTAGGATGCATCCCCTGGAGACCAGGAATGTACAAAATGTCCTGGCAATGCATCCAATAGTTGTTGGTATATTTTAGTCTAGACCAAAGTGCTGGACCGACCAGCACTGCCATCGTTTGCATGGCTGAAAAACATGACATCCCTTTGAAAATCGAATTTCCATATAAATGAGTGACTATTTTGAGACAATAAGTTGTAATTTAGCTGGAAAAATGTTGATAGCATAGGCTCCTTGCAGGAGAAAAAATCATCTCAAGAGATAAATTTTCCCTAGAAAATGCGTCAGTGAAACGAGAAACACTCAATCTGAAAAACATGTGTCATGATAATACCTGCATCGTGTGCCAAAGGGTAATCAGTGGTACCCTCAAGATGTTTTGGCATCAACTGACAAATAAGCAAATCCACTCACATACCAACTGGCAAAGAGGGTGTGAATGAGATATAATTTGCCTGATGCCTTTTACATGAGGTAATGGTTCCTGATTCAACCTGCCACATCAGCCTCATGATCTTTTGTTGATCGAGCACATGTTTTCAGACTTAGCTGCGATAAGGCTACCCAAAAAGGTGGGAAGAAAAAGAGCCAAATATGAGAGGTTTTCAGGTAATTATTTGTACGACCAGGGCGCTTTCGAAAACATTGGGCCCTTGTGCTGAAAGCAGACAGCGAAGTCTCAAAGACTGTAACCTGGAGGGGAAATAACACAATCAAACAAATCACAGTCCCACTGGAAGCATAAACACGACGTGACTTGACAAAGACACTCCAGAGGAATCCCTCACACTCAGGCGTGGTGGAAGGGAGATTTCCATTGTGGTCTTCACACAGTGGAATCTAAACAAAGTCAAATTCCGAGCTTTTCCCCCGCAGCATTAATGCCAGTCAGGAGCCTGAAATGTGGAGATTCTCGCTACTCTGGTTTCTTCCAGCTATTTTGATTTCAACTAGCTGAGCTATGCATGTCAGTTACATATTGTTATTAGAATATAAATCGTGCTTTTTCAGGATTGTTAGATGGAAAGGTTGAGTAAGACACAAGACACAGAACAATAACTGTGAAAAGGACCTTGTGCATCTAAGCACATCACGCGGTGTATTTTCTGTATTATTCTCAAGTGGTCAAGCCTCATTGTATGTAGGGGAAGCATATAACAAAGCAAAAGATCAGGCTACTTACAATAGTCATTATGTGAGGACAACCACTTGAATATTTCATGCTTTCACTGTTTTGCCAGCTCACTCCATTTCATTGTGCAGCACAATAACTCAGAGTTAATAACAGGATTTCTCGTGGGAGCTCTGCTCACATATATGAGAGATAAATTAGGGAGGGTCTGAGTTGTTACTCAGCACCTCCTTTGTGTGGCCACTCGCTGAGGGATACATGCTCCAGCCTCAAGCCAAGGATCACAGCGAGGTCAGGCGCGTGTCAAGAGAGAGTATATTTTTGAGAGAGAAAAGGAAGTTAAAATAAAATGGTGACTCATAACTTAGAGCGGTAGGAAATGATTATTCAGATCAACTATCTTTCTTTATTTCCATGTCTACTACCTGGATCATGAAATGGTGCCAGTGACTGCAGCTTTAGCCTCAGTCAGCGTGAAACATTAAAAAGTCAGACAGTTTTCAACCAACTCAAAATCAACTGGTGCCACTAGAAATGAGAAGCTTTATTCCACCTCTGTCTGTTGTATCAAAGACAACTAAAAACCTGGAGCGGTAAATCTGCCACCATTATCATTGTAAAATACAAATTTGCCATGAGAGAATGGAAATCTTGGGTGAAAAGTTCATTCTCTGTTGGATTATCAATACGAGTGACTGCTTTCATATTACATGTGGTCATATAACTCATTTAGAAAACACAGATTAGTGCAGCTTTTGAGTAAAACTTAAAAATGTGTCTGTATCTTAGTAGTGCCATGTGTTTTAGTCTCTGGTAATAAGTGGCTGTACCACATTTCTCTGTAATGATGAGTCAAACTCTGATAGCCTTGAAAAAGAAGATGAGAATATGTCAAGACTATGATTACTGAACTACGAGCTCAGTAGAAGTTGTACCGATCACGGTCTGCAGAGTTCATTACAGAGGCCGGACTTCATTCTGCCCTGATAATCTTCCTCTGAATTTACTGTGTGACTGTGTGAGCCCCTGCTCTATTTTTCCTTTTGTGGTCAGGTTTCGGACCCCGTGTTAATCCATACAGCTGGGGAGCCTCACTGAAGAAAGTCTCCTCTGCTCCTCCAATACATAAAAAGTGTCACAAAGCGAAGGACAAAGGGCTCTGTATCTCACAGAACCAGATACCGAAAGGAACGAGGAAAGAAGCCGATTACTGGACCTTTACGGTCACATATTTTCTGTTCCGCATTTTTTGGAGGGTATCTTGTCATCGGACTGTAATAGGTTGTGTGAGACCTGGATCAAGTAAGACTGGATAATGACAGGAATGATGGGCCTCAAACTGAGCATTTCAACCTACTTTGTCTACTCACAGAAGTCTATTATTACAAGGTAATTAACATACCTTGTGTAGGCCAAACGACCCCTGACCTTCTCTCTGCTCCATGTATGTAAAAAACAGAACCAACACCAGCGCCATGAGCCACATACTATTTTTTTTTTATTATCACTTATCACTACAAACAAGATAGTTGTACTCATAGTTGCTTTTGTAATGATGGCTATTAATGGCCAGTATGTGTCATGTGATTCGACCTTAAGTGCAATAATGTTATTTCTCTAAAAATAAATATCATTTTAGAGAAGTCACCCATTTAAGAAATGATCGGTATCGTTAAAATGGCAAGTATCGGTATCCTATTGATTTTAAAATCACATTTTAACATTTGAATGTAGAGTAGTGGAATAACCCCAGTGTGAAATTATGAATGCCAGCGTGCTAACTTTAGCTTTAACCGCTAGCTCATGTGTGTCATGTTGTTATACTTTCCTGTGTCCGATAAATGTAGATGCTGTTAAAGAACCATATTTTATTATGGATTACATAATTGTACATGGCAACACACTGTTCTTGACTTGATATTTAATTTGTATTTGAAGTGGGTTTGCTTGTTTATAAATTTATGAATATTCCCAATGAATATCTATATCATTTATTGCCTTTCTCTCAGATATGATGGCCCGAACTCCATCCTCCTTATATGTTCACTGAATGGGCAATATTTACTTTGAGATTTTATTATTCCTGTATAAATCTAATGCTCTTTCAAACTGCACAATAATCCCAACACTAGATCTCTATGTGAAACTTTCCTTTATTTATTTAAGCCCAAATTACACTGGTGTCGGTCATAAAAGATTAATGAGCCACTTGATTTAACTTTGAGCAACTTTCCCTGATGTTAATCAACAGTTATACGAACAGAGAATGGGTGTCATAGGTGTTTGTGGCAAAATATATAAACAATCCCAAAATATACACCACTCCTACTGGTGTTATTTTTACTCTTTCTCTCCCTGAAAGTTTGAAATTGAACAGTCCTGGTCAAAGTCACATCTATGGCATCCGCTATGTCTCTCATTGCGACGTAGAAAGGATCCATTACGGAGCCATTAGTTGACATAATTTGTTATTCCCATCACTCCGCACAATCTTGCCTCTGTGCAGCCCTTCCGCTCGGAGAGGAAAGACTGCAGGTCAGCCAAGGATAGCAGGCTGGCTAAACACAGCGCATGTGGAAAATATGGAGTCTAAACTAGTCATTAAATTAATAAATTAATAAATTAATAAATAAAAAAGAAAGAAGCTCATTTTAATTATGTGTCTACCATATCACTTTTTAAATCTTCACATCTCAGGACAGGTTCCACTTAAATTAAACATCCTTAAACATTAAGTGAAGCACCGATTATATCCCCCCCTTCCAATCTAGAAGGTTAGCCAATGTGTTGGGATAATAAAGTTACTTCCTTAAGAGGGCTAACTGCTCGCTAATCTGTAAAGGGGGCTGGAGGGGGCCGCATTGCGGGAAGAGGAGTTGAGAAACCCTGCGTGCATAACTCACTACGACTGACAAAACACACGAACATCTGGAAGCTGGAATCACTTCTAAATAAAGTTAGATCAAACAACGTTTAATCAGACAGACATGCCGTCAACCCCCTGATGAAGTGTTGATAAGCGTATTGGTATTCTCAGATTTTTTTGGAGCGGAATTTGCCATTAAATGAAAACAATCACACACACCAACTCATACGAGTACGATGATTAAACAATCCAACGCACTCCAGAATAACCCACTACAACGCATTTGTTGATCAGATACGTGTTTCAGTGAGAAACTCCAAAGAATACAAGCTCCAGGTGATGGATTGGACAGCATTACATATTACAACACTTAGCAGAAACATCAAACAATAGCAGAAAAGTGATTCCCATTAATACTGAAAGTATATATATATTTTTTGGAACTGTGTCTTACCAAGCTGGATAGCATACTAGCCTCCATTTAATTCCCAACATCTCAATAATTGCACCCATGGAGCACATGTTTGGCCCCATTAAAGCAAACCCTTTTTCCTGTAACTGGGCATTGATGGCTTAAAACATCCAAGAAAAAAATGTTACGTGTGAAAATAAATATGCAGTAAAATAAATGAAGCCTGTGAGTGAGAAGCGTGGCACGCAGCAGTTAATTGATCCGAATCATATTTCTCTCGTGCTCGTATACTAGGTGCCGTTTCTTTTAGCTAGCACATTGTTTTGAGCTGAACTGCGCTCGTAAGTAACCAATATTCTGACTTTTAAGTGACGAATATACATAGGATAAACCATATAGAGAACAATGACTGGAAATAAAAACTGTGTGTGTAGAAATGATCTCATCAACCCCATTGCTATGGCAAAACATTGATTTTTAGAACAGTGGTTTATGAAATCACTGATAAAATACTGTAAATTTGAATGACTTTACAGACTGACTCCTAATCACAAAAAAAGGGTTCTCATAGAAGTAATAAGCACACTTGGTCCCAGGGTTTCCCAGAATAATTTTTGCATTTTTCGCATTTTTTGGTTGTTAATCCGTCCTGCACTTAGTAGATGCCTTCATTTTTCAACAGAGCTGCTAGCGTTAGCATACACACTGACATAGTAGGCTAGCATGGTGGCCACACCGCAAACACAAAGCAGTAAATGTGCTTGTTGTGAATTCTTTTTTTTCTTTTTGTACATATCCTATAACCTCACACAGTAATGTAGTGGCCCATAATGCTGCAGGCCTTGGGTAAATTGCTACGACCATCAAGCTAGCTAGTTAGCCACACGTGCTAACATGTGTAGCTTACATAAGAACGGATAAACACAGTTTTAACCATTATTTACTCACTGTTGCCGTGTTCCCACATCTCAGCAGATATGTGCAAGTATACAATGTGATCATAAACCATAGAAATGATGGCCAAAAAGTTGTAATACACCTGCATGATCTTTTAATAAAAGCTTGACTGAGCTAACTTTTTGTAAGGAAGATCTGTGGTTGCTTGTTGGTAGTCAAATATTTGGTTCCACGATGTTAGCCATGCAACACGCATTTAAATATAAATCATGCATGTGTCTTAGTATTTAGAGGCCCATAGTAACAGGAAAATTCACACCACAAAATACATAATTGAACCACAAAGAGTGTGTGAGCTGAGTATCACTTATATCATTAAGCACTCTATTTATCAGAAATTGATGAGCCGATGATCTTGTTTCTTCCTTGCAGCCTGCTGCCTAATTAGGATTTCACTGTATTTGCCTTTTATCCGTGGAGTGGCTGCGGGAGCGCTCCGCTTCTTAATGCATCCCCAGACTTCAGAGAGCATCAGCTCAGATCAATATTGGCTCGCAGAGCTGAAAGCTTGTTGTTAGATACTGGTCTGTAAATAACACGGAAATGGCTTTCATCCCACTCATTTCGCCCAAACTGTGAAACTGGAAGTGCTCCAGTTTGTCAGTGAAAAAATGCTCTCAGCCTAAGGCCACATGATGTCTCGTAAAGCATTTGCTCCACTGATAGTTTTGCAGAAAAGAAACAGCCTTTTTCCAACAGACCACTATTTAGGTTTGAAGAATAACAGACGAGATGTGTAGGAACTTTCCTGAGAATTACTCTATTTTTAGGAGATGAGAATGGAACTTATCGCACTGACAATGGTGTAGTCCATCACAGTGTCTCTTTTTATGAACATTGTAAAGTAAGAACCCTTCATTGAGATCAGATGAGCAATGCGTGTGTTTCTAAATAATTATGGAGGCCTGTCAGTAATAAGATCCACTACCTCCTCTAAGTTTCATCATTATTGAACTTGTAGTGCTACTGCAGTTCTGTCTTTTCAAAGCATGACATTTTGACCTTTAATTACAGCGTCCACGAGTCCAATATAACAATTTTATAAAATGTCAGAACACAGAGCAAATTTCCATGACACCTACGGATTGCATCAAATATCAGATTTGATTTTAAAATTCTGCCCTTTTGCTACAATAGATTCTATTAAATACAACATGTTAATCAGTTCAGTTAACACGGTGTCAGACAATACAACAAACAACTACAATGTAAGCATCTTCATGTGAAAGCCAGCTGGGCAAAGCTGGGGACATGAAAATTTCCAATTCGGAATCCAGAACATTGTCCGGTGCTTTAAATAGAGCCGACATCTCCAGCTGACAATCCATGGGAGCAAGGGCCTCATGGTGACTCAGTGTTACGAGAAAGCCGTGCAACCCTTAATGCACTCATGTGGAACAAGTGACATTAACAGAATCATTAAAAAGCAGGCGATGACTTGCTAATGTGTTTCCTCGTCATCCTGCTCCAGGGATCATAGATTTTGGATCTTAATAGGCTGCGGTCAATCAGCGTTCACATCTCCAGATGCTGGTTTTTACCTCGGCAACCTGGCAGAGACCCCACTGAGCTTAACCAAAAAGGTTATTTGTCATTTCTCTACATGCCGGCTCTAGCCTAAGCAGCGACCCGGGCAAGATGTGACAGTGCTGCGGTGATGTTGAATTTACATCTCATTGTAAAGTTGAATCTGTGCAGAACGGCACCTGAAAATCTTGCTGACGTCCAGTGGTTTACCTTCCCACCTTGCTGCAGTGAAGTCAAAGTGTACCGTGGGGTGTGTCGGTACACGGTGACATCACTGTTGGGTGCTGTTACAGGTGCAAAAAAAGCACAGTCCTGACCGATAAAACAGACGTGAAACTTTCAACCTTGTGTGTTTCAAGACAAGTTGAATCCAGTGCGGGACTGGCGCGCTCTGAGACCAACAATGGAAACTGATATAAAAAAAGGTAATCGCAGTATGTAAATACATTGAATGCTTATTGCCCGAAATCAAAAACAGGGTTTGATTTCCTCATAATCTAAAGGATTGTAACTTTAAGGTATCCCGATGTGTGTACAACACACTACAATGTCAGGACATTCACCCAGGAGACTGCTGTTAGTGTCTCGTGTAACACAAAAACTCAACATTGACTTAATTGTTACGTATCTTCCGTTCTGAAGTTACGGCCAAACCAAACCACAATCTTTTTGTAAACCTAACCAAGTATTTTCGCTGCCTAAAAAGGAGCTCGCCCAGGCGTACTGAATGCACGTGTTGCTGAACATTAGTAGGAACATTTGCGAAAAGTAACGAAATAACTTTTCGAAAGATATTATTCGAACTGTTGTGTGAGGATACGTTGACAACGTAAGTATAAAATAACTGTTTACATTGTACAAACAGTTGTGAGGGACATTAGTTGTAAGAATCCTTCAGTAAAGCCAATAAAAGTAAAGGTGAAAAATACTGGAAGGGTTTTTGTTTTGCTAATTTTAGTAGCCTCAACCAACAAGCTATGAAAATTGCTTGCTCGGTCGTCTGAGCAAACAGAAGTCCATGTAAAAATATCTATTGACAACATTGAGGTCATGTTCGCCTCCACAATTTGCGTTTCGCCCATAGTGTGCCCATTTTGCACCTTGTAGCCCCTTGCACTTTGCTATTCTGGTTAAGCAGCCCTGCTGAGTGGTGAAGACAGAAATCAGATGCTCCACAGTCAAATCATTTCAGATGTCAACACAAGCAATAACATTGAGCTATTTTCTCAGGATCTGAACTTGTTATGTCAGATTTTGACATGTCAGTCCCTTATTTGAGTCATGCAGTCCATTTCCTTCCAGCTAAAATATATACGTTTGTTACTCGGCTAATCCTCACAAACAGAATTCATCGGAAGTTCCCCATCAAATGTTTAGACAATTTCTCAAATATAGTTCAAATAACATTTTTCTAAAGAAATTAATTTCCGCTATACATCTCCTGGGAGACTACAACAAAATAAAGGCACCTGCACCCGGAGACTCGTCCCTGACTGCAGAACGGCTTGCACTCTGCTTTGTTTACATGAGAATCTGAACAAAGCGAGGAAGCTGTGTGCGTAAATTTAGGGCTGTTTTCTCGGTCAAGTCTGTTTAAGACTCCAAAATAATCCACTATAAACATATCTGCTCCTAAGGGACGTCAAAGACAAACATTTCACAGTAGCGTGTTTTCAGCAGCTGTCAAAGATGCAGCATGGTGCCAGAATAAACATCGTCAAACACAGACAGATACAGAAGAGACTGTATAATATCCATTTGTAGATAAGAAATAACAGCTTGGTTATGACTAAGGTGTTCATTCTTTAGTCTAGTCATTTTAGAAGAAGACTTGAGTTTTGGGTACATAAAAACGGACATTGCAAGAAGGGGTGATCTAAAAATGTGGGAGCAAGTCTTCAGTCGGGCAGGTTGGACGGACAGGAGCTGTGGGTTACATCTTGATGGGTACTGGCTAACCCACTCACGTAGCCTGTGATGATGAATGATATCCTGGAGGCGTCATGAGGGGGAACGGTGCCAGACTGTAAAGCCTTTTCTGCTCAGTGTCTCACTATCCTCTGAGTCCGTAAATTTCAAAGATGACAGATCAGGTCATAGCATGAGGCTAAAAAGACTAAAAATAACTATCCTGTCGCTTCCCGAATTACAGTTTATCCGTAGCTTCTCTCAATTTAAGACTGCTGGTGAACTCTTCGACACCAGCTAGCAGTAAGTGCATCTCCTTGCTCATTTTAAATGCAAATTATGTTTGACATTTGACAGTTTTGTGCTGGACTATTTCTTGGCCGGCAGAAGTCACCCAGGACAAAGTATAACAGTGGCTGTAAACAGACTGTACAAAAGAAGTGGGCGTAGTTATCGTGACGTCAACCAATTGTTTGAAACCTCGAGTTGGGCTTTTTGGCCGTTGCCGTCACCGTCTTGGTTTTTTGTGACGACGAGAGGATGAGAGCGTGGAGTTAAGTACAACCCTATGAGGACGTTTTTGAAACTAACGATTGAGGCCATAAGCTAGTCAGAATTTTTTTGCTGAGGTAATAAATCAAGTAAGAAGTCGGGTCATTTTCTCATAGACTTCTATACAATCAGCCTTCTTTTTGCAACCTTCCCTGCCTAGAAAGAATGCAGGTTTAAGGCATTTCCACATTGGCTTCACTTTTCAGATCCAGAGGTTTCCCAAAGTATTGGACAAAACAACTTTGACCAGATGATGACGCTTGATGTAAAGTTAAAGATCACCAATGTTACTACAGTTTATCCTCTCGGGAACATGTCTGAACAATGACAATGTGTGAACATTTTTTTCCTGCCAATCCATCCAATTGTTGTTGAGACATTTCATTCTAAACTCCAAATGTCGACCTTATTGTACAGGAAACACTCAGGAATCACACTCAGGGAAAAGTTCATAAGCCTTCATCCTATTGAAACGAAAGTCTGTACACAATTCCATGTCAAGACATTGCCATCCATACAGCCACGCATCTAGTAAGTAATATTAAATGACTAGAAAAAACATTTTCACCATTGGACAGTACGCTGGAGACATTTCAGTTACAGTTTTGCAATTGATATTAATTAGTCTGATTGATTTTGTCAGGATAAATTTGAGTTTAAATCCTTTAATCTGAACATAACTTTGGATCCAACCTGTATAAAACACATTCCCACACATGCATACAGTAACCTGCTGGGCACATTTCGGTGAATTTATTTTGAAGACAGATGGAATAACTCAAAAAAGCCATCAAGCCCACAATATCTTCCATGTAGACTAAATTACCATACATGTGGTGCGCAAATGTTGACCCATAAATAAAAGTTTTCCTGGCACACAGTTGTACCAGATTTACAATTCAACCCAAAACACTGTTTTTATATGAGGATTTAATAAGTCAAGAAAGGCGCCCAGCCAAAACGATGTTCTTCATCATTAAAGCTGTTGTGCATCATCAGTATAAAATGTGTTTGTATAGCACCGAAATGAACTGTGTGAAGAAATGCACAATAACGTGCGTCTGTTTGGAATGTATTCAGCTGCGTTGGGAGACTGGCTCAGCGTGAGGAAAACACAGAAACTACAAAGTGAAAGAAAGAGGATCGGACACCTGTGAGCAGACCACGTGTAACTGCAACGTCTTTTGATATGACTTCCAAAATCTTTTAGTATTAGTATTTTGGAAGGCAGTATACATACAGTGTAAAACCAACAATGTATGTTTCATTTCAGAGTTTCTTCTTCCAGTGGCTCTGGATGTGTTGTTATATTATAGAATCATTTTAGTGATTTACTGTCAGGCGTTTTGGTGCAACGTAATAGTCTAAATGCTGTTTTACAGGCTTTTTCAACCAACCACAGAATAAAATGGGTGACGCAATGAAGTTGTTTAAGTTCTCTTTGATCAAAATAATGTTAGTAACTGTACTTTAACGGGACTTCAGCTGTGTCCAAAATGATTCCCTCATTCATTTCTCCCCACAGTATATAACACTCGATAATGGCTACGAAATAGAGATTTCAAAAGAGCATGAATCTTCATCATTTTACGTTTTCACTGACAGGTGGTGGACTCTAATTTTCACATCTATAAAAGTGAAGTTTTTTTTTGTTTTATTGTGGGAATTTATAAGGGCATTTTATAGCACTAAACACAAAGTACAGTTGAGGCTAAGTGTTAGTAGTTTTACAATTATTTTGGTCATAAAAGTTAAATGTACACCAAAGTTGTTACAATTCTTCTTCATGGGGACATGAATCTTTGTACAGAAGTTTGTACCAAAGTATCCTGTAGTTGTCGATTACCAGCCGCTACAGGAATGCTGACATTATTTTCACCTCGTGAGTTTGTGTGTTTGCGCCTGTGGACAGATTTTGTGATATCAAAATGAAGGTTGAGTTAAAGGATGGGCCATTTGCCCACCCCCCCCCACACACACACACACACACACACACACACACACGCACACAACACTTAATGCCCCTTGCCTGATTTGACATTGCGGCTGGTGTGATCCCATCCCTGGTCTCTAGTTTCAGTCTGGATTAAAATGGATGACAGACGGACATTGCCATCCGAAGACTAAAAGCCCCATATCAGTTGAACCCAAAACCGTGAGTTATGTCTCATAAATCAAGTCAATGGGGGGTTTTGCTGTCTTGAACGTCCCTGACATGCAGGGAGAAGCGATTCTGGGGTGAATAACAAATGAAAGATTTGAGAGTCTGTGCTAACATGACTCTGAGCTCAGAGCGGACTCACGGTGGTCTGATCAGCTCTGAGACAGCGGCGTTCTTCCACCATTATCCATCGCTTTCATCTGTCAACAAGCCCCTCGTAAATGTGTGGATGAGGCTTCAACTGACATGTCAGACTGATGTATTTTCAACAACTGGAGCACATCTTGTTAAACAAATGCAGATTTATGTTTTCTGTGTCTTGCCAAGGAGAGAAATATCTCAAGTCAATTGTTCTGCTATTTTCAGTCAGTGTACTTTGAAACTCTCTGAAATACTGATGTGTCCCGATCTTTGCTCAACTGTGTGTGCCCCCTCATGGGTATGTTTGCTGGTTCGTGTGACTTTGTAGACTAACAACAGGCCTAGACGGGATGTTCCTGTGGCACCTCAGGGGTCCAAGGATCTAATCTCCACAGAGAGATATGACTATTTCCTGTTTCCCAGTGCTCCTCTCTGAATTAGTGTCTGAAGATTCAAAACAAATGTTAAGGAGAAAATGCGGAAGTCCAGACGCTTAATCCCCTCGACGTGGCTCGTTGGATGCCTGCGAACAGAAAACCATTTAAAGGTGGGATTATCTCTCACCCTCGCACCAAAAATGGAAAATGAAAAGAGTTCATCGACTTTGTTGAGCTGCTGGTGGAGCTTTCTCAGACAACACACCTGTCTTTGAACTCAGCCTTCAATTGAGCTCAGCTACACACCAGCAAAGTTTTGCGAAGTGAAATCGGTCAGGGGCGTTCAGGGCTTATGGCCGCCATTACTATTTTCTTTCACACACACACGCACACACACACACACATGCACACACACACACTTTTTGTGTGTAAGAATAGACACTAATAAAGAGCCAACGTCCAGTCAGTCGCCTAACATTAGGGGGGGCCCATCCGGGATCTGTTTTTCCCAAAATTGTTTAATTTTGGTTCACAGCTCCAGTTTGAGGATTTTTCCTCTGATGGTGCATCAGCTTGTGACACAGCTGATCTATGCAGCTTTTTTCCTGCGTCTTTTTTTGCTGTTGACATGACTAATGTATATGCTAGCTTGGCGAGATGAGTTCATTTTGATGTTTTTTTTTTTTGCCAACTGTTAGCGAGTAAGGATGGTTCATTTGAATGTCTACTGTCTACTTCAGGAGTAGTGATTTGTGATCGGAAGAGAGGCCGCGCGTTTTCAGTGGCACGCGCTACTTTGAGGTCGAGGTTGATCCCCAGCTTTAAAAAAAAAAAAAAAAGGTGTTGAGATTCTTGGTGTCCTCGTAGTAGCCTGCGTGTTGGAACACAGGGAAGGAGAAGAACGATCGGATTCCAAGTATCTGAAATCAATGTGCAGTGTCTCGTCAATCTTTGTACAAGCATTGATGAGAGCGCTTTGAGTGATCAATATGATTCCCCTGCAGGGATTGTAGAGAGCAAAGTAAACACCGGGGTGGTTTATAGAGCAACGGGAAAACACCTGGGCGGCACCGTCACAGGTGACAGAAGCAGGAAGAGATGATCACGCAGCAGTGTATGTGGCGTCATTAGCAGCTCATCACATGTTTTGTGGCATTTTTAGCCTCACACCAGTGGGATTTAATACTGGCTTTCTATATCCAAGGTGATATGTATGCTGCCTGCTGGTAATGTGATAAGAGACTAAGGAAACAGCTGGAGGGATTTACTCTGTTGCTCTTTGATTAACATCAAGAAAACCAGGAAGCTGCAGTTCATCAAAAAAGCTGAAAATCTTCTGATAAGACTTCAAGCATCTTTTACTTGGTTTGTACAATTCCTGCTTTCATCTGAATTAATTTCCGGAATCTTTCTTTTCTCCACGACAAAAAAACAAAAAAATGCCTTGATCTCGTGACCGTGAAGTGATAAAAAAAATCCCCAAAAGAGTTGTGGATTCAGTTGTTTATGCGTTTTGTCGGTGCCATTTCGGACTGTTTACAGCACGTGTCAGATGTCAACAGATAAATGTTTCACTAAAATCTGTCTTCACATTCCATTTTTGACACATTACATCGCACATAAAATGTGGCCAGTTTTTTATTTACAGAACAAATAACTTCTGTAATACAACCCCTGGCAAAAATTATGGAATCACCAGTCTCGGAGGATGTTCATTCAGTTGTTTAATTTTGTAGAAAAAAAGCAGATCACAGACATGACACAAAACTAAAGTCATTTCAAATGGCAACTTTCTGGCTTTAGGAAACACTAAAAGAAATCAAGAAAAAAAAATGTGGTAGTCAGTAACAGTTACTTTTTTAGACCAAACAGAGGGAAAAAATTATGGAATCACTCAATTCTGAGGAAAAAAGTATGGAATCACCCTGTAAATTTCCATTCCCAAAACTAAGACCTGCATCAGATTAGATCTGCTTGTTAGTCTGCAGTTAAACAGGAGTGATCACACCTTGGAGAGCTGTTGCACCAAGTGGACTGACATGAATCATGGCTCCAACACAAGAGATGTCAATTGAAACAAAGGAGAGGATTATCAAACTTCTTAAAGAAGGTAAATCATCACGCAATGTTGCAAAAGATGTTGGTTGTTCACAGTCAGCTGTGTCTAAAATCTGGACCAAGTACAAACAACATGGGAAGGTTGTTAAAGGCAAGCATACTGGTAGACCAAGGAAGACATCAAAGCGTCAAGACAGAAAACTTAAAGCAATATGTCTTGGAAACAGAAAATGCACAGCAAAACAAATGAGGAACAAATGGAAGGAAACTGGAGTCAACGTCTGTGACCGAACTGTAAGAAACCGCCTAAAGGAAATGGGATTTACATACAGGAAAGCTAAACGAAAGCCATCATTAACACCTAAACATAAAAAAGCAAGGTTACAATGGGCTAAGGAAAAGCAACCGTGGACTGTGGATGACTGGATGAAAGTCATACTCAGTGATGAATCGCGAATCTGCATTGGGCAAGGTGATGATGCTGGAACTTTTGTTTGGTGCCGTTCCAATGAGATTTATCAAGACGACTGCCTGAAAAAAACATGCAAATTTCCACAGTCATTGATGATATGGGGCTGCATGTCAGGTAAAGGCACTGGGGAGATGGCTGTCATTACATCTTCAATAAATGCACAAGTTTACGTTGACATTTTGGACACTTTTCTTATCCCATCAATTGAAAGGGCGTTTGGGGACGATGAAATCATTTTTCAGGATGATAATGCATCTTGCCATAGAGCAAAAACTGTGAAAACATTCCTTGAAGAAAGACACATAAGGTCAATGTCATGGCCTGCAAATAGTCCTGATCTCAATCCAATTGAAAAAAGTGTTCTTTTGTTGTTGTTTTTTTCATGATTCCATACTTTTTTCCTCAGAATTGAGTGATTCCATAATTTTTTCCCTCTGCTTGGTCTAAAAAAGTAACTGTTACTGACTACCACATTTTTTTTTTCTTGATTTCTTTTAGTGTTTCTTAAAGCCAGAAAGTTGCCATTTGAAATGACTTTAGTTTTGTGTCATGTCTGTGATCTGCTTTTTTTCTACAAAATTAAACAACTGAATGAACATCCTCCGAGACTGGTGATTCCATAATTTTTGCCAGGGGTTGTACAAGTCATCTGCGTCTTGTGTTTCAAGATCACGGTTCGTTTGCTTTTATTTAACTTTCTTTCATTGCAGCCTTGTTTCTTATTTGGATTCACAGCGCAGCCCCTTGATATTTGTGTACTGAAGATGTTTGTGTATTGGCAGGCGGACAGGGTGTAACATTATCAGCTGCACCAGCACGGGACAATCCTTCTCTTTTTGTTTGAGTCCAAACTAAACACATCATTACATTGTGACTGACCCCCCCTTTTTTTAAATTTTTTTTTTGATTATGAAACATTTACAATATTGTCTTCCCGATGGGGGTTCATCCTTTCATTGATCATCTACGTCACATGGGAAATGGTCTGGACAATATCAGGAAAAGAGAGGTTTTGAATGCTTTTTTTTTTTTTTTTTTGAAGAGACGCTGTAATTCTAAAAGCATGCTGGAGAACCTTTATTTTTTCAGATCAACGCATGTGTCCTGTACTTCTTACAGATGTTGCAGCAGCGGACTTTGTCTGTAGTTCAGGTCTTGAACTCAGTTCTTGTGAAACCTCTTCACTTGTCCAAACATTGTTATCTCAAAATGTTTCCCATCACTGAATGAACTTAAGGGAATTCGCACAGATGTTTTTTGAAGACCACAAGAAAGCATTGTCCACTTAGATGTGTGGGAGCTGCATGCACAAGGATGCAAACAACGCGGAGAGAGCTCGGTGGGTCCCATCATCTACACTACTGGTTCCTTGGGGGTCGTAATTCTATCAAAGAATTATTAGAACAAAGCATCAGGGAGAAGAAAACACTGAATTTGTCCAACAAAAAAAAAAAAGAAGCCTTTTAAGTATGTATGATTGTTTAAATGACGTTAAAACAAACATAATGGAGAAAGATAGTTCGTATTAAAAGATTCTTGAATAATAACAGGAAAACTCATCTTTGATGCAATATTCACAGGAAATAATCTGCTTAAATTTCATCCAAATCACTCATTTTACACAAACCTCCTGCAGTTCACTGTGTGGGTTAATTGTACAGATTATCAGTTGTTCTGCACTCTTATTGTTATGCATTGAATATAATGTGAAAAATCCAGAAAAATATGTAATTTAGTCAGGGGTCGTCGGTTTATAATAGATAATGATAGATGATGATGGATAAGATCCCTTCGAGGGAAATGTCGGGAACCTCTGATCTACACACGTTGTAGCATAAATAAAATCTAAGGATTCAAAAGAAACTCAAACCGTATGATGAAACTTTAATTTTTCCGTGACCATGTATTCATTTGTGTATATCGACTGCCAAGACAATTCATTTAGAATTTCATCAGCGTGCTACTTCCAGCTCTGGAGAGGGTTTATTGAGATAGGACTTATTTATTTATTTTTCCATGATGGCAAGCTAGTTAGCAAATGACAAGTGAGAGCTGTGGATTTTATGGCCTGTTCATCTCAAGTAGCCTACAGCTACATTCTAGTTGCAGTTTGTAGTTAGGATTTCTGAAGTTAAGATAAAATAGGAGGTCTGGGATCGGATAGGGACACCATGAGTTTCTGAATCGCTTCTGTAATAGGAAGATAGGATCTTTGAAACTTAAGTTAAGATAGGAAAAGCAGTAATGAGGCCCAAAAAATAAATAAAAGCCAATATATTGATGCACTATATTGTTTGTCCACTGACGTCAGTCAATAAGAGCTGAGAGATACAAGGTCTTGGAATTTACTGCTAATGGAAAGGTCTTTAAACATATAACGCTGCGGAGCCATTTTAGCAGGATTCATTAACTTCATCACAGAATTATTGCTTTTACTTTAAGACACGAGTCAGGTTAATGAGAATTGATCCATTAAGTGGCATCCTGGGTTTTGAGTTGCTGAAAAAAACAGAAGAAGGAATTGCTGTCGTAAAACATGAAGTTGAGTCTTTAAAGTCTTTCTGTCATAAAGGTTCATCCGTCTCCTCTCTGAGCTTATGAGCAAACACTCTTAAAAAGGAGGCTCTTCACTGTTAAGAAACACAATTAGCAACTAGCCGGTGAACTTAGTGGAGCATTTAGCAGCTAAAGAGACGGATATATTTCTCAGGAGTGATATGAAAAGAGAGTGAATATTGCACTTGCATAGCCAGTATAGCTGTTTCACGGCTCGGCCTGAGACTAATCATCAGCTTTCCAATCTGAGGTGGTGAAAAAAAGCTGCCAATATACTGCAACTGTAATACAAAGGTCAGCCTGCGAGCAGCAGGAAGAAGATAATATAAAGAGAGAAAGAAGTTAAGTTACGTACAATACAGTCAAGTCATCCGTTAAGACACGTTTTATATGTATTGTGTATGTGATTATAGTTTGGCTTTTAATTCAAAATCAAGTTATTTTGTTAAAATGAAAAAGCTCTCGGACATAAGAGTCAAAGGTGCTCTGATCCCCTTGTACAACAGACCACAGGCGGCGGTGCACCACAGGGTACCATTTTAGCACCTTTGTGATTTTTGATAATAAAAGTATGCGGATGTTATGGCACTTGTTGGCCTAGTATGTATGGTAGTAGACCATATATATTTCTACTATGTAAATTCCCTGCAGAAGTGTGTGTGAGGCACACTATAAGCATGTGGAATTAATGTAGATAAAAGCAGAGCGCACACAGGATACCTGACAATTTACATCAACAGTGAACAGTCGTTCAAAGAAAATACTGATTATAGTTTTCTGAAAGCCGCACACTAATTGCAATCTCTTTTGAAAGTTAAAGCTGGGGTAGGCACTTTATTCTTTGCATTATTGGGCAATAATCCCATAATAGCCTTTAAGCATATTGTAATTCAAGTGTTCTGAGAGAAAATGAGACTTCTGCACTTCCTCTTGGCTGTTTTCAGGCTTTAAAACAATCTATCCTGTGACTGCCTGTCCAGGGGCGCTGCTCTAATAATGATAAGCTGAAACGGTAACTGTGGAATTCGTGCCCAATGACGGCAAAAACAAGTGAGTTTAGCCAAAACGCTAAAGTTCCAGGTTGCAAAACCAAAACAATGAGTTAAAAGACACTAAACAGATGAGGGGGAACTGTCAGGTGATACTTCTCTGTGGGTTCATCACTACAAGTGACCACTTTCACAATACACAGAGAAAAAATATTGATTATTGCTTGAAATCATTGTTGAGTTATTAAGCATACTTTGATGGTGACAAGAATCTGGTGTAAAATATTTAAGTGGTCATGTAGTGTGGAAACATGAATTTCATATAGCTGGTAAAAATATACAAGAATGCCATAAGTGTAACTAAGTGAGACGTATGAATACGTTCACATTGAAGTCGTTTGAAACAAATTAGAGCTACCGAAAATGTGTCTTTTTCTAACAGAAATGTGGATTCAGCCCCTCTGTAATCTATGAATGGTTTCTTATAGCTACTTCTATGGAAACAATCTCCTAACAATGTCCATTTAGTAGCCGTTTTGGAGCTTTCAGTCATATCACATGGTCTCGATCAGCAAATTGAGTTTACGTAGTTCTAATTGTAGAGGTTTGAATTCACTTCACACCCATGTGGTCTCAACCTGTTTCAAGGAGCAAGAATGAAGTTTGACGTCTTTTTCTTTTTTTAAAGTAATGTTTTGTTGTTTTGTTCTAGATTACTTTCCTCAATTAACTGCATTGTTTCATTTTATGTGTATGACATGTGGTTAAGACACTTTTCACATTGTGGTCAATTAAGTTTCCAACTAACCTCTGTTTTTCACATCCATCTAAGGGTGTATTCAAGTCATATCTGCTTGGAATTAACCATTTAACCAACATAAAGTTAACATTGTACCGCCCCCTACTGGCCACACACCATTACAACAGACGAGTTTGCACCCAACATTGAACAAGGGTGCAAAGATGGTCGACGTGCTGCAATGTTACAATAAAAGAGGTGACAAGTCAGTGTCTGAAATTGAAATCACATTTATTGTTTGTTCTGGAGTTTAACTTAAAACGTAACCCTTTGTGTACAGTACGGTTCTTTACTCAACTGCATCTTTTTCTTCTTACTCATCAATGTCATCTCGCTGTCTTTTTTTTTTTTTTTTTTTTCTGTCTCTTCTTCTTATACACTCGCACACATACATACATACACACTAAACAGCCGGTTACACCAGCTGAAGCTTGTTCACGTAATCTTAAAAAAGGGAACTTTAATGCACCGGCCTGCGTCTCCCACAGTAACGTCGCCACAGACCTGCGAGAGGCCGCAGCAGCCTTTACTGTGCGAACGCAGAAGAGGCTCATGCCTCGCCGTGCAGCGCGGTCCCCTTTAAGACCTGCGTATTAGAGTCCTGGTGATACCAGGACGTGACAATCACATTGAAATGTCTTCCTCACATGCAGTCATTCGCCAGCTCCCGACCTGCAACATTCTCACCAGCACCAGAGTTTCAGCTTGGAGAGACTAACGGATTAAAAATAAAAAATACTCTAAAGATTCACCTTGCAGGACTGCAAATACAGAAATGCACAGAGCAATAAAAAATACATAGCATCAAAGGTTGAAATCAAATCACGATAGAGGAATTAAGATCACTTTTTTTTTTTTTTTGTAACTACCTCGCTAATAGAACTGCTGATAGCTCTACTAGCATCAACAGCTTCTTAAGTACATGTAGTTATATAGTATGTATCTATACTCCATAAAAGGTATCGTTTGGATCGAACAGTCATGTTTCAAACATGGGCAACACGCGCTAAAAGGTCGCCAAGCCTACATGGACCCTTTAGTTATTGCTTCAGTCGTGGGTTGATATGAACGCACTCTGAAGCAACGTAGAAAGAAGAACGCGTTTCTGTGTTTGGACCGAGGGCTGGCAGTTCTCGAAAGCCCTGCTCAAAAAAAAAAAAAAAAAAAAAAATCAAGTTTGGTTTGTGTTCCATGTTCAATTGGATTAATCTAACCCTACAGTAACAACACGCGTCCCATGAAGCCGCTCCAGAGTCTTCTCCTCTCTGCTGTGCATGTAGTGGGTGCAGATCGCCGCTGGTACAGTCCATTGTTCAGCGCGGAGCCTCGTGGAACTCGATAGCTGTGCGGAGTTTCCTCCACAATCAGGTCCAATGTAAACAGCTTTTTACAGAGGCAAGACAAGGAAGTAAACAGACTCTTTGGCACACCCTAAAAATGACGCCTTTAAATCCCCATCAGACTCATGGACCCACATTTAGTCCACTTCGAGTCAAAGAGGTGTCTTCCTATCAGCAGGTTTACTTCATTCTTTCTCTTTAAACTGGGAAACGAATGCACATTTGTTATGTATCTCCACACACACACACACACACACACACACACACACACACACACACACACACACACACACACACACACACACACACACACACACACACACACACACAGCACTAGTTTAAAAGTGCACCGCTGACCTATTTTCAAACATTCCAAAGTTCTACGTTAGCTTTAAAATGACCAAGCTTACGACATTCAGATGCATAATAATACAAAAATAAATAATAACTTGGGTTGAATTGGGGGGAAAATAAAAAAAAAAAAATAAAAAAAAAAAGGCAGGAAGAAAATGGCAACACTGTGAATGGAAAAACTTCTAACCTTGACATTTTTCTATGGCCCTGCTTCTCCAATCCAGAGAGGGAGATTAAAAAGCAACACACAGCAGCCCGAGCAGACTGGAGGAGTATCACCATGAAAAACTGTCAATGGTGAAGCAACATGGGGCTCATGTTTGATTGTGTATGAATGTGTGCATATAAGGTATTAATAGGTGCTTTAAGCTACATTCAAGCAAAATGTATATCTTGGGGCTAACAAATTACATTATAAAGTTAACAAGGGGGGATTTTCCCTTTTTGGGTGTGCTTCCACTTCTTGCTCCTTTAACCAATTGGAATTTGTCAATTTTTGGCCATTTAAAATGGGCGTTTCAGTAAGTGCTAAGTGACAATGTCAACATCAAAAGTGCCTGTTTTTAACATTAAGTGTTACCACGTGTTGGAAGTCTCAACCGCAAGACTGGCATAATTATAAATGTCTTTTAATCTCAGTCAGGACCTTTGGGTGAGAGGCTGACAAAAAGGGTCAAAGTCTCACAGGTCTTAGTAATGCACTGTTCATAAAGGGAAAGGAGGCAAACTGTAGTCGAGGGGGGGGAGGAGGTTGAAGTTTGATAAAGGGTTACATTAACCCCTAAATCACCCAGTGAACGAGGGGAGAGGTACAGCAACGGCCCACGTCAACGCCTGGACATTCAATATAAACAAGGCAAACACAAAACATTAGTTCATCTCTCCTCACAACTTCCAGCAGTCACCCATCCCCAGTGCGCAGATAAGCCAGGAGAGCTTCGTTCCCATGGTAACGGGACTTAGTAACAGTCTAGAAAGCTGCTTCAAAGGTGCTTGGGGCTCAGAGGGCTCTTTGGAGGGGAAACACTCCTCCTCAACAACACTTTGTGAAGGCCAAAAGGAAAGAAACGGATGGACGAAAAGATATGTTAGAAAAAGGCAGGAAAAAAAAAAAGAAAAAAAAAAGGGGGTTAAATGACAGTGATGACTTTGAGCTTACACTGTCTGGGTGGGGAGGGGAATAGAAGTTGGAGATAGGGTGGGCTGCTCCTCTGACACTTTTACCATCTCTGTGGCAGTGACATGCGAAGCACACTCGGCCACAGGAGGCGTAGGGGAGCGGCTGTTGGGAGCCGTGGTGCGGGTCGGGGTGGAGGCGAGGGCAGGCGTGGTAGAGGTGGTACTGGAGGTAGAGGTGGAGGCTGGGGCAGCGGCCTGGACCGGGGCGGGGTCACTGACTGGGGCGGGGGGTTCAGCGGAGGCTGCTTTGGGCGCGGCAGGCTTGTTGTAGTTCATCTTGAGGATGTGCTGCTGGAGGTGTCTGATCCAGTCCTCCTGCACCGACAGCGGGCCGTGAAACTCCACCTCGCAGAACCTGACAGACACAAAGACATAGGAGTACTTCACCCACAAAAGGATCATTTGTATATCAATGACTCAGCCTGTGTTACCTTGAATTCTTGAGAAAAACAACGTTTTCTTCACACGTTGAACAAAGAATCCAAAAACATGGAAAAGAATTCTTGATGAATTGAAGTAAACCACCGTTTAAACACTTTCCCATAAACAGTCTCGCGCACTCGTCCACAGTGTTTTAAATCGGAAGGTTTTAGTCGCGAGCATACGACTTACTTCAATTCATGGAGAATTTTCTCCAATTTGGGATTCTTCGTGGAGGCATGTGAGGAAAAAACGCCGAAGGAAAACAACCAATTGCAGCCAAGGAAGCTCATGTTCCTCGCCGTCCGCCTTCACTTTCCAACGCAGTGTCAATCACTGCCCGTGAACTGCGATCAAAGTGTCAAACAGGGCAGCGCGGATCAAATATGAATCAAGAATCTGTTACTCTATTGTCCATTTCTCACCCCAAATGTTTTCAGAAACATATATTAAAGTTACTGTTCAGCTGTAAAATTAGAACGTTTGGCCCGGTCACAACCATCTCATTATACAGCTCAACACTACATTCATATGCGAGAAATAGACAATAGAGGAACAGAATCTGGATTCATATTTGATTAGTTTGACAGCTTGAGTCCATGAGCCGTGTTTGACACAGTGTTAGAACATGACTTTTTTTTTTCAGACACCCTCTCCACATTTAAGAGCAGGTTAAAGACTTTCCTCTTTCATAAAGCTTATAGTTAGGGCTGGCTCAGGTTTGCCCTGGACTAGCCCCTAGTTACGCTGCTATAGGCTTAGACTGTCGGGGGTCTCACTCCTCTCCTCTTCCCCATCTTTCTCGTTCTCCTCCTCTCCCTCTCTATTTGATATGCATTCATGTCCCTTAAATGCATGTTACTAACTCACCATCCGGGGCATCATCCCCGGAGTTTCTGTGTCCCTTATATTGGGCTATATAAATAAACTTGATTTGATTTGATTTTTTCCCACAGAATATCCGTCTATCTCTACTGTCAATACAGTTTGAGCAAATATGATGAAAACATTTTAAAAAAATGTTTTAAAAGTAGTTGTTACAAACGGCAGCTTTGAAGCAGGAATTATGCAACACAACACTATCGGTCATCTACATATTTTGTGGCTGCAGAAAAGTTTTCCCACTAAAAAGAAATAAAGCACAAAGCGATGGGTTAAAGTGTCAGAACTCAAGCACTCATTCGTGTTGCCTGAAAATCCCAAATGATTCAGTATTCTCGATATAGTGCATTCGGCACTAAAAGGGGAGCACCGCTCAGCAGGGGATGGGGGTGGGGATTGCTGCTAAGGGATTACGGGACTATTTAAAACTTAGCCAGACAGTTCTGCTCATGCTGCGGTCTCAAAATGTCTAATGTTAAAAAGGCCCTGGGAAGCCCTGCTCCTCTAACGCAAAGGTTTCACTCACCGGCACTTCAGGGTGTAGAACTTGCCCACCAGTTTGACCAGTGGGTAGGAGGGGGGTTTGGGCACCAGGGCGGGGACGGTGCCTGTGCGGGGGGGTTTGGGAGGGCTCTCTATTCCATCTGGGCAAGACGGGTGCTTCAAGGGCCGACGCTCGAAACCTTAGCAAGAGAAGGAGGCAACACACAGGGTTGGAGCTACAATAGTCACTGCATCAGTCCAATTTTGCTCTTTAAGAGTTACTACAGTCATTTAGCAAAATGTGGAGCGGTGTTTCTAAAAACCAGCAGACGTATAAACTGCAACAATGATCCCTTTTCTCATTTCTTTTTGGACTTTCAAGGTTCATTTTGTACAAACATTCTTCAATACCTCGGACTCGAAAAATGTGGCTCTCTCACTCCCTTTTAAAAAGAACTAAAATAATGCGAGCCAATTCAATGTCGAAGAATAAAAGGCAACTGAAACAAAGGCTAGCACAGTACCGTGGCTCTCTTCCCAACATTTCATTCATTTCCCCTGATGAAACAACCCACTTTCCGTGTTTTTGTTTTGGCATAACACTCTTTATACGAGTCTTACATCTAACGTTTCCCAGTTAACCCTGCTGTTTTGACGAGTCCACAGCCATGCTAGCTGCTCTGCTCTGTACCTATATGTGTTAAGCTAAATGCTGATGTTGGCACACGATGAAGGGGATACGTGAAATTATTACATCTCATCCTCAGCGGGAACATAGCAATCCATCCAAAAGCTGTCAAGACATTTCACTCAAAACCACCGACAGCACCCTGCTGGCGTCCCGAGAGGAAAAGTCAGGGGATAAACAACAGGATTCATCTTCGGGGGAAACATTTTCTTTTCAAAACCTTATGGCGAACCATCCAGTAAAATGATGGACCAACAAACTGACATAGCCATCCCTAGAGCCACGCTGTTAGAACTGCAAAACCGTGGATAAAAAAAAAAGAAAAAAAAGCCAAATCGACTTTTGAGAATTTCAGAAGTCTGATATTTTCAGAGTCAAATGGTTAAAATGTTTTTCTCCGAAGCTTAGCAAGCCCAGCGCTACCTCAACAAGAACACATTCCCAGACGTGGGTACATGATGCATGCAGGCATCTGTGCCCGACTGAGGGCATGGGAGCAAAAACATATGCCGCGTCCTGACGTACCTCTGGGCAGGCGGACGTTAAGCTCACTGCGCGCCACCTGTGAGTGAAGCGGGAGGCCGCCGGTGAACCGCGAGGGACTGGGACTGCTGCGGCCGGGCCTGAACGGAGCATGTAGGTTGGTAGCGGCTTCGCCCTCGGCGGTCTTGGAAGAGCCCTGGCTGACTTCACGGCTCAGTGGCCGCACCAGGCTCACAGCGAAAGAAGACGACCACTGGGAGGAGGAAGATGAGGAGGAGGAGGAAGAGCAGGCCTTCTGCGATGAGATGGGGAGGATATGATCAGAATCCGTTGACGCAGTGAGAGGTGAGCTGCTCTTCTGGAAGAGGGACAGAGATGAGTTTCCTAAAATCAGCAATGTATCAACAAGAGACCCTTGAGCTGAGCTGTATATTTTATATATATATATATATATATATATATATATATATATATATATATATAATATAATATAATATATATATATATATATATATAT
>CALSBV010000306.1:1750603-1793438 GCA_943590825.1 Bovichtus diacanthus
ACAGCCCCCACACACACACACACCTACAGCCCCCACACACCTACAGCCCCCACACACCTGCACACAGGGCGTGGACTGTGGCTCATAATCCGTATGCATCTAAATAACCTCAGTTCACTTATTCATCATTACTGTTTTTTTGTTTTCTAATATTTGGGTGATTGGCAGTGCACTGAGGCTGCAGCTCACTAGAGACGTAATAATCTGTCAATGACCTGATTAGTCGATCGACAGAATAGTAACTGTGCACTATTTGGATAACTGATTAATTATTTATCATCAGGCAAAATTGCCAAACATCATTTGGTTTCAGCTTTAATATCTTTGAGATTTCGGAGACATTTGAAGACGTCACCAATGGACTGTGTGGAAATGATGGTGGACATTTTTCACTATTTTATGACATTTAATTGCAGACCTACAATTTACATTCATTTTCAATGTTGAATAATCTTCTGATTATTTTCTCCATTAATCATTTGGTCTATAAAAATGTCAGAAAATAGAAAAATAATGCCCGTCACTATTTCCTGAAGCCCAACATGATGTTTTCAAACGTTAGTCTCGAGTTGAATGTTGAACTTTTTCTGCCTGAAAAATGACCTAATGATTATTCAACTTTCAAAACAGTTGCGGATTAATTTTATGCTAATTGGCCAATCAATTAACAGCCTATATGGTAACTCTACATCGGTACAGTGCAATGCAAGCAGTTGGGTTCATTTCTCCAGAATGAAAAACACATTATGGTTACAAGGACATTTAAAAAAGGTGATCCATTCTGTATGTGTGTCACATCACAGCCCAGGGAAAAGGTGCGACAGTGACGCATATGCACCAGAAACTAATTCAGGAGGGAAAGAAAGAAATGAAAAAAACACTGTACGTTTCCTTCCATCAACAGCATGCCATAATTTATCTGAGGATGAAACATAAGCTGCCAGGCACCCTGGTTACTATGGCAACTATCAAGTCAATAGCAGAGTTGTTCAGGCATCTGTCCCCACAGTGATTCTTTGCTGGGTGTAAAAGACACAGGATCTACAGTCAGGCTCAAAGCTGTTAGACAACATGTCTCTGAAGCTTTCCAAGACACAAAATGTCTGTCGAGCCACCAGCTGAGGAATGTTAGATCTCCGAGCACGACGCCTCGTCAAAGACACCGGGAGGAAAGAGAGTGTGTCAGAAAAGTAGCACAGTAGGTTATGATCTTGTGTTGTATAGCTGCTTTGTGGGAGGCAGAACTTCTTCTGATATTCTACATTTTTTCTGTCAGAGTAAGAAATAAGTCTATCGCAACAATAGACTTCGCTGGAATGTCAGAGATGAAGCCAAGTAAAGTCCGAGCGCTTGCTCTGTTAATAAAAACACCTCAATGACCCTAAACTAAAATACATTCCCAGCAACAGACAGCCTCTCCTCACCTTCTTGAGGGTGGAGCGGTTACCCTGCATGTAGCTACGATGCATCTCCAAAACCTTCTGCGGCCTGCTGCGTATCCAGGCACTAAGCGTCTCGATGGGGGATCCATTTACACACCACTCAGTCACGCCGAACTGCCTGAGGTGGGCTCGCGCGTGGCTGGCCAGAGCCTTACGGTTCTCAAAGTAGAAACCACACAGCTCGCAACTGGGATCTGGAAAAAACAAAAAAACAAGGTGATGGGAAAACGGCTCAGTGCAAGATGGGATCCAGCATAAGAGAAGCAAAAAAAATAATAATTAACCCACAACTCACCCTGGTGTCCATGTTTGTCTGGGGAGGGTTTTCTTTTGAAGGAGAAATCATGTGGCAGAGGTGAGAAAGTCTTGAGCTGATGTGACGGTGAGTGGGCGGTCTCCCCTGACTGGGCCTCCTCAGACAGAGGCCTTTTCCCCAGAGGAGACATCCTGAAAAACTTCCCTGCAGGTGGGGTAGCAGATGTGGACCCCAGGCCCTGCTTGTGGAGCCTTGACCCCGACTGCAGCAAACTGAGCGGAGATTTACGATATTTGGAGGACTGGTAGCCTGAGAGGGCCAAACCCTCTGAACTGCCGGAGCCCCCCGTGTTCTCCCATAGGGGGCTGCTGGCTCCTTGGCTCGACTCCTTCTTCACTCCCTGGTCAGAGCGAGAGGAGCCGCCCACCCCTCTCTTGTGCATGACTTCCCTCAGGGTATCGATGGGCGAGCCGTTGACGGACCACTCGGTGATGCCCATCTGGCGCAGGTGGGAGCGGGCGTGGCTGGAGAGGCCTTTGCGGTTCTCAAAGTATTCCCCGCAGAACTCGCAGCGAATATCTCGTGTAGGCTCCACTTCATGGGCCATGGCTATGGAAGGAGCAGAGGGAAAAAGTCAATGACAAGAAAATCGAAAGTCGATTCATGTAGGAATAGAGATTCTCATCTCTTCCTTCTTATCCATTATTTATTTATTTTTTTAAAATTGATTCATAACTTCCAAAAATCTATTTAAAAACGTTTCCACATAAGAAGCTAGATATTGCTACTGATGGACCCTAATCCCACAAGTCAAAGTTGTATCAAGCATTATTGTAGGATTATTGAAAGATCACTCAAAAAAAAAAAAAAGAAAAGCCAATTAAAACAATTTTATTTATATCAACAGGCAGCATTTGTATTTTTTGTATAACTTTACCTTGTTATTCTTGAAGTCACTGAAAATTGAGAAATACTTCAAACTTTTATTTGTGTGGGTTTAGCATGAACAAATGTTACCGTTTGTCTTTGTGTGTTGACATTTGTACAATTACTAAAACTTATTTTTAAATATAAAAACTGCATAAAAATGATACACAATTCACTCTGCTTTCATGCTATAATTTGCAACACCGCCTTTATTAGAGCACAGCCGACTGGAGTAGATCCGAAGGATTAGTATCATTACACACTAAATCCAGAACGGACTTTTAATCAAAATCGTGAAATATCAAAAGATTCACACTCGAAGATCCTGCTTAGATCAAAGCAACCGTACACGTGTGCCAACACTACAGGCACCGCTTGTTTAATTCAGATACACACTGTTATTATGGAACTCTGGACAGTTATCCACTAAATGGTAAAGGAATATAATGCGTCTACTAATGCATTTGCCTTCCAAGAAACATTCGTCAGCTGCGGTTGGTGGCTTCATATTTAACACAGAGTGGCTTCATCTTCTCATCCAACTCTCGCCAAGATAGAGAATAAGAGTCTTTCTGAAAATGTATAACAATTCCTCAACATTGCTAAATAAACCCTGGAGACAAAACGTAGGATCCAAGTTACCCAGGTTGAGGGGGAACACACTGTCAGAGCTGCTCCAGCTGCAGTTGAGGGCTTCACCAGAGAAGCCGGCAGACCTCCCCACAGCTCCCGGCGCGGTGACTTCCAGCTGCACCGGCTCAGGCTTCAGCTTGAGGATCAGCCCGCTAGAAGACGTCGGTGGAGCCGAGCCCGATTTAGACGCCGCGGACTGATGAGGACTGGAGGGGCGGGCGAAGGCGAAGGGCAGGCGACTGAGGAGGGTCGCTGAGGGAGAGGAGGAGGTCGGCAGAGGTGAACGAGGGGGTCCCGGAGAGGACGGAGGTGGAGTTTTGAGAGGTTTAAGAGGGAGAGCGCAAGGTAGGCCCCGTCTTGTGATGATCTCCCTCAGGGTGTCGATTGGCGAGCCGTTGACGGACCACTCGGTAATGCCCATTTGGCGCAGGTGGGAGCGGGCGTGGCTGGAGAGGCCTTTACGATTCTCAAAGTATTCCCCGCAGAACTCGCAGCCTATTTCCTTCGGAGGTTCGCCTTAAAAGATAAGAGACAAGCGGTTTGTTAACACAGAAAAAGGCCGAGGTAGTTCTGACAGATAACGCTCACTTCACATGAAGGATGGTGCCATCAATCCTGGGAAACAACACTCACTGTGCGGCAGGGCCATGAGCTCCCCACTGCTCAGCCGGAAAACCCGCATGGAAGAGGACTTGAGTCGCTTGGCAGGTGGGCCGAGTAACGATGAGGCAGAGGTAGCTTTGGATGTCGACCCACCCCCAGCTGTGGTCACCTTGTAGAGGAGGGAGGAAGAGGAGGAGAGGCTCAGCAGGGACTGCTTCGGGGAGGAGAGTGCGGTCCCGAGGCCCCGCGGCTCCGAATGGCTGTCCAGCTGCAGTGCACCGGCTTTGTGCTTGAAGTCGTCGGTATCAATGAGCTGGTTGAGGAGGTCGATGGGAGAGCCCTTGGACTCGGAGTACTCCACCCCAAAGTGCCGCAGGTGGGCTCGGGCATGGCTGGATAAGCCTTTCCGAGTCTCAAACCAGGCGCCGCACAGCTGACAGACGATGTCCTTGTTGGGGTCGACCTCCAGCGCTGCACATGAAGAAGAAAGAACTAAACTAAGGATGCGGTCGAGTAGTCAGAGAACTTGCAACCTATGTGTTCCTAACAACTTCTCCTGAAGGAGAATTCACAGGGACTAAGGAAGAGACAACAGCAGCGCTAAGAGAACACTAGGCTACGGAGGGTTTTTTTTATTTACTTTTTTAAAAGCAACTTTATTCACAACACATAGACAATAAGTACAGTGACAAACTCCATTTTCAACAATAAGAATAATGAACAATGTAACTTATTGCAATGTTATCAGTGACACTTACTGAGGTTGAGAGGAGCGTCATTCTCCTGTGGCGCCCAGAGGGGTTTGGTCGTGACGGTGGCAGAGAGGTTAGAGGTCAAGCCTTTCATTCCCCCGGCCTTGTGCTCAGGGGAGCGCAAGGGGGAAGAGACAGGCAGCAGAGAGGAAATGGGTGCTTTTCTCACTACTGAGGAAGGAGAGCCAGAATGAGGCGGAGCCGGAGAGGCACCAGGAGAAGGTGCAGGCGTGGAGGAGGAAGAGGGCGGCGCCGCTTTCGCTGCTTTGGCCAGGATGGAGAGAGGGATGGGTTTCTCGTCTAAGTCCATGTCTTCTAGCGCCTCATCTTTCCGAGGAACAGACGGCGAGGAGTTCTTGGCTGAAAGAGGATCCAGGCGAGATGAGCTTATTTGGCCGTCTATGTTTCGCTCCTTGGCAATTTCGTACAGGAGGTCGATGGGAGCCCCGCTGCTCTCGGAAACACTGATGCCCAGCTGGCGCAAGTGAGAGCGGGCGTGGCTGGACAGTCCCCGCCTCGTCTCAAACCGAGCTTCACACACCTCGCACTTCAAGTTGTGGACTGCGGAGGCAAAAGAGTTAAGAGCAGCTGGTGAGACCTACAGATGCACCAACGGCAATTTTCTTGGTCGATTTTTTTTTTTTGTAAAACTTAAATTGCCGGCATTCAAACATTTGTTACTTTTTCCTTTCATGGAAAATTTCAGTTATATAAATAAAACATTGACTATTGAATAACTCCACCAAAGTTACCGGACCTCCTCTCACCTCCAGGTTACTGGGCTCTCCCTATAGCTTTAGCTGCTTTGCCTTAAGCCGGACTTAATGAGCCTCGTTTCACACAGATTCCAAAGTAGCCGTCACCATTGACATTCTGCAAAGCAACAGCAGGTGTTACAGGTTCTTTTAGAGGCCACAGATATCCCAGAGGACATGCCACCTCACTTACACTTCCTGTCTACAGCTTCACCCAGTCTGCAGGAACACTTGGCAAATTAGCTCCCAAATACATTGGTCCAGCTCTGAGGATTTCCCCGGGGGACCACCCTTTCTGATGTAGCGCCGCCACTCCTCACGCCGACCTAAGGTCAGTTTTTACAATTTCCCCACTGACAGCTACGATAAGGCTCTAGCTGTAGCAAATCCAATCCCCTGTCAACACTCTGGGGGTCAGCATTCCCATTCTCCTCCCTCACCCTTGGAGTCTGCATCCTCCCCAGGAGAGAGGCTGTCTGAGTCCACGCTGCGCAGCCCTGTTTTCCCGGGGCTCGAGCTCAGACCATCCAGAGCTGGAAGCTGTAGATCCTCCTCATCCTCGTCCTCAGCTGCTTCCTCCTCCTCACCTAAAACATTACGGACAATATTCCTATAAGTGTAGAAAAGAGCTGCTCGCTCCAAGTCGATGAACTGGTCTTTTAGGTTTTAGACGAATAAGATTTCTTTAGTCAATTAGTCTTTTTTTTTTTTTTTTATATGCTTTTTTCATGCTGAATTACTTATTTCCAAGAAACTTATGAGCACACCTCTGGTAAACACAAAATTTAAAGTGGTGCTTTTACATGATTTTTTTTGTGGAGAAACTCCAGATATAACGATTTATTGATTAAATCAACTAAATCGATTAGTCGACAAAGGATTTCTTTAGTGAAGGACAGCCCTAGTGTAGAAATGCCATGCTAATTAGGCCTATTAACTGATAATAAATCATCTGAAAAGAATGGATGATGTCTGACAAAAATCAATCTGGTTTACATTTGTATGCGCATAAAACAAGTCAGGTGTTGAAAGCGTATAAATGCTTCTTTGGGAATGAATAAAAAGACGCAGAATGAGAGCAGAAAAATCTTGTGAGCTCGCTGCATGTAATTCATCACTCCTTGTAATAACAGCGCATTATAACGTCTTCTGTGAGGAGATGGAAATAATTCAAGAAATGAATCCCTGTCAAAAAAAAAAAAAAAAAGAAAAAAAAAAAAAAGTAATAATTGCACTACTGTATGAAACAAACATGGCAGTCTTTTTGGTTCCCCGCAGTCAGGCATTCCTGGAACAAAAGTGCCATTTTCTGCGACAAATCGGTAAATCAAAAGAGACGTGGAGACAGACAATGCTTTTTGTCTGGTGGGCGGCTCTGCGCTTGTCAGTTCATCTCTTGACTGTAAAAGAGCGATGTGACACCTCGGAGCGCAGCGTTATAACACCATCTATTATAATGACAATACATAATCAGCAGGGTATTTATAAAACGGAACAAAGTAGCTTAACCGATAACTTGACTTTGTATCCATTCAGGCAGAGTGACACTAAGCGACCCGATACTTCCAAGGAAAAGTGATACTTCGATTATACTTCGTTGATCCGAATAAGTTGTAACAAGAATACTGGCTATGACAGCGTTTAGTCCACAAAGTTACCACTTTCCCTGAGCAATCTCGCGCTCAGTTTATGATGAAAACATGCACAAATGCGTGCACATGAAAGCACAGCGTGTCCTCTATCAAAAATCAAAGCAGAGTAAAATGGCGAGGATTGGGCAACTGTAGGTAATTTTAGAGATCCTGCAGCATTGAAAATACTGGACGTCATCCCAGACGTGCACAATACAAAAAAAAAAAAAAAAAAAAAAAAAAAAAAAAAAAAAAAAAAAAAAAACCCACAGACGTTAAGAAAAAGCAAAACTATAACAACAGGATCACAAGCAGCCAAAATCAACACTATTTATCTGCGCGTGAAACCGGGAACACCCGAAACAATAACAATGACCCGCTTTATGAGCTTTTGACATGCATGTCATGGGCTACCTGCATGGCTGCGCGCGACATGGCTTTTTCTTTACATAGTCTCACATGATGAAGACTTTTTAATGGCTGTTGTCTGGCTACGATGTGACAGAAAGATGCGGCGCGAGACGCGCAGTGCTACGCCGCCGTGTGATCCGAGGGCACGCGGTGCACAAGAATTATTACAGCGCGCGGTACTCACCGGTCCGCAACCGCAGTGCATCGGACTCCCCGGCAGCTGAAGCCAGACAGTTTTTTCGCTATTGTTTGGGTCTACGGGGAGGTGGAAGCAGCCATTTTGCCCCCATATGCACCGCTAAGCTAAGGCGTGACCAATCGAGTGGAGGCGGAGGTTGGGATAAATGCACCGAGTGCCACATCAACCACGGGCATCAGGGACTCTCACTCTCACACTCCCACTCTGTTAAGGCTCATTTTCTCCACAGACACCATCCTGACTCAAACACTTAACACATTGTCGCCTACAGCGGTGTCACCCAGGTCAGGCAGTCCCAGTTTTATTCAGTAAAAAAAAAAAAAAAAAAAAAAGAAAACACATAGAGAGGCACTTAAAACGACAGTAACAGCATCTAAACTCAGTCTCCACTGCTTTAGGCATTTGTAACAGTCTTCTTCATCCCTCCAGGAACCATTACTGGAGCTCTATATACCCTGTGACAAGTTCAAAGATCACCAGGTGATGACTATACAGCTGCAACAATTAGTCGACTAATGGATCAGTCCATCGACAGAAAAGTAATCACCAACTATTTTGTTCAACATTGTTCAAGTCATTTCTCACGCAAAAAAAAGGCAGAAAATTCCATTTTCAGCCTCTCAAATATGGAGATTTGCTGCTTCCCTCTGTTTTATATCATATTTAAGTGCACATCTTTGGGTGACTGACAAAACAAGACATTTAAAAAGAGACATCGCCACTGGGATGGACACTTTTCACTATTTTCTAACATTTTATAGACCAAACGACTATTTTGGAAGATATTCGGCAGATTGAACGATAATGAAAATAAAATCAGTAGTTGCAGCTATCAAAGACATCAGCAACCAGCAGAACAACCATTAAGTAAGGTGCATTACTACTTTAGATGAATGGATCAATAATGAAAACTTACCTTCAGTCTCTTCCACACTGTCCTCTTTCTTGCAGTGTTGAAGCGATGCTGAAGGCAGTGCATCAGAAACGGCAGCACTCAGCGTCCTTTCACTCGTCTCCCCCTCTAGCTTTACCTCAACGACTCTCGCCGCTTCCTCCCCCGTTTCACTCTCCTCTTCTCCTTCCTCCTCACCCTCCTCCTGTGAAGAGCCTGGGCTCCGAGGGGGAGCTGTGGGGATTACAAGATCGGGCCTGCTGGAGAACAACTCCCTCAGGATGTGGATCGGCGAGATGGTGACGTCCCAGTTAGTGATGCCAAAGTCGCGGAGGTGAGCCCGGGCATGGCTGGACAGGCCGGCCCGGGTGTCGAAGCCAGCGCTACAGAACTCGCAGTGCATCACGCTGAATGTGTCTGGGTCAAAGTTGGCAACTATGGAGAGGACAGGCAATAATAAGCGGACGTTCAGACACGTGATCAAATGTGCAGTTCAGCTGTAAACTGGCTGACAGCTGTGCCGTGTTCCCAACCTTTTGGGCTTGTGACCCCTTGAATCAAAGTCACGTCTTTGATTACTTTGATTCACCAGTTGAACTAAAAAGGAGGGAGTTTTTAGCAGCAAGGACGACTGATGGCAATGTCGGACTGTCGGTTGGTCCAAACTGAAATATCTCAACACGTTCACATGTTCTCAGCCAATAAAAAGGAGTCAGTCATGATCAGCCTTATAGATGTAGATCAGAATGGGCCCGCTACACAGACTAGTAGGATTTATCATCCATTCACACGGTTGATCTCCGACAGAAGGACTACAAGAGGACGACACTGAGCTCTAGTGACGGTCACAGCAGCGAAGGCGGAAGTTAGCGGACGTAGTATAAACGGCGAGAAACTCGGGTAGGAGGTCTGGGGCGATGGATGGGACACAAAACACAAGTTTCTAAACTTAACCAAGTAGTTTTGTTGCTCAAATCTAAAAAAAAAAAAAAATAAATAAAAATTTTTGGTTTGTCTTCAAAAGCGCTAAATTTTTTTTAGTTTTCAAATGTTACTTTTACATCATAGTCGGTGCAGTTTGACCCGTCTGACGCATTAGAATAAGAGCATAACCACTGATAACGGCTATTAAATAGGCTGATAACATTAGAAACGGGTGCGGCTGAAATATGATTTCCAGAGCAATGTCTCGACAAATATCAGGCAATTAAATCTAGATTACTTTGGTTTATGACAAAATAAGTGCAAAACTCTAATAATCCAATCTAGCTTCTTTATGTTTCAAATACCACTTATAAAAAGCAGTTCACATAAAGTGTTCTCAGCTGGTTATCAAGAATGTAATTTAAAGAGAGGGGAGCTCCACGAAACAAAGAAAACAAATCTGTCATTATGAGAATTATGGTACAGCTAATATACACCCTGGCTCATGTCATGGTCATTATGTCGAGCATATATTAAAAACAAAGACCACAGAAACAGGCATCGTCTGTCTGGGCTTTAGAATCTGCTTAGACAACATCTCGACAGCCGAAACAAATACACACACACGCTGCTGACCTTTTTTCTTCTTCTTCTGATAGGAGAACTTCTTCTCAATCGCATTGACTTCCTCGGGGGATATGAAGTGACGGACATTGTAGCTGACGCCCACTCTGTTCAGGTGGCCTCTCACGTGATTGGCAAGCCCAATGCCGTTATGAAATCGATCAGGGCAGTAGGGGCATTTCCTCTCTACACTCCTGAGCGCCTCCGAGTCCTCATCAATCTCGTCCGGGTCTTCATCCAAGATGCCCTCTGACAGGAAACGTCGCACGCGTTCCTCGTCAATGTCGTCGTCGTCAATGTCGTCGTCACTGTCAATATCTGCTGGAGCAGCAGTAACCCGGTTGCTCCTCCTTAAAAAGAAAACCTTTCCATCTTTCTCCACTTCCAGCTCGTCCTCGTCCTTCACACACTTCTCAGGAGGGAGCGATAATGTAGTGCTCTGTGCTGAGCAGTCCTCTATAAAGAAAACATTTAGAAATTCTGAATAAACAGAAATCCTGTATGCGCACCTTAAATACTAATTAATTGATTGTCAAAATAGTTGGCGATTATTTTTCTGTCAATCGTTTCATCAATAAGTCGACCAATCATCGCAGGTCTATATTCATACAAACCCTTAACCAGACTTTTTTGAAGGGTTTGTATACATGAAAACTGCAGAAGGAAAGTTCTCACAGAGGACAGCAATGTTGCCTAAGGAATGCATGTATTGCATACAATCGCCTTATTAAGCTGTTAATGGCTAAAGTGTTCGCGAACAGTGGCCTGTTTACACGTTCAGCGAACTTAAATCCAATAATACTTTCAGCTCGGTATTACTCCACCAGATCCTGAGGAAAATATCTGGCTTTATAGCTGCTAAATGCTCCACTGTGTTCAAAACAATTAGCTTAAAAAGATGCAAAAATGCTACGTAGAACTAAAGGGAACTGCAGTCCAGGGATAATTCTCTTTAGGCTCGTCACCGCAGCACCTTTCAAATTTACACATCGTCATTTGATCCATTGTTTATTCTAAAAAAATATTGATTAGTGCAGCTTTAATATTTTCTGTATGATCAGGTTCTCAGTATGAATTACAAAACAAAGCTATGAGCAAGCTGAAATCAGAGTACATGTTATCCACCTGCTCAAACCTGATAATATTCTGGTTTTGTGAGCATCTACATGTAATCGCTCACTTGTGACTTGAGTGACATAATAACTTGTCCAAAAGGAGACTTGGACTAACCTCAGCATTTGAGTCTTCAGTCCGACATTGAGACTCACCTGTGTTGGATCGTGCTCTGGTGTGCCGTTTCCCTCCAACAGCTGAGTTGGCGTCTTGTTGGGAACACTCAGTGTCCAGCTCTGTGCTCTGATCTTCGTCCTGCTCTTCTTCACTCCCGGTCAGCTTGTCATCATCCAGAAGCTTGGCCAGATCGGTCCAAGTCTTCCCTCTTCTGCTGAATCTCCTGTTCCCGACACGCTTGAAGGCCACCTCGCTTGTGGGCCGAGCAGAGTTTGCCGTTGTGTCGTCCTCGGAGGCAGTGGCTCCTTGCTGGCTTTCACCTCGACTTGCATCGGGCGAAGATCCAGACCCAGAGAGATGGTCAGAATCTGCGGTGGGCTTTGAAATCCGAACACCCACATTAGACCTTAGATGCTGGCCAGTCTGGTCAGCCTGCGCCCCAGCGATGGAGGCCTGTCCTGGGTGAACAAGTTTCTGATGTTCCCTCATCACAGTTTGACTGGAGGTCAGGAAGGCACAATGACCACAGGCCAGTGAAGTGGATACCAAACATGATGGTGAACCAGGGGATAGGGAGTCAGCCCGAAGAGCGTCTTTCTTTCTGTTGTGCGTCTTGGCGTGATTAGCCAGTGCCTGGGGGGTTCTTGTGCTGAAGTTACAGTTGGTGCAGACAAAGCGGCGGCGGCCGGCAGAAGGAGCTCGGGCCTGAGCTCGAGGACTCGTAGGAGTTGCGTCTGAGTCAAGAACTGCTTGCTCTGCGTGTGGTGTTGAAACTGGTGCTGGGGAAAGAGGTGGAGATGTGACTATTTCTGGGTTTGACATTTTGCCTGCAATCGAGGCCGGGCTTGCATCTTGCGTAATAGCTGGGTCTGAGCTGATACGCTCCACCACCCTACTGTCACGCTTCAGAATCTCTCTTTCCTTCCCATTTTCATTTAGTTTCTCAATCTCCCCCAAGATCTTTAGACGAGACTCCTGGTGCCTTCTGTGGTGGTCCGCCAGTGCGAGCCGATTTGGCAGGTTCCATCCACATTCGTTACACCGAAAACGGCCGCCCTTTCCTAAACGCCTGCCCCCCCCTGCACCACTCCGACAGTGCTCGACTATGTGCTCCTGCAGGTGGACCTGCTTTTTGAAGTAAATGCTACATTCCACGCAGGTGAAGATTTCTTTCCCTGGCGGTCCACCTCTTTCTTCTTTGTCTTTTTTCCCTCCTCTCTCGCTGAACTTCATCGGTTCTTCCTCCGCTGCCTCTCCAAAGCTGACTTCCTCAAAATCATACACCCCCCCACCTCGGTTCAGCTGAGCCGCCTCGGTGGTTTTTGATTCTTGAGGACTCCCTCTTGCCCGCTTGCCAGTTTCAGGCAATGTGCGTTTCAAGGTGCCAAGTCCGGAGAAGGGCCTGAGCAGCACCCTCTTCTTTCTGCACCGCTGAATGAATGTGCAATGAGCCCAGGGGGCAGGAGGGGGACTCTCAGGGTCTGAGTCTCCAGGGAAGGTGTACACATCTCTCTCAGGCTCCTTGGTTTCTTTTCCCATGGGCCTCTTCTCTTCCTCACTATTGTCCGCCTCCTTCTCCATTTGGCAACCTTCCTTTGGTTTTACTTTGGAAAGAAACAGCTCGGCTCCCTCAGATACATTCCACACTATGCTGTCTGCCACTGTGAAGAGAAAACAGAGGAATTATGAATGGAAGGAGCCTTAAGATACAAAGAAAGATATCAAGTGTGAAGGCAGATTTGGTTTCTTCCATATGGTGCTTACAGTCTGTTGGGCCAAGCTGAGATGTATTTGGCTCTTCTGCCTTTGTGCTCTCATTGTTGTGCCCCTCCGCAGGGGTAGATGAGTCAGTCTTGCTATGCAAGTGCTGCACTTTTTCCGGTTCTTGGTCATCTTCACTGTCAAGTCTGGATAGCATTGGAAAGGAAAAACATTACATGACATTTCTAACAAGTGAAAGCAGCATCTCTGCCTAAAGCAAGTCAAAATTGAAGACCACTTGAAAGGTCTTATTTCTTATTATCACACTGATAATTCGTTTAATAATGTTATTATCTGTTTTTCTCTGAAAAAGATGTGGGTTTTAGCAAACTTGAGGGGTTTCATGCCGATTCCAGTATTTGTAAACCCTGTATATTTAAATTTATGACTTTTAAGACAACTAAATAAAAAAAGCAAATACAGAATTAAAGGGATAGTTCCCATTTTTTGAAGTGGGGTTGTATGAAGTACTTATCCATAGTCAGTGTATTTACCTACAGTAGGCGACGGTTGGCACGCCCCCAGTTTGGAGAAGCAGACAGGAGTACAAGCACAGGAGCAAAGCAATGTGGATGTGGGGGTGGGGGGGGGATGGGGGTGCAGCAAAACGTATTTTAACACCTAAAAGAAAGGCCCACCCAAAAGAATCATTATCAGTTCAAGTGTACACTATGTTTAGAATATTTTCACTGCTTTACCTTGCCATCAGGCAGCCCTTTCCGAAGCCGTTATCTACGCTCTCTTCAATGCCACCAGACTCCTTTGAAAAATACAGTCATTTTACCTCACAGAACACAGGAGTTACTGGTCTGCTGCTGCCTTGACTGGTTATTTAGTTTGCTGGTTAAACTAACTTACAGAGGCAGCGATAGACCAGCAACTCCTCTGTTCTCTGAGGTAAAATAACTGCATTTGTCAACCTACCTACAGCAGTACATTGCTTACCTTCCGTACCCATACTCCCGTCCCTTCCTTCTAACTGAGGGCGTGCCGGTAATACACGGAACTATCACTATAGGTTTTTCCTCCCTTGCAGCGTGGAAAAGGCCTTGAAACAGTGTTTAGGCCTTCAAGCTGGTAAATAAAAACAGTAAAATCGCTATATTTTATGAGTCTTGATCCAAGAATACATAAGAGGTTTCCTGGAAATAACTATACAATTTTGACTGGAAACAAAAGGCACAAGGACTCATGACCTCAAACAACTCGCTCCCCTTCCTTCTGCACCTGCACCTCCTCCTCCTCCTCCTCACCTGAGTCCAGAAGAAGGAGATCCTGGGCTGTGAGCAGCCAGACCGTGAGGGTTAGAAAAGTGCTGTAGCTCCTCCTCTGACACGCAACAGCACACAGAACACAGAAACATCACTTCACAGCTCAACAGTGAAAGATACAATGCATACTGAGAGACTTCTGACTACATGGAGACTGAATAACATTGAAAACAATAAGGGGACAACAACGATATGCACACTGATGGCATCATCTGTTAGCTGGAGTCACTACTGCAAGTCACCACTAGATATTAAGCCATTTGTTACCATCTAGTGTTTCTTTCTCAGAGTCAGAGTCCCAGCTTAGGGAGGAAGGAAAGGCTGAGGACCTGGATCTCCTCTGTGCGCTCCTCCCTGGCTCAGCAGTGGGCTGCTCGGGGCCCCCATCTCCAGCGTGGCCCCCCGAGCATTTGGCAGACATTAGGCCGTCTCTCATTTTTGGAGAACATGAGGACTAGATAATAAAAAAATTAAAAAACACACAACTCTGATTGTCAGACGATGTAAATGACAGCAATGATGAGGAGTTTGATGATATTTTTTTTTTTTTACCTGTAAGGTGCAGTTGAGGAAAGTGGGGGTGACAGGGTTTTGTGCTGAGCTGGAGGGTGGGGGCCCATAGCTGGTCCCTGGGGTTAGGGTTCGCCCTTCTGGCTCCATGGTCCCCCCCCCCCCCAGAGCACAGTATGGAGTCCCACTGGTGACCAGCCTTCCTACATGGTGCAGCCTCCTCTTCTTCTGGAACAAATGAACACACACACACACTAAAAGAAAATGAAAGTTTCTCACGGCTTCAACGTTGAAGCTCACCACTACTTTGGTGTCACATGGCAAATCTGTTGACTTTAGAAAGACTGGCAACTGGACTTGGACTTCAACACCAATGACCCTCGACTTCACTTGGACCTGAGCCTTTTGACTTGATACCTTCCGCCAAGAACCAAAGATTAAAACTAATGTTTATTTTGTTTTTAAAAGTGTGCCACTTTCTGAATCAACTTACGTTAAGGCTATTAATTCGCAGCAAGTCGACACTTTAAATCAAGCCGAGTCGATCCACTTTGTTTGAAGCAATACGACAGCATCCGATCGAGTTGCAGGTGAAAACCATGACGAACTAAACGTTTTGCTATGTGGTGGTCAACAAAAACAACTAATTGCAGTGTGCAAGACGTGCACGGGGCAAATAATTACAGATGCATCATGACTTTTTTTGGACTTGAAACTTGAAAAGTTTCAGACTTGGGACTTGACCTGGGACTTGCAAAAAACAAAGACTTGGTCCCACCTCTGCTACCAACTGTAGTAACTTGGGTTTTTAAATAACGAGCCGGCACATTGTAAGGAAGAATCAGAAATCAGATTATACAGAAAGTGTCACATCTGCAGAGTGTTTTGGCTGTCCTCAGTGTTTGCCAGCTGCAGGTTTCTGACCCATTTCACAATATGTCTGGTCTTAAAGAATGAATCAGGGCGGACAAATGGTTACATAAATAAGTGGCATTTCCACTCAGGCCCATGTCCTCTCCTGCTGCCCCTCTAAAGAGCAGGAAAATACCCGGGTACATCAAAGTGTCCCACGGGTTTGGCCTCTGTAGCCTCAGAGGACGTGGCTGGGATCGATCCAGTCGCTGTCATGTGACTAAACAACAATGCACTCGTGCACAATGTCTTTTAAAGCTTAAAACGCCCAAAAACCCAAATTTTTTTTTTTTTTTTTTTTTTTTTTTTTTTTTTTTTGCAAATACTCACTGAAAACGGCCTGGTTTGCGGGTCGCAGTATCAGGCAGGCTGCTTTAAGCACCGTTCGTCATAGTTTGAGGACGGAGCTGAAGCTTTTACAGCCCGAGACGATGCTCGCCAGCGGCTCTGACTGCTCCCAGGGAGAAACTTGCTCTCTTTAATCGCCGCTCAGGTTTTTTGCATGGCTCCCTTGAAGATGCCAGACAGAGGACTCCATGTTATTTGGCTTGCAGGCACGCCACGGCTGCGTACGTAACGTCGACGGGGAGCGGTGACGAGTAGAAGAGTTTCGAGTACAACACCGGAGTCAAGTTTAATAAGTTCAACTTTTACCGGTGCTTTGCTTTTATCCTTTTTCTTTTTCTTTTTGCATACGGTGACGCTGATGTGCGCGAGAGGCGTTCTGAGCCGACGCTTTTTTTTTTTTTTTTTTTTTCTTTTTTTTTTATAAATCATTGCGACACTTTTATTCTGCGACAAATACACTGAATAACATTGACCTGTCACTCATACAGTTCAATGATGGCAGCCGTTATGTGATGGAAACAGGTGGTGTGTTCATTGCCAATTGTGGTAATTGAGACTCAGCTGGTAGCAGTGTGTGTCCATCCCTGTAGGAAGTTTAATGTTTATAAAAAACACTTCGGGTGTGTCCCTCACTGTGTAGGGAGGACGGCTGGATTAAGTTTGTCATTAGTTTTATGTGAAATAAAATGCCCTAAATGTTATAAATCAATAAACGCCTCCCTACCGGTTATTCCACGGTCGTCTGGCGCCCCCTGCTGGCCGGAGCAGGACTTGCGTTCTGGCCCGATGGCGCTCTTGAATAGTTAATTAATTTCATTATTTTATGGGCAATCTTTTTTTATTCACACATTTTTTTCCTAAATCACTACCTATCATTTTTTCCTTTTCTCCTTGAACTAAATCAACTATTAATTATTTAACTGAATATCCTTATATCTGTGTATATAAGTACTTTTTATTATTATTATTATTATTATCATGTCATTTTAATATTCTAATGTTATGCTGTTCATATGTTTTTGTATCTGTTCTGCTATTGTTTACCTGAGTGTTTTGTATGTTATTCTCTCGTCAATCATTTTATCAAAAAAATACTTTCTTTAAGTAAAAGCAGTCTCACATACTAGTCCTTAAGTAAAAGTACAAAAGTATTCAATCAAAATATAATTAAAGTACCTAAAGTAGAAGTAGTGAATATGCACAATGGCCCATTTCAGAATAATGTATAGTTATATATTATTGGATTTTAATTATCCGATAATTACAGCAAAGTGTGTTTAAAGTATGCTCATTATAGACGCCAAATTATTACCGATAATTGTTATTTGTGATGAACATTTGTTTAAATTCAGCAGCATTTTAAAGCTGGTTGGAGTGGAGCTATTTTTACATATTGCAGATATGCTTTGTATGTAAAAAATCTGCAATGCAACAAGTAACTTAAGCTGTCAAATAAATGTAGTGAAGTATAGAGTAAGATATTTCCCTCTGAATTGTAGTAGAGTATAAAGTAGCATAACATGGAAATAATTAAAGTACAAATACCTCAGAAGTAACTGTAATTGTTATTTCCACCACTGCTTTTCACAGTAATCATACAAGAGTTCAGTCATAGTGTGCAAAAGAAAGTGGCAACAATCAGAACATAAGAATAAGACAAATATTTATTGTGTTGAGTTTTGGTTTATTCAATTCTCTTCTTCATCTTTCTTCTTCTTCAGATCAATTTAATTTCTTGACCTCCTGAAAGAAAGGAATTATGAGATTAATCAGTGACACAGTTATGTACAGGTAGAAATAAGTATTCAGAGTTTATTTATATTATATATTTAGTTTTTCTGCTAATTTTGTGTGCGTCTTGTCGTCATTATTTTTGTATTTTTGTCATTTTTTTGTCTTTCTCCTTAAGACATCTCCTGACACATTTCCTTTTATTTATTTATTTTTTATTATCTGGATTTTAGTCTGTCTTATGTGTATGCCAGAAAATCAACAAAATATAAAAGGGTGGCGCTACAAATACCAGGTGTTCTCGCAATCATAAGACGTGCCCTGCCCAGGATTAAGAGACATAATGAGGGATGCCACACCCTGATGCAAAAAGGCCGCAGAGTCTTCCATCAGGGCATTAAGGGCGATTTAGAGCAGCACGCACTGTTGTGTTGTGGATATTTGAGCTTTGTTTATCAGAGATCAGCTGAGCATGACCAGCTCACTTACAGTATGTCTTATATGTACGTACCCCAAAGTGTTCCCAGCCTGTGATCTCATTATAGAGAGCATCTCCGGGACAGGAAGTGTTCACCACCTGTCTGTGGCCCTGCAGGGTGAAGTTGGCTATAAGTCTCCCACCACCGACAGCGCAGGATGCCAGCTGATCTCTCACCAGCCCCATAGCATGCTGGGAGGGCAGCCTGGTGACGTAGTCTCCGATGAAGGAGACCCCGTAGCCGATGGAGTTGTGCCCGAGGGTGTGGGCTCCTTGCCAGAGCCAGCCCCGGCCCTCGTAGATGTACCCGTCGGATCCTGCGACGAAGCTTCGGGAGCACAGTAGACATTTGTAAGTCTGCTGCTAAATAACACATATTTACAGTATATTCGACATGAGACCCTAACTCCCGACTGCTTGCACCTGTATCCTATGTCATCCCAGCCTCTGTCCTCCTGGTGGAAGCGCTGCATGGAGCGCATGTCTGCAGAGCACTGCTGGAAGGTCAGGCATGGCTCGCTCGGTGTGTGAGTGTGGTGGATGTACATGAAGGAGAGAGGGAGAGAAAGGTTGGTGGGGGTTCCTCTGTAGGCCTCTGCACCCCACATACACCGAGGTATGATGGGTGGGCAACCTGAAACAAAAGTGACCGGAGCTGGTTAATGTGCGTCATTGGAATTAAAGCTGGAGGAGGCAGTTTATTCAATGAGTCATTGGGCCAAAATTCTTGCCTGTGACGGGAGACTTTGGCCAATCACAGGTGACTTCAGAGAGAGGGCGTTCCTATTGGCTGTTCTACAAACGCAGAATATCCTGTAGAAAAAGTTGCTACTCCAGCGTTGCCAACAACGGCCTACATTGCAAAGCAATCGAGCAATTGAGTCTGACAATATCGGCAAAGCGCTACAGAGATGGCGAGAAAATGTTGCTAAAAGTTTAGCCTTCTGCTAACACTAGCCAAAGGCTCACGGCTGCGGCTAGCTCATAGAAGTGGCCAGCAGAAGGCTAAACCATCAGCAACATTATCTCTCCATCTTTCTAATAGTTTAGCCTTCTGCGTGAGCTCACCGCTGCTGCACAGCCGTGGCGGCTACAGTTAGCAGCAGGCTAACCTATTAGCAACATTTTCTCACCATCTCTGAAACACTTTGTAGCTAGCTGGAGCCTCAGACTAAAGTATGTCATCATAAAGGGCTTTACAGACCCAAAACAGGACGCTTATTCTCATGGCATTGCGGCTATATAACGTCATGAGGATCACAATTACACTCTGATGATGTGTTGAAATGAATGACTAGTGTTCGTACAGGTTACTGTGTGAATATGCCCGCGCTCGTCTGGTGGGGAGAGCTGCAGGATGAGGCCTGTAATTCAAATATTGGCAGAGTTTTTTTCTTCAAGAAAACTGCATACCCTGTGGTACCACTTGAATGACAATATGCTGAAATGTTATTATGGAATTTTGGCCCATTGACGCTTAAAAAAAAGGAACGGCCTACCCCTGCTTTAAGTAACAAGCAGCCTTTATGATTCTCAATGTGCAAGACCACAATTGTTTCAGAATTTTTTCACTTCCTCTGTGGCTTGATCCCGTGCTCACCCATGTACTTATGGACGAACTCTTCCACCCCCTCCTTCACCACCGCCATCAGCTGCTTCTTCTTCTTCGCCTCCATCTTTGAGCGCCCCTTCAGTCTCCGCTGCAGCTCCATTGATTTCCCCACCTGTCTGGCCAGCACAGTCGGGACGAGCAGCCCTCGGAAGTTCTCCCTGCGTCGTCTGCTGATGAGGCGCGGGGCGGCGTCCAGCCCTTTGCTCTCCAGCTGGTGGCAGTAGTACTCTGTCAGCAGGCTGCTGAGCTTGAGAGGACGTCTGGCAGACACCTCGGCCCCTAGAACCACGCCGTCCATGCCTCCGTTGACCTGAGCGGTGGTGAGCACAGAGGGGCCATCCAGGAGGGTGAAGACTTGAGGAGAGGTGACGCTGTCCCAGCAGCCGTCAGGTCCCACGTGTTGGCTGAGAGGAGAGCCGTCCAGGTCTCTGGCCAGAGTGAGCTGGTACAGGGCTCGCACACTCTTGGAGAGGAAACCAGCCTCGATGCCCAGGAGGAGCGGCGTGAGGGCAACAGTGGTGCCATCAGAAGTCAGAACCACGCCTTCCTCCTGAGCATCTTCTGTCACCCTGTGATGCACAGCCTTGGTGATGTAAACTGAGAGGCTCGCGTCCAATGCAGGACCGCCAGAGTCTGCATTACCAAGGAAGTGCTGGATGAATGCATCATTAAGGCCGGCTGCCCCGCGCAGCCTCCTCAACACGGCTACTGGCTCCGACCCAGGGTCCCCGTCCTCCACCTGCTTCACCGCCTTGATGAAGTCATCCATGTGCCAGGAAAATGAAGCTGGGGAGAAAAGGAAACACATTAAAGTCTTTGTCCTTTTTAGATGAAATATCATCTCTTCAGCCCTACACAGCTCTACCCTTAAACTCAGTTCTTATCCCTAAACACACACACACACACACACACACACACACACACACTGGAATAGTGGAACTAAGTACGCAGGGCCCAAACATGTGGATGGTATTCAAATCCTTTCCTTAAGTAAAAGTACTACAACACTGTAAAAAAGTCCTGTATTCAAAACCTTACTTTGGTAAAAGTATTTAAGTATCATCAGCAAAATGTACTTAAAGTGTGAGAAGTAAAAATAGTCACTATGCAGTAAAATGTTCCCTGTCAGTGTTTTACTATTATATATGATGTTTTTGGATTAATATCACTGCTGCTTTAATGTGTATGTTGCATGTTACTGCTGTAGATGTTTCAGGTTGTGCTCATTTTAACTCCTTTATATCCTGTTGTGTAGTTTAATCTACAGAAATGCTTCATATCCTATTAAACCATCATATGTTTGTGGCTTTGTCTCTGTCCTGTGAGAACCACGTTTGTCTGGAAAGTCAACTTTTCACGAGTTTCTCAGAAGAACTGACCTGTTTTCAGCTTTGTGACGATGCATTTTCCAGCTGATCCAAGAGGCTTTTTAAAGACTTAATTTGGCTTAACAAGCAGGAGAATTTTCTTATCACATAAATGATCATTTCGACCTCGGATTTAAATCACCAAGATTCAAAATCGTCACAGGAGATACATGGTTTTCACCGAAGGGAATGAAAAAACGTAAGTTCATATACAGTAAAAGGTACAATATTTACCTCTGAGATGTAGTAGAGTAAATACTCAAGTACCTAGAAAGTGTACTTGAGTAAATGTAATTAGTTACTGTCCACCACTGACTGAAAACGTGTGTCTATAAACATAACAAGTGTAGACTGAGCTGTATATTAGTTACATTACTCCCTGTATTACAGTAAAAGCAGACAATCAGTTTGAGACTCTAATCCTATGTTTTGAGCTTTAATACTGGCATATGTTTTTCATATATATATATATATATGTATTGTGCCTAATTATGTTCTATTAAAGTGAAGCTTCGCTCAGTAATTATATGTCGACAAAGGAAGGCTGATATATGCGGATACGTCAGATTGTGCAGACTTTCCTTAATGTTGTTGCTGATAAGACGAATGACTAGTTGAGCTCATACACGAACCAAAAGTAAATATTTTAACTAATGTTCTCTTCACAGAATTCTAAAGAATCTCAGCTGAAGATACGTCTGAGTAAGAGTCAACAGAAAATAAACGTACATGTGTTAAAGTCAATAGAGTTTGTCTATCCGAATAATCTTTTTATATATATATATATATATATATATATATATATATATACTTTTAGATTATTTTTACAAATTAGAGATTACATAAAAAAATTTAAAGAAATCCCAAATCCCTGTCCTTCCAATATCCAAATTGAAGAGAAAAAAAATCACTGTTTTATATCCTTTAAAGAGGTTTTCTTGTTAAATGATCACATCCAGTGTCAGTGAGTTACTTATGTACGCATGTAAAGATGCCAAACTTTCAGAAAGGTGTTGTATCCTTTTCTAAGACTATATGGGACATTTTCAAAGGGTAAACAACTGTTAATTTCCAAAAACCCATCGATGAAGGAGGAGAGCTCGTTGCACACATAAAGCATTTTCTATACATTTAATTTGGCAATTAGTCGAAGCTCTGCTGACACTTTTGAAATTCCCACTCCACATAATCTGAATGCGTGCATTGTACATCCAATGCATCTCACAAAACTGATGAAAACACAACAAATGTCAGTACCTTCTGCGTACGAGCTGATCAACACCACCACAAGGGCCAGCGTCCGTTTCCCGCAGCCTTTATCCATCCTGAGGCGCCCACACCTTCAGCTCCAAGCTTCTAATGTCAGCTACCTTGTTGTCTCTCTCCTTTATACAAGTTCACGTGCAGACTAAGTGGGAGGTTATGTAACTGTTGTAGACATACTGTAGATACGCCTGCGTTCAGTCTGTTGGTGTGGCTTACTAAGCAATGTGGGAAACCGGCACCTGCCCTGTGGTTGGTGCGGAGTCGTTTGTCCTCGCCGCTCAAGGTCTTCGAGAAATGCACAAGTTCTGTAATAAATCTCAGTCCGTTGTTAATGTGGCTGGTGCTTGTGAAACAAACCGTGTGGGAATACAACTAGCAAGTAGCAAACTCTTTACTACAGTACAAATCATAGGCAGTCCTCTCTGAGGCAATGTTCTTCTTAAAGTTCCCGGAAAACCCAAAGCCAGGCTTCGAAACTGAGGAAGTTCCAGAAGCGTGAATCACGTGCGGGCTGGGTAGCAGTGGCAGAAATATATCTGCACGCTGATTTATTCATCAATGATTTTATTTCCGGTGCATATTGAAAACGCAACTGTGAAGAGGTGGACAAACTGTTGAGACCAAACGGCGTGGATCAGCGTGGTTACAGCAGTCACAAGAACAGGAAGTGGATGCAGTCTCTATGGTGAGACTGGAAAACACATTGCAGATAAGGTCAAAGGTACACATCTGTAATTAGTGTAATCTGTAATAATAAACAGGAGGAACGAGAAAGATAAGGTGATGTTCATGAGAGTAATGTGACTTGTCCAGCGCCTATTAATAACTGCTGCATTGCATCAGTTTACTGGAACTGAGGCGTCATAAATATTATATAAAGTTATATAAAGTTTCACTGTTTTCCTGCCATGACACCTCACAATATCCGGTGGGAAAATTTTCCAGGTAAATTTGATTCTTTTTGAAACCGCATAGTTGCTCTGACGCTAGCATTGTAACCAAGTTAGCAAGATTTATATTTCAAAGCAAAACATGCAAGTTAAGTGCAATTTGGACACATATGAGAGGGCAAACACAAGTGATGGTCATCATGCAAATAAATCGTAAGGATGCATCCAAAATATATGTATCTGTATTTTTAATCAGAAATGAAAGACCTATCTTTTTAATCTGGTTTTCATTTGGAGTAATCTTATATAGCCTTAGTTTAAGTTTTAATTGTTGGTTTTTACATTACTTTTCATCCCTGGTGTTTATTTTTATTTTATTCTATTGACTTTTATTTATTGATTTTTAACATTTTATTGTTGTAATTTTTAGTCTTGCAAAACTGAAGAAAAAAATAGAAAAAAACATAGAAGAAAAACAAACAAACCGAAAACAATAAATATGTTTTCGGTTTGTTTTTTTTCTTCTATGTTGAGCACTTTGGGCTGCATGTTTGTATAGAAGGTTATATTTAAATAAATAAAGTTAATTTGAGTTTGAGTCTGTCTTGCTCTCAGGTTTACTCTCGATACAGGAAATACTTTTGGGGATTTGTATGTGACAACTCAGCAGTTTTTGTAGAAAACCTTTTTTCAGCTTCCAAGGGAAAAAGAAGAAGAAAGTTTGGGGAACTGCAATGCACAGACTTTACTTTGGCATTTTTTAACAGTGAATGTACATTTTTTTGTGTGCATATGTTGTTTGTGCATAATTTTGCTTTTTGCTTTGCTTTTAATTTTCTATTTTAAGAGGACTTAAATAATAAATAAATAATAAAAGTGACCCAGTAGGCTAACTGGCTCATTAACAGTTGTTTTTTTTCTCCGTGTTGATGAACTTGGAAGCAAAACAGCAAAATAAATCTGAATAAGTTATATACTTATATAAATAAGTAATCTAGATATTGATGGAGCTTGTGAATAATTAGAAATAATAAGGACATGAGACGAAACGTAACACAGAGGGAGAGCTTTTCTAGTTTTCTTTATTCAACAAACTTAGAAAAAGCTGTATATATACTTACATATATAGCTATAATGTTTTTAAATACACTATATACTAGTAGTGGAATGTAAACTAAGTACATTTACTCAAGTATTGTACTTAAGTGGTAAGTTTGAGGTAGTTGAGTATTTCCATTTTATGCTACTCCACTACAGTTTGATGGCAAATATTGTACTTTTTTTGTTGTTTTTTGTTACAATTTGTTATTTTGCAGATTCAAATTATTAATACAAAACTACAACAACTAATAAAGTATGATGTATTATTATAAGTTAAGCTAACCAGCAGTATATAAAGTAGTTAAAATGATCCCCACCTTTACCAACGACAACATTAAAGTCATATGCACATGAATGTATCTCTAATTATAATTCGTTAATATAATATGATTCTGAAATAGGCCAATCAGCATCATGAGTACTTGTATATGTTGACGCTAATACTTGAGAACGATTTCAACTGTAGGATGTTTACTTGTATTTGAGTATTTTTACAATGCAGTATTGCTACTTGTTCTTATAGTAAAATATCTGAATACTTCTCCCCCCACACGGCTATGTACTTGCACTATATACAGCATAATATGTTTATGTTTATAATATATTTCTAAATATTGTAAATATCGTCTTTGTGTAAACGGTGACACACCGGTACAGTAGGGGGCGGTGTGCAGGGGCCAGTTGCAATGCGCGAGTAAAACGTAGGTTAAAGGAAGAAGAAGAAGAAGAAAAGAAAAAAAAAAAAAAGAAGAAGAAGAAGAAGAAGAAGAGGAAAAGGAAGAGGAAGAGGAAGAAAACCTGGACAGTCGCTCGTCTATTCTCCAACAAGGTTTGTTTATCTACAGATAAATACGTGTAGCTACTCACAGGTTATTTACTCTGTATTTGTGTTTTTTTTTCTACTGCTGTCAGGGCTCGCGTGCAGAATCTTAACAGGAAGTGCCAGCTAGCATGTTTTGCTAGGTAGCTAACAGCTAGTGCTGATCAGTTTATTGTGTTTCAAAGGCTCAAACTGGACATTAGTGGAAGCACAGTGGGTAGTTCAGCTGACCCGTGTGTTGATACAGATTATATAATGTGTCTTTTGTATTTGTTGTGCGAAAAAACCCGTGAATTTAAAGTAGGGAGAACTCTCGATAAGAAGTATCCAGAGTAAAGCCAAGAATACAGCCCCTCAATCTGGGCTCATTGAAGAAACGTCTCCATGGAGAATGTGGTGTGTGAAAGTGGGAATATTGTAATGTCTTTCATTATTTTTTTTTGGTTGCACAAACAAGCAATTGATTTGAATAAATAGTGGTTAGTTGCAGCCCTCTGTTGTGCAGATATTTGTGCCAATGCATGTCTGTGTGTTTCAAATTCTTGTTTTAATCTCCCTCAGAAATGCTCAGCAGCAGAAAAACTCAAATCGTTTTAACACTAAATGCATTAACTATTTATCACTGATCTACATATGTGTGTAAGTAGATTACTAACCTGTGCTGACTATCATCCCTCTCTAACAGAAAATGGACACGCGGTTCACTCGAGGGAAATCCAACATCTTGGAGCGGCCCCTGACCCGACCTAAGACCGAGGTCAGCGTGAGTGCTTTTGCCCTCCTGTTCTCGGAGATGGTCCAGTATTGTCAGAGCCGTGTGTACTCCGTGTCGGAGCTGCAGACGCGCTTGGCAGACATGGGCCAGAGTGTGGGAGCCAGCATGCTGGATGTGCTGGTGCTGAGGGAGAAGAACGGGAAGAGGGAGACCAAAGTGCTGAATATGCTGCTCTTCATCAAGGTAAGCAAATATAAAACCCTGCTGATAATGATTTTAGAGTTGAGTAAATTCTGAACAAACAGTTTTCTTTCTTTTTTTATTTTTTTAGGTTAATGTCTGGAAGTCTTTGTTTGGGAAGGAGGCGGACAAGCTGGAGCAGGCCAACGACGATGACAAGACTTATTACATCATAGAAAAGGAGCCACTTATCAATGCTTACATCTCCGTGCCCAAGGAGAATAGCAGCTTGAACTGCGCCGCCTTCACCGCGGGCATCGTGGAGGCCATCCTCACACACAGCGGCTTCCCTGCCAAGGTCACTGCCCACTGGCACAAAGGCACCACGCTAATGATAAAGTTTAACGATTCAGTCATAACCAGGGACAAGGCTTTGGATGGCAGATAAGGAAGACTGGAGGAAGTCGGTGGTTATGTTGATCAATACAGGATGAAGTTAAATCATCCAGGTCCAGGCTAGTGTTTGTTCCTGAATTGTTCTTGTGGTAACTTATGAGACTTTATGGATGAATGGATGGACGACTGCACCACACTGAGCCATGTCTAGAAGAAAACATGCAGCTAGTTGGTTCAATCCTCCACGTTTTTGTGGATCATCTCACTCGTGTTACTCCTCATGAAGTGACACAATACTGAAGATCACTTTTAATTTGTCGCTTCACGTCCCATTTGTACATCACAGATCATTCATAAAAGATTAACATATTGGATACTTTCACCACATCATTCTGGAGTTTTCATTAGTAATGCTCTGATTTTGAAGCCCCAACAGGTCAACATGTTTTAATTCAATAATGTCACCTTGGGATCTGGGAAATTGTGACGGCCCTTTTACACAATTTTTACACTTTTTATAGAGTAAACAATGAATCAAAAAATAATGAACAAATTATTTGATAATGAAAGTAATTGTGATGTTACCTTTTATGGAATGAAGGTGAAACTGAACAAAAACAATCCACTAATTGGCCAACGAATTAGAGCATCCCTGGTTTATATAATGATAATAAAAATGTGTGTCGCAACAATAATTCTCTTTTAATGCTAAAAAGTATTTCATGTAACAGAGGTCCAGACTCAAGGTTATTTCTCAAAGTTTTTTTAATTTAGATTCATAATCAGGGCCGTAGCTACCATTGACGACACTGAGGTCATATCCTCACCATCTTTATTTTATTATTTTATTTAATGTGTGTGTGATTTCTGTGGGTAATAGTAACAGGGAAGTTAACATTCTAAAATAAAAAAATAAAACGTACACATGCTGTTTTCAAAGCTAACTCCAATACAGTTCTTTCCAAAACATGATGCGATTTACATGAGAAGGTTGATACTACTAATGTCTGTATAGTATGAAGCTGCTGTCAGTTAGCTTAGCTTAGCACACATACTGGAAACAGGGGGAAACAGCTAGCCTGGCCCTAAAGGTAACGAAACTCCCTTTACACTACACAGTTAAACAAGATATAACATGGTAATGTGTGAGCTTTAGAGGTGCTGGTAGGTGGAGTGTGTTACTTTTGAACACAGATAGGATAGCTGTTACCTCTCTTTACAATCTTTAAGCTAATCTGCTCATGATGCTAGCTTCAGTTTTACAGTTTGTACAGTATTGAAGAAGCTGCTGTCAGTTAGCTTAGCTTAACACAAAGACTGGAAACAGGGAAACAGCTAGCCTTACCATTTAAAGGTAACACAATTGACTACATTACACAATTAAAGAAGATGGTTATGCAACAACATGGTAATGTGTGAGCTTTAGAGGAGCTGGTAGGTGGAGTGTGTTACTTTTGAACACATGCTAGCTGTTACCTCTGTTTACAGTCTTTAACTGTGCCAAAGTAATTGGCTTCTGGCACGAGCTCACATTTACTGTTACATTAATTATGAAGCTGCTGTCAGTTAGCTTAGCTTAACACAAAGACTGGAAACAAAGTGTTAATGTTGAACTTTTTCTTTAGATGGAGATGTGTGGGCTATGGCTCTGCTTATAATCCTTTTGTTGTTGTTGTTGTTGTGCTTATGACTATTGATGGCACCGTTTATTTGTCTGTTAATACAACTGTAATAAAAAAAACAAAAATGCAAAGCGGCACGTGAGTCTGAGTCATCACCACACCTGTGACGACATGAGTTTGACAGGATGAGTAAGGAGCTCGTGTCGTGTTTTCCTAACAGCGACTGCAACAGTGGTCACGTGCCGCCGGAGTCACGTGGACACCAGGAAGCTGCGATGTGTTTACCTATGTGTCATCCCTTCACTGCGACACCGAGCATCCTTCATGTGTGATCAAACCCGACACGCTTAAATGACATGAATTCACTCACTCCTCGTTATTCGTGCTGATGGTGTCCTCCTCCATCATCCCCGCGTGATCGTCTCCATCACCATGGCGTCTTCAAGTTACACCTGCATCCAAGACAGCGCCACAGGTTTGATTCCCTCCATCTGTCTCATGGAGCCAATGCATCTGTGTTTCTCTCTCTCTCTCTCTGTTATTGCTGCACATAGTTCATGTCAAGCCGTGTCTGCTCATCTCACTGGGGATGATGCCAACATGTGCTGGACATCGGGTTTTATAAAGGAAAAGCTTCAGATCAACGTTAAATAGATTCTCCTGCTGCATCCCAGTTCACTTATTGAGCAGCATCCTCCAGCTCGTGTCTTTAATTTATACAATGAGTGATTTACAGACAGGTGAGTCGGAGCTTAAAGGTGCACACCGCTTATTTTACATATTATGTTGTCAGCATGAGGAATAGGCTACTACTAAAGCTGCCATTGTCATGACAAATGACTCAAGAAGGAAAATAATGGAAAAAAATGTAGAAATAAAATCAAATATCAAATACATCTGCAGGTTAATTTGAAAATAAATACATTCCCCAGCCTGTTTAAATGGTTTTCTATTTTTCTATTTTACAGGTTTTATACTGTCTTCATTCTGATGCTCTGGAGGAGGAAGTTTGGAAAAATGAAATTGTGAAAAAAAAAGGCTTCTAAAAATAAATACTTCCTAAAGCCCAAGGCGACGTCATTACATTTTCCAAAACCCTGAGATTCACTCAATTCAATATAATGTTAGAAAAGGAAAAGCAGCACATTCTCAAATTTAGGAACCAGAGAATGTGTGACATTTTTATTTGAAAAATGACCTAAATTATTATTATTAATATATATTATTTTTAATTGATTATCAAAATAGTTGCAGATTGATTTGTTTCACTAAAAGGGTCATGATATGTCGGCCTCTTCTGCTGATATTGTCTCTTGTGAGTCCCCCAACTTTACTAAAGTGCTTTACTAGATCTCTTGTGCCTCTTTAATATTTCCACCATGCTGATCATGTTTAAAGTTAATCGCCTTTCTTTGTGTTTCCCAGAGAAGGATAGGCTCCTCTCCGCCGTGGCCGGCTATGGGTCCCGGGACCTTCTTGGGGTTGGCAACCCTCGTCCCACTTCTCTGGTCGGCTCTGAGTCCCCTCAGAAGCAGGAGGGAGAGCAGGAGGAGGAGGAGGCTCTGAGGAGGAAGCTCAAGTACTTCTTCATGAGCCCTTGTGACAAATATCACGCCAAGGGGCGCAAGCCTTTCAAGCTGGGCCTGCAGCTGCTGAAAATCATCGTTGTGACTGTGCAGGTGGAAACAGCTTTATGCTACGATTTCATCTACTATTCTGCAATTGCTTGGCTGTTGAAGCTCATTCTGTTTTGTTTTTCCCACCTACCTCCTCCTTTTAGCTGGTTCTGTTTGGACTGAGCAACCAGATGGTGGTGACATTTAAAGAGGAGAACACGGCTGCATTCAAACACCTTTTCCTGAAGGGTTATCAGGACGCTCCGCAGGCCGTCCACACGCAGAAGGAGCTGTACAGCCGCATCCACTTCGCCATCAAGCAGGTAGCGCGATAATAACTTCAATGGCAGTTTGTTCAACGCTGCTGTGGCTTATCAGTAGCAGTGACACCGTTCTGGAAAGAGACATTGCTGTAGCACTAAAATTCACCTCCACTGTATTGATTTTGGACACAGAAACATCCCAAAATCTGGGGAATATAAAATGATTATACTATATAATAAAACTCCTATTACTAGATACCACTGTACATATGGGAGAAAGCGTGTTTGTCATTTGAGTGAACCCACTCTTTAAAGAGAGAGTTTCAATGTCACATTGTTTAAAGTCCTGCGCTTTTTGCCACCTCGCGCAGAAGCTACGACGACGCGACACCCGAGAAGAGCTCCGTTCAAAGCCTCAGGCTCAGTTTGTATTCTCTCCTCTGTTCCCCTTCAGTACTTGGCTCTTCCTCAGATCTCACTGGGGCGGTATGCGTACGTGTTGGGCGCCGGTGTAAACGGCAGTGCGCTCTCCCTCTGCCAGAGGTTCTACAGGAAGGGCACCATCGACCCCGTCAACGACACCTTTGACATCGATCCCCGTGTTGACACCGGTAGGATGACCTTTCTCTCCTTGGTGTCGGTGAAATTTTGTCCCTTAAAACTTGTTATTTACGCAGTGCCAGTGTTTTCTCAAGCCCTTAAGGAAATGTTTAAGTGAGTCATTGGGACGCTGCTCCACATATGTCAAGAGTTGCCCTGCAACTGTGCCCTACTTTAGCTTTTTCTTTCCATATACTTTAGCGCTGTGTCCCTGCCTTGGGAAAGGAGGTATTTGCATACACCTGCTGATTTGGCAGAGATGACTTTTGGCAATGCACGATAGGTCTTGTTGGGAAAAAAATGAAGTAAGGCAAATAATCTTTTTTTTCCAGGGGACGCTTTTAAATGGTATGAGGAAGTGGAGACGTGTGGTTTGTGCTTCACGTGATGGGGAAAATGTCCCCGTTTACTTCCTCTAATGCTATTTTCTGATTATCCTTTTTTTTTTTCCCCAGAATGCCTTGGCCTGAATCCACTGACTCCAGGAAACAGTGACTACAAGAATTTCACTCTCAAGTTTTACAAGTCAGATGATATTATGTTTGTTTTTTCAAACATGGAAAATAAAGAAAGTATTATTTTTCTTTTACAAATGTTAACTATTCACATTGAACTCTCTTTGTCTCGCTGTCACATACTTGTCTCCAGGCTGATCAATGTCACAATTGACTTCCAGTTGAAGGCCATCAACATTCAGACCATTATAAACAATGAAATCCCTGACTGCTACACCTTTGCAATCACGGTGAACTATCTCTTTTATTATTTCTATTTAAATAAACACCCTGCATCACGGCACAGAGCAGATAGAAATCTGGTCCAATTAACTGCGAATTTGCGAGTTGCACGTTAAAATGAGCATAACTTCTCGATAAGAGTTAAACTGATGGCACATTTCCGCACCCAGAGGTTGTATGTTTACTCTTGTCGCCATCAGATCGTCATGGATAACAGGGCGCACAGCGGCAAAGTGAAGATCCATCTGCAGAACCAGGCCTCCATAAAGGAGTGCAAAGACCCAAACGTGTCCGGACACGGTGGGTGAACTGCTGGTGGATGAGCTGCACTGGGCACGTGATTTGTGCAGATGTTTTATCTCATTTTCTCTCATTTCAACCCTCATCGGGCTCCAGCGGAGAACTATGCTCGGGAGTTCTTTGACGTGCTGGTGGCGTTCGTCTGCCTGCTGTCGCTGCTGCTGTGCGGGCGCTCCATCCTCAGAGGCGTCCTGCTGCAACACGTAAGAAGGAAAATTATGCTTTACTTGGCGCCCGTAACATTTAGATCTTGTGCTAGTGCGTCTCTTTCTAAATTCAGTCGACTGCGCACACTAAGTTTAGTTGTTTTAACCCTTGTGCCTCAATTTAAAAAAGTCGCTCTGATGTCCTCGGAAGACTAAAATGTCATTGAAATGTTATATATTAATATTATTTTACACTTTCACTGAGTTAAATCTTCTTAACTAACATCCGATAAAAACAATAAAAACAACACAAGCATTTTATTATTTTCTTTGTACTAAATGCCTGTTTTTTTTTTCACAATCTGGAATATTTCAATGATTAACAATAACATTGTTTTTGGATGCATTTCTTTGTATATATTCATGTATTTTGCCTCATAGGGCAATCGTGAGAAAATGGCTCAATGTGTGAAAAACACAATTTTGAAGCCAGGACTCTAGATTACATTTTTGTTCCTAAGGGTCTGACTGTCAGTATTTTGGCTTTGCAGTTTATTATATAGTTATTATAGGAGCTGAGGTGGAACTTCCAAAATAAAATGAATAAAAAAAAACTCACACTCTTGCCAAATGTACGCCATATGCATTAACACAGAAAAAAGTATCCAAAATATATAAAGCCAAAGAGGGACAAGGGTTGAATAAACAGAAATTAAGAGTGTTCCCCTCTTCAAAAATATTGGAAATGCCAGTTTTTAGTTTTTAATTAGTGATGCATTTATTTATTTAATCAATGAACCTTTTGTGTAAATTCAAAGAAAACAAGTCGCAGCTTCTCATCTCACGCACCGTCTTCCCTCACCAGGAGTACGTGCAGTTTTTCAAACACAGACTTGGCCGCAGTGTGTCCTGGGGAGACAGGATGGAGTTCATCAACGGCTGGTACCTTCTGCTCATCGTCAGCGACATGTTCACCATCGTCGGCAGCTTCATCAAAATCAGCATCGAGTCCAAGGTAATGTCACGCGAGTTGTCACGGAAAAAGTTATTACTTCTGTTTTTTTTACCGGTTTCGCAACACGGTGCTCAGTTTCTGCGAATTAATGACGTCACTGCTGTCGTGCAGAATTTGTCTTCATATGACATGTGCGGGATCCTGCTGGGAACCTCCACTCTGCTGGTGTGGGTGGGAGTCATCCGCTACCTCAGCTTCTTTCAGAAATACAATGTAGGTGGAAGACACACACACACACACACACACACACGCACACACACAGATTATGTTAGAAGGAAGGATCTATTTTCTCTGTGTCTGCACCGCTGCTCTTTCTTTGAAGGCTAAATATATTTTTTTCGTTCCCCCCCTCTCTTTATCTCACAGATCCTGATTGTGACTCTTAGAGCTGCTTTTCCAAATGTTATCCGCTTCTGCTGCTGTGCAGCTGCCATATATATGGGATATTGCTTCTGTGGATGGATTGTGCTGGGGCCCTATCATGCCAAGGTACTGTACACACACACACACACACGCACACTCTGTGGTGTCACTAATGAGAAATGAGCAAGCATGAGTCATAACGTCAGTCAGTCACAATGCCCTTATTCTCATAAAATGCCCTCCAGCATATCCTCTTTGGAGCTGTGTATAAATAATGAGTGGAGAAAATTGACATTTATTAACAACACTGTGTTGTAATGTGATCTGGTAGAAAGAGAGCAATCCAACAACCTTACAAATGGCAACGAATAAAACTTCATATATACAATAATTGCATAATAAAATGTTTTTATTTGAATTGACGCGGTTAAACAAATGCATGTTCAATTGCATGAAGAATCTTGCTGAAATTGGGCAGTTTGAAGGAGTGAAGTGATTTAGTGTTGCACTTCCACAGCCCAGGATCACCTGACTTTTACAAGTTTCAGACATATAACTGTTACAGAAAATAACATTTGATATCATAGCATGAGTAATACCACAATAAGACTCAGGTCATCATGTAGGAGCAAACCTAAAAGCCCTTTTTGTCCATTTCAAGACGGACATTGGGGACAGATGGCACGAGTGAGTCTTGCGAATATGTTGCAGAGACGGGAGCCTCCAGCATTTTCTCGACGGATACATTTACATATATATGACAAATGAAGAATTGCCTTATAAATAAGAACATGTCCGCGCCGCAGTCATTGAGCACGCGTTTATAAAACATCATAATAATCAATCGGGCATAAAGGTGGCAGCAACAAGTCTCCCTTTAGCGTCAAAAGAAAAGCAAGACTTACTTCTGAAATAAAAACCCAGTTTCAGCTTCAACTTCTTCACAAGTTGCTGAATGTGAGGATTAAAAGAGAGAAAATCAACAAGGAAGAATCCCAGATATTCATATGAAGATACAAACTCAATCACGTTGCCCTGAAACGTGATGAAAGATTTTGTAAACATCATGTTTTGTTTTGTCATGATTTTAAAAATTATTTTTGAACTCACGAAAGGTATGTCGTACAGTAGAGCGACACCGAACCTTTGCATTTGGCACATTTTCACCGATACTCTTTAGATGGCCGATACTGTTTAATATGAAAGTACTTAATAATAAAATTGCTTGGCCTAATGTCGCTGATTTGTGTTGTTGGCGCACAGTTCCGCTCCCTGTCCATGGTGTCAGAGTGCCTGTTTTCCCTGATCAACGGAGACGACATGTTTGTAACGTTCGCTGCGACGGAGCAGAGTGGCACACTGGTGTGGATCTTCAGCCAGGTCTACCTCTACACCTTTATCTCGCTCTTCATCTACATGGTGCTGTCCCTCTTCATCGCTCTCATCACCGGAGCCTACGACACCATTATGGTACGCTTTCATCCGGTCACGCTCTCCTTTCTCTGCAGTTTTGGCCACACCTGCGGCTGACCCTTGTGCCTCACTAGGGACGATTTTGGCCTTTTTAATTCTATAATTTTTAGATAATTTTGTTTGTGTTAATGCATCTGACATACATTTTAGAAAGTTTTTTGAGTTTTTTTTCCCAAATTTTGAAAGTTCAACCTCAGCTCCTATAATAAGTCTATTTTTTGATAATTTTTTTTCTAATCATTCACATATCCCAGACTGTAAAAAAATCTCCTAAGCATTCACTGTACAGAAAATAATGACTTTTTTTCTTCTTTTAAAAAAAACAAAATTAAAAACAACAGTGGCATAATCTAAACTGGCAATTGAATGTTTGGTAGTAAAAAATGTAAATCACTAAAAGCGGAAAATAATATTAATATATAGTATTTTTATAGCAGTTTTGGGAAGGGAACCTTTCTGTCCTTTAAGGTAACAAGTGGCAGTTGTTTTTCTGAATCTGACACTGCACAAATAAATATAATATAATATAAGATTATAAAATGAAAAAAACATAAAAATCAATTGTGCTGCTAATCATTGACACATACCAGACTGTGAAGAAAAAATCTAATATACAGAAAATAATTCTATTTTTGTGGGGGATTTTCTCAGTTGCATTATTTAAACAAACTGGAATTTCATGGGTTACAATTCCCAAGTATTTGGAAGTTATGATCTGGATTGATGTTGGTTCAAAGATTTAACTGAAAATAATATAAATGTATCATCATTTTATGGCATTTTTTTTTTTTTTTTTTTTTTGACATTTTAGTCCTCTAAGGACACCAGAACAATTGAAGTGAGACACAAGAGTGGAGCTCAATACAGAAACATGGCCGTGCATCAGCGGTGAGATAAGTATTTAGAAACATTTCAGCTTTACGTTGTCTCCCTACAGGCTCAAACACAGGAGCAGGTACGAGTCACCGATCTGCACAAGTTCATCGCAGAGTGCACGGACACGCCCAGCTCTGGAAAGTTCCGTGGGCCAGAAGGGTCGTCGTGCTCCTTCCTCTGCTGCTGTGAGTGGTGAGGAGGAGGAGGAGGAGGAGGAGGAGGAGGAGGAGGCGGCGGCGGCGGCGAAGGAGGAGGAGGCGGCGGCGGCAGTGGCAGTGATTTGTGTCTGTGTCTGTCTCTGTCTCTGTGTGTGTGTGTGTGTGTGAGTGTGTGAGAGAGAGAGAGAGTGTGTGTGTGTGTGTGTGTGTGTCTGTGTGTCTGTCTTTAAAGCACTATATTTCCACTCGGCTGTCTGCACCTCTCAAAGACCCAGCAGGGAGGATAAATGCCTTGAGAGGGAAGCGACTGACCTTGGACCACGTTGTCCTCTGTTGTCCGTTTTTGAATTTTGCATTTAGATTTGTACTGGAACGGTAGAACGCACAGTCACAAGCCCAATTACCTGCTTCAGCTTCTGTACTGTATGAATAATTTACTGTCTTTTTGTCAGTTTGTTAGGGCTTTGATGACTAGACGCATAATGCCAGTAAACGTATTCATTGCTGTAGACTGGACGCAGGGTCCACTAAGTAGAATGGATGCACATTTCCACTTGAATGATCCACTATACACATACAGGGTTTTTTTTAAATTATCATTTTAGTCTCCACATGGCTACCTAGGTGACAGGATTTTTTTTCTGCCTCTTGATTATGTAAATATGTGTATGAATCTTCATAGCAGAGGCAGAAAACAGAGGGATCATTAACCGCTGTGCGTATGCATCAGCTTCTGCAACAATTCTACTCGAGGCTGTTCCTCCATTCCCTTTTTTTTTTATTCTTTGCTTTGTTCCCGTCCTCCTGTAGCTGGAGGGAGATGATGGCGATCCCTGCAGCCGACCAGTAAGTCATCAATATGTATGAACTGTTTCCGCTGTAGAGACAGGTGACTAATGCACTGCGAGACAGAGCCTCTTCAGCGCTCCGTGCAAGGCTGCAAGAATAATATTCTTATAGAAAGTCAGCATTCAAACAATGCGGATGAGCTGCACATTGGGCTGGATTTAAACAGAGCGGAGAGCAGTTACTGCAGAAACAGTGGATACAACAGGGTTTGAAGTTCGAAGGCTCTTAGCCAAACTTTGTAAAAGATATACAAGTCTTTACAGTCTTTACATAAAACCTAAAAACAGCGTTCGATAGGGTGCAGGGAACATTTACATTTTTTTTGCACAAACAAAATATGTTCTTTTTATTCTTCTGCAGCTGTCGTGTCCTAGTAGTTTAAAGGAATAATTCACCCACAAAATGAAAAATATTTGTAAATCAATTACTCACCACGTGTTACCTTGAATTCTTGAAAAGCAAAACGTTTTTTTTCCGCAGGGCCTCCACGGTGACTGAAGAATCCAAAAATGGAGAAAAGTCTTGAGGAATTGAAGTAAATGGGGCCGCGTTTGACAACAGCAAAACTATATCAAAACATCCATTTGCAAACTCACACAACTCCTGCAGTGTGTCATTAATACAGTCCTATGCTCACACATGCACACTTAATAAACATAAAGAGTTAGAGTGTTTGATATAGTTTTATCAACCCCTCCATTTACTTAAATTCGTCAAGAATTTTCTCAGTTTCTTGATTCTTCGTGCACCGTGGAGACATGCAAGAAAAAACGGGGGGAGTAATTGATGTACAGATTATTATTCGGAGGGTGAAGTATTTCTTGAAGTCCATTTTGATGACATTTGTATGTGTCTTAGGTTTGCAGAGGCAGCACTTTGGCAGCTTAGAGAGTCGTCTACATTTTATATGATGTGTCAGACTCGGACACTTTCAGTGCACTGACGTTGAAGCCACGTGTGAAAGGGTAATAGCTCTTTTTTATTACTATTATTATCTGAATGAACAAGGTATCTCTGCAAACCAGCAGTTCTCCGTTCACCCTCTTTTAAAGAAAATTTAATATTCTGAATATCTTAATTGGAAACGCACATGAAGGCCACTGTTCACTGCACAAAAGTGTGTTTCAGGACTAAAGGGTACATTTATTTTATTGTTATGCTAATGTAAATAAATGACCATTGTTTACATTCACAACATGTTTACTTTTAATGAATGTGTATTTACTTATTTACTTATTTGCACTTAATGAAGACCAATGTACAGCTTTACTTGATTTAAATGTGTCACATGGGAGCAAAGCACTGTAAATGTAATGCGTCCGGACTATTATGGGAGGTTCTTTGATGCCACTTTGATCTCTGTTAACAGTGTTTTACTTCAAAGTTGTTTTAATGTGTTAAAAATGTGTCTTCATGCTTTTTTTTTTACCTCATTCTGAGAAGAAGCAAGTATTAGTATTAGTTTTTTAACACTCGTTGTTTTGAGTGTTTTCTGTGAAGATGCTGAAGGAAAGTACATTAAACAGTCAAATAAACAGCAAAGACTCTGAAACTGTTTCGATGTTTTTGATAATTGACCCAGGCCGGTGTTATAGTATCTATCAAGGTTTTTTGGGGTTATTCTTCTGTCCCACAGCTGACACATGGGAAGTCGTCCTTCCTAGTTCAGCGTGTTCATGAGCTTTAAGTCGTAATGTAGAAAAACAACATGACGTGATGTATTTTATCGCTCAGACGGTTTAAACAGCAGGTTGATAGCATTTTCCTTGAATTGCTATCTAAGTATGCTAAAACAGTTTTGTCCTAGATTAATAAAAATCTTGCTTTACCTGACATGTCATCAGGGTTTATTTGAATAAATAACAATTCTAACTAATCAAGGTCACTCTACATGGACAGCAACTAACGGTTAATACCATATCAGAAATGACATGTGAGCAACACATTAAAATGCAATACATGAATCAATAAATGTTTCTACGTAATACGACGTAAACTCTGCAAGTCTACGACTGCAAGTCGACTTGAGGGGGAATTCACGTGAATTTTGTCTATTTTATCCATCCGATTATTACAACACCGTGTGAATGCAGCATAAACAATCTAATCTTAATCTATTTTCCATTCATGTGTTTCTTAAATAGTGTCAAAATATGTTTATTAATTACCTTGTTGTCACTAAAAATACCCAGAAACGCTCTGTTTCTTTATGCGTCACTGACCAGTGGTGGTGTCCAATGGTGTAGAGTTGTTGGTCTTTTAACCAGAGTGTAAATAAGCATTTGACTTTATGAATATAAGGAATATAACCTTTCAGACTTGCTCTGTCACTCTGCTCTCAAACTGCTTTTACTTTTAGTGCGCCTGAACAAAATACAGCACCTCCTTAAAATCAAACCACTCTTATCTTTTGGATATTTTAGAAATGTTACCTCCTAAATCACTTGTACAGTAATTGTTTCACATAAATATTATTTATTTTACATTTTAAATATCCAAATGTTCTATCAAATGATGCATGCAAAACTCCAGGGCTTTTTACAAAACCTTTTCTTTTTTTTTTTTTACATATTTTACATCTTAAATATCCTAATTTATCCATCAAATTATTTTCCAAAATCAGAAAGTTTTAATTGCTTTTATTATTTTATAATAGTATTTCTTCTTTTCTGTTAGCATATCTCTTTGTTGTTGTTGTATTTATTTCATTTGATTTATTTATTTATTTATTTATAAGGATAACGCACATTATTCAACATTTCTGTAAACGCACCAGTGTTAGCCAGCTGGCTAATAATCAACCACAGTCCTTTCTTTTGTTTAGATTTTTCTGATGCCTATAATCAGTTTTTACGGTGTTAATTCAACCACATGTTTAGCAATGAGCTCATAGTTAGAGGTGGTGTTGTAATGGACTAGTTGTTTCTATTCTGCCCCCCTCATGTATATAAATAGGCAGGACAAAAAATGTATTAGAAACCCCTCAATGTAATGTAGTCCATTACAACACCACTGCAAACGACAACCTCAAAAATAAACATAGAATTTACACATTCCCGACAATGTCAACCCAAACTGATCTTGGTCAAGTTAGAATTTCTGGCGGAGCTGTTGCATTATGTTGTGAAAGTGTACTTAAGAAAGTGACCACTGCGTGTAGTACAAAGCTTGGATTGCATGAGCCCTTGGTGTGCTGAGGTAGTCTGGCACCACTAGAGGGAGAAAGCAGGCTCTGTCTGCAGCCACCAAGCAGCCAATCATAGGAAATCAATACAATCCAGAGCCAGACTGAAGAAATTCTACTGTGGGAAGCTAAACACAGAGCTACTTAAGGAGGAGCGGACGGGTGAAACACTAAGAAAGGGAGCGGTCTGTTGCCTTCATTAAAGATAAATCATGCTGACAGTGTAAGCAAAGTGCGTAACCTTCAAGGCTGCCATTACCACAAACTGCTCAACACAAGGTAAATGGACGTGGAGACAGGGTCGGGGGCCAGCTGAAGAAAAAGATGCAAATTGGCGTAAAAAGAGACCGAATGCGGGACGGACAAAATCAAGGCAGATGTGCACACTCACTCCTCTTAGTGCAGAGGAGTGGTATAGCTGGGCTGTCCAATATCCTTAGTACCTGCATGCATTATTTACTCAAGGATGCTACCAGGGGCGAAGCACTTAGACTCAGACTGACAGGAACTGGCCGGCCTTCGGGGTTAAACTGATTAAACGGTCCCACAGAGAAAACACACAGTAGTTTCCCATCCTAGTTTACTGCATTAACTCAGAAACACATCTTTGTAAAGTAAATGACTAGACTCTGAATCCCGAAGAGGTTCTTCATCTGCATTTGCATTCAGATGGTCATATTCCCTGCAGAAGAACACGCGTGATATATTGATAATGCTCCCTTTTTTTTTTTTTTTTTTAATTCACTCGGGCTCGTCTATGTCGCCTGTGAAAAGCGTTCCACTTCACACGTTGCCTGTCGGTGAGTGCAGTAGCATGATGCATGTTAATGATATGCTGTTTGCTGGCATGTTCTGCTCTTCAGGGAGTCCATGCTGTGCACAGAGAGCAGCAGCTGCACCCGCGTGTGCTGACCTGTGTCTGCCTGCGATTCACTCACATTTATGATTTCATTTCATTTGTAAGAGCATTTGTGGCATTGGAGTGCAAAGTGCTATGTGTGGCGATATCTTTTTTACGCATTTTGATGCCAGTGAGTGTTAAGAGGGGTTCGATTAGTGTACAAAAAGATGGCGGCTGTGTCTGATGTGCTGGGTGTGTCTCGCAGCTGCTTTCTTGTGTGGTTTGGCTGACTATCAGGAGAGCACTTCACAATCTGACTGAACATGCTGGAAGACATGGAACACAATGAGAGCATTTATCTGCCGCTTTTTAAATACCTGACGTGTTGTGTAGGAGCTTGTCAAAATGCAGCAGACCCCTGACTGGAGGCCATGTTTTTGGGGTTTGACTGAGTGCCAGCCTTTTTCTGCTGTGGCTGCCCTCAGCTGGACTGTATGGGCCGCGGTGGGGGGGACGGGACAATGAGATAAATAACACGGGAACTGTGCAGCGGGGGCACACAGCCCTGCCCCTTCCTGTCTCCGCTGCCGGGCGCACACCACTGCCTGTGTGTGAAAAAAAAAAAAAACACCTTCCTCTCTTTGTTGCGGCTGCTCGACCATGCCAATACGTCCATCAGCATCGGAGCCAGCAGGCATCGAAACCCCCCGGAGTCCCCACCCTCTTCCTGGTCTCCTTCCATGTCTTTCATACACTTGCACACACACCTGCATGACACACTGTAGGATCACATCTTCACACAATAAAAGGGAAAGAGACACGGCTTCACTCTTAACCAAAGTCAGTCTGATTCAACTGTGTGAATAAGGTGATTAATCCTGCGTATGTATTTATATTTTATTGTTCAACAGCTGCAAATAACAATTATTTATGGTGGTTATTTCCTTGATTAATTAATTGATTAAAATGTCAGAAAATACTGAAAAATATCCATTGCAGTCTCTCAAAGTCCAGAGTGACGTCTTTAAATGTCTTGTTTTTAGTCCAAAATCCAAAGATATTCACCTAAATAACACCAGAGAAAAGCCAGACATCTCTATATTTCAGAGACTGAAAACAGCATTCTATTAAAAATGACTCATGAAATAGTTTGCAATTATTCTTCGATAGACTAATCCGTTAGTCGCTCTATTGTTTAACAGCAGACAACGCGGAGCAATAATAAGTGGCTCCACTTCAGAGCAACACAAACAAAACTTCCTCTGGAAATCTGACAGAAAGAGATAAAGAGGGATCAACATGTTTTTATGCAATCAGGTGCATGTGTTGTGTATGTTTTGGAGTTTTGTGCCTCACATTTCCCCCCGGAGCTCAAACAAATCTCCCCTCTCCAGCACTTGGAAAGAGAAGAGTTCACCACGGGCTCGACATGAAAAGAAGACCATCCACAACAGGCCAGTACACAAAAGCCTGGCTCATGTAGACAAGGGCAGGCGGCCGCTGGGAGCTGAGCAGCAGCAGCAGCAGCGCAGCAGACAGACAGACAGACAGACAGGCAGACAGGCGGCGTGCCCACCCAGACTGTCTCTGATGAAAAGCCCCGCTCTGTTGAGGAGCACGGCTCGCAGAAACAAAAGCTTGTAAGCCATGTAACAATGCCCCTTCGATGTCTGACTGTGAGTGAGAGAAAACACACAATTTAGCCGAAAGGAAGGCATGCTGTATCTTCTGCTCCTCGCCGTCTTCATTTATTACCTTCGAGCTCAACCTTTTAATTAGTTTCTCTCAATATCGTCTCTGTTTACTGAGGCTGTGCAAGACTGAACTGGCAGACAGGTGCACGTGCTGAACTGCATCCACTCTTTGGGTTCTGCTGCTTGCAGGGATTCTGACTTTTAAGACAAAGAAACAAAAGGAAATGTGCATGACCTTAAATCTTACGTACACATTAGTAGATTTTGGAAATAACTTTAATGCAACCAACAATCAACAGTTCTGAAACGCGTTCAGAGATTTTAAATTCCATGATGCAACAGTCACATTGTAGGCAGACAATGCCTGCAACTTGATGCATGTGTGTGTGTGTGTGTGTGTGTGTGTGTGTGTGTGTGTGTGTGTGTGTGTGTGTGTGTGTGTGTGTGTGTGTGTGTGTGTG
>CALSBV010000306.1:1795502-1808260 GCA_943590825.1 Bovichtus diacanthus
GTGTGTGTGTGTGTGTGTGTGTGTGTGTGTGTGTGTGTGTGTGTGTGAGAGAGAGAGAGAGAGAGAGACAGAGAGAGAGAGGGAGAGAGAGTGTGTACTGAAGCGTCATTCTCCTCCTTTCTTCCTTTCAGTGAACGCGCATCACTTGTGAGAAACGGCGCCTCAGAGACCCAGAAGTTTCTTGTTTCTCGGCTCCATTTGCTCCGCTCTCCCGCGAATTTCTTCAGTTCCTCCGGGTTTCATTCGTATCATCATCCTCACTTCCTTTTTTTTTTTTCTTTTCCCTGACTCGAGGATTCCGCCCGGGTGTACTGCTAACACTGGGCGTAGCTGGAGAGGATTTTTTTTTTTTGCTAGCTCGCCTCTGCACTGACTGGTAAGGGCGAAGATTGTTTTAGCTCGAGCTAGCATGCTAACGTCAGTTTGTAACCGCTGCCCGGCTAATTAACGTTTATTCAAACCGACCGTTTAAAACAAACAGCGACAGACGTTAGAGTGTCAGTTGTACTTACCGTGTCAGTACTCGTGTTTCCACATTTTAACACTGAACTGCATCGTAATTGCGCTGTCTCTTTGTGCGGAGGAACACGTCTGTTTAACACGCAGTTGAAAAATGTCTTTTTAAAGGTTTTTTTGTTTTGGTGTCAACCGGTCTTTTTTTTTGTCGATGCGCCGCGCGCAGTTTCTGGGTTCCCGTTGAAAGGGCTTGATGGGGCGGTGGCAGGCTGCGTGGTCGCTGGAAGTGCTCAACAGATCTTTTAGGCCAACCTAAAAACAGATGCACTGTTTTCATTTGTGCTCGTTTTCATTTACTGGATGTTTTCCCTCATTGTGAAAGCAATTTTGTCTGCTTTCCCTCCCCCCTCCCTAAACTTTTATGTTCTTATCTCCCCTCCTTCTCCATCCTCCATCACGAATGCCCATTGTTCTGTGATGGGCCAAGTGGTGTGAGTGCTGAGAAATGTTTCAGTCGCCTCGGCTGGGGGGGCGAAGCCGGCACATTTAGGGGCTAATAATTTAGCAGATGTCCACTTAGTTTGTGTCAGCTAAACTGCATAACTTAAGGGGCATTTGTAGCATGATAAAGCAACAATTGCCCCAGACCTCGGAGGGAGTGTGTGAAGCTGAAATATCTCTGAGATGGCTGTGCACAGACTGGAGCCGGCATGTAATCAGAGGTGATTAATGTCACCCCCGAAAATGATCAGCTATTGTGGTGTGAGAGTTCATGCTGGAGGGCCCCGTAGCTGCTCCTCCACTGGCTCTTTTTGGTGAGTGAGAGCAACAAGACAGATTACAGTCTGCTCTGTAGAACAATGGGGAGGAGAAAACACTGCCAGTTCCTAAAGCCTGGCCAAGAGCATTTAATAAACTGCAAACATGCAAGCATTGAAAATCTTTTCCCTCAGCCCACAACTCTATCCTCCTCTACTGCAGGCAGAGACATACATTGAAAAGCTTTGTGGCTGGGGTCCGTCAATGATGTGCGCCGATCAACCATGAGGTATTGATGTCATCCTTTGTAAATGGCATCCCGGGGCGACTAATATGAGCACTTTTAAGGCTCTGCCACGCAGGCTTGGAGACACTCCAGGACTCTTAAGTCAGAGGTGGGCTAAGCCATCAGCTAGTCCGTCCCCCCACCCCCCCGTCCCCCCTGGATGAGAGAACGGCTGACTCACTGTGTTGGAGAATGAGGCAGGGAAATGGAGGACAGACAGGCGGCCTAATGCAATCATAGGAAATCAAATTTAGCTGGCATTAAACAAACCACACTCTGTTTTATGAAGTTATTTAAGATGGTCTTAAAAAGATTATTGGAGGATGTGGATTACTGCCTGAGGCGTTTTGTGTGTAGGAGGGGATTTGTCAGAAACCATACTTGAAGAAATGAAGCCGATTTATTGTAATTGAGGAAAACAATAATCTTTGTTGAGTGGACCGTAGTTGCATATTTTCTTCGGTGGTTTTTTTTGTGTGTGTTTTTTGAATAGGATGCATGACTTTGTCTCCCGTCACTAGCAGATCGGCTCTCTGTTTAGGACAGAATGAAGGGTGTGAGTGTCTCAGTGTGAGCTACCCATTGCAATAAGAATGAGAGCGCATTGTGTCTGAGACGATCCTCCATACTAATTCTAAAATGGTGATTTAAATTAATCGTCGAGTGGCTTCACAAACTATTAAATAGTTGTAATTTTAATCACTTCATTAGCAGATTGAAAACCAAATAAATAATATATTAATAATTCTGCTTACGGATTCCCTAATGCAAAGATATTCTTGTTTATTATTGATTTATGTATATTATTTAAGTTGTGTTAAGACATTGTTTTGTGCTCTGGTACCTTAAGATTAGGGTTTTCCATTATTTGTTGACATAGTTTATTGTCAGTATTGTATTAATTCAGCTATAGCTGAAACAAATAGTCAAATAATCGACTCATCCATCATCAGAGAAATAATCAGCAACTATTCTGATGATCGATTTATTATTTTTCTTTTTTTTTTTAAAGCAAAAATGGCAGTTTATACAATGTCCTTGTCATTGTAATATATGATAGAAAACTGAATATCTTTTGGATTTTGGACCGCTGGTTTCATGAAACAAGCAATTTGAACATGCCACCTCAGATTAAGGGACATTTTTTACAATTTTTTGACCTTTAGATAAAATGATTAATTAAGTAAATGAGAAAATGGTTGGCAGAATAATTGATAATGCAAATATGTGTTAACTGGCACCTAAACTCAATTAATTGATAATGATGATGACAATTAGTTGCAGTTATAATAGCAACATGAGAATGAGAGCCACTTTAATAACTCGGATATATCTTAAGTAAACATCAACGTGCCTCTTCTGATTATTCTTCGCAAAAAATGCTTACAAATGGTCACAGAATATTTTCAAATAGAGCGTCTTTCATACGCTTGTATTATATGGCAATTTAAATTCTAATTATCTATTTTGCCTCCAGCTGGCCTCTTGACCCATGCCACCGTCCTGAGAGTGGAGATGATTGTTGCATTAATAGAGCTGTGTGTCAGCCTGCCTTTAGCCTGAGGACTGGTGTTTGGTGGATGTGTGACTCAGATTGAAACCCCCACAGCTCTGAACTTCTCAACTGTGACAAGGGCAAGCCTGTGCCTCAGGTCATCAGGCTTTAAGCAGTCTGAACCCATGACCCTGGCACTTTTTGGCAACTTGAAAAAAATTTACCACCATCACTTCTCGCCCTGTTTCAATCCATGGCAACAACAGCACAATAGGGTCTTGTTTAGAGATTAGCAAAAACGGCAACCGAAACTATGTTTGGCTGAATCTCCTTCTCTGTTTTCTGGGAGATTGTGGCTTGAGGAAACTGTCACGGACTCTGCAGTGAATTTGCACTGTGAAGATAAAGCGGAGATAAACTCCGCTGTCTTCTGTGCTCCCAGTCATGGTCTCAGCCTTGGTTGTCACAGTTGTCAGGGCACGCAGTTGGCAACTGGCGGTGTGGTTTTGAGGCTGTATTTACCAGCAGCTGCAGTAATTTGCTGCGTTTGGACGCTCTGAATTCCTCTGGTGGGAGGATGGATAATAGACGTGGTTCACAGGCTTGTTGCTAGGCTTCAAGACCCAATTTCTCATGGCACACAATGTGTTCGTGGTGCCTGGTTATTTGGTGTAATGCAGGGTTAGAAAAAAAAAGAAAGAAATGGTAGTCAGTCACTCGGTTTGCTCTCCCACTTACGGCTCCCAGATTGTGTCAACGGGCCCCATTTACATTGCTGTACGTTTCCTGCGCTGGCCCAGTGTCTGTTGTGGTAAAGATTATGTCAGAGGCTTCCCTGCCTGCCCTCACTATAGCCACGCGTGGAATGATGGGCATTTGTGCCAGACAGTGACGCTGACAGAATGATATACTCCCCTTACCATAGGCAGCTGTGGGGGCCGATTTTATTTTTCTGTCGTATCAATTTCTCCTGGTGACATTTAAAGCTGGCTGTGCCCTGCCTCAATGTATGCTGCCATGAAGATATATCATCATCTGAAGTGCTAAATGTATGTTTATGGTTGTTGTGGATGTGCTTCTGGCACTTAGTTTGCAGATGTTGTGGTGTTTGAGGCCAGTTGTGGTGTATGGCTTGCCCTAAGAAAGCGGTAGCTATTAGGTGCTGATCCGGTCAACCATCCAACCTGTCTGCCCTACTGCGAGGGATCAGATTCCATCTGGAACGTGCCTTGTTCCACTTCAAACAGGAGCACATAATCCTCTTATGGACACAGTCGTTCCTCTTGTACTTTGCATGCGTCCCCGGGCAAAATCTCGAGAGAACGCCAAAGCCTCTCGGGTGCGTTTCTGCCATCCTGTCCAGATGCCTCGGTTCTGCCCTCTTCCTCCATCTTTATATCTATACGCTGTCATTGATCTACGCCACCAGCTGGTCTGGGGCCGGCCTGATCTCATTTACCCCCCAAAGAGGAGCTCGTTTGTGGGCAGACGGCCCATTATGGAGGCGATCCAGCAGCTCTTCAAATTACAAATTAGCCTTAGTTTCTCTGTTGCCTCTCAGTTGGGTCCTCTGTCTCTCTCCTTGTCTTGCTGTTTCTTGCTTGCACACACTTTCTGTCCCTTTTTAATCCCCCCCCCCTCCCCCCTTCTTTTTGTTGTTCTCTCTTAAAACCTTGTCACTGCTATCTCTCTTATCTCCCAGGGGAGAGAGCTAACCGCATCAGAAGAACCTGCCTCACTAATGCACTTCCTCTGTCTGTCTCTGTCCATCCCATCTGTGGAGCTGCTCGCCTGGCTCCCCACTTTCTCCTATGCGATCAATATCCCCACAGTTGAGCTCTGCGCTGACCTGCTGGTCGTCCCTGCAGGCGGTGGAGCTGAGCCAGGCTGTAGTAGGGCCCGCGCCGTTGTTTGTAGTCGGGCTCTGTCTGCCCTTTTTTGTTTTGGGGCTGACGGACCCTCTAGCCCTGCTTCCCCAGAGTATTGTCTAGTTTCTGGGGCATACTGAGACCACTGTTACTGCTTAATATCTCTCCCTCGTTCTTTTCTTGTCTCTCTCTCTCTCTCTCTCTCTCTCTCTCTCTCTCTCTCTCTCTCTTTCTTTCCCTGTAGTCTGTGTCTGTGGTACTGTTTTAGGACAGTGGAGGCCGACTGTACAAGATTAGCATCTCTCTTTGTCTAGGGTTAACAAGCTCTGTCATGTGTTAATCTGCCCGTCCCCAGGGGGCCGAGTTTCTCCGAGCCTGGTCGCACCATGGGAAGGACGGGGTTTGGGTGTTTTTGTGTGCGTCAGCTTGTTTGGTGTTTGTACGAAGGAGGGGGGTGCAGCCCAAAGCTGTGACTGCATTGGCATTCTCTGCCAACTTGAGGCAGCCATACTCGCCTTTTTGCTGATTTGTTTTGTTACAGTTATAAATGTATTTAACAAAGAGGCATGCTTTTATATAGTCCTGTAATCCCTTCAATTCAGTTGAGTTTTCACTTGAGGACATTTTGAAATCTTAGTGTAACTCTCCAAAGAGTCTTTTGGGATTACTGCCAGCCTTTCTGGTCACATGTTTCTGTGATCCAGGTGTCTATCGCACAATCTGCTGCTCTTTCTCACACGCGCCAGCAGCCAAGTAAACAAGGAGACAGAAAACGACTTGTTCCTTCCTCCCAGCGGGGCCTTTGTTCTGGCTCAGTTTGTCTTATGGACACCCCAGCAGCTCATTGACTCACTGGAAATCAATTGAAAGGAATGACCGTACTACACCTTTAAGGAGTTTAAACAGGAGGAGAGGAGACTGATGTGTTTGTTTGTTGTGGCACCACTGTGTGCAAGAGGTAGGTCTAAATAACTAATGGCATCAGTGGAAACATTTTTCTTCACAGCTTTGTCTTCATCCACCCGTTTTTATCTGTATTTTGAAAGAAGACCTGATTGCCTGATGGCCACTAGATGAGAGGAGATCTGAGTTGATAAAAAAAATATTGAGTTGCCTTCAATTATCACCTAACCCTGACGGCAATCAACGAGCAGCAGAAAATGTTTTTGCTCCTGGCTTTGCCTCTAAGGCTACAGATATCCCTGCCTTTATTGATGAAGGTTGATGGGGCTGTATGGAGCTGTCATTACTAGTACCTCACCTCCTCTGCCTGTTTTGCAGGGAAAACATAATAATCTCTTAAAAAGACTTATTAGAACAGTGCTTGGAGTTACAGAAAAGTGCAAACAAAAGTTGCAACAATCTGTAGAGAAAAACATTGAGTTGCGTGGTTTCTCAGTTTTTTTGCGCAACATTTTGATGGAAGCCGACTTTCTGTCTCTCTCTCCCCCTCTTGGTTGCTACCTCTCTCTCTCTCTCTCTCTCTCTCTCTCTCTTTCTCTCTCTTTCTGTTGCTTCCTTCCTCTCTCTCTCTCTCTCCCTTACCCTCTCTCTCTCCCCTGCTCGCTCAGCCCTCCCACAGTCTATAGGGAATGCCGTGCAGAGCAGCGGGCTTTGTTTGCAGGTTATTTGTGTGCAGGACAGAGGCGTTTTCGTGACCTCAAGTCGGGGGTGTTTGGAGAATGTGAGGCATCAAGCATCAAGGCAGCACTTGTAACCCCCAGCAGGATTTAACTGGGTGTCATGCACCTTCAGCACCCCTCATCCGACTCTCACAGATAGCACCTATCGTTTCCATTTCTCCAACTCTATCAACATTTGGGTTTGGATATTGCAGTCCATATGCGATATCGATACAATTTCGATTAATTGTGCAGCCCTAACACATCCTCATGTGTTTGGCAATAATCAGCCTCGTCTCATGGATGACTCTGAGAGGACTTGGTGTCCCCCGGAGGTCGGCAGCGAGCCGTAATGATGTGTGTTGAAGCTGAGGAAGAGGCTGTGACATGCAGAGAAACCATCCCACTAAGTGTCATGAGAGAGGGAGAGGGAGAAAGAGGGAGAGGGAGAGAGAGTCAGCTGCTGCCCTGATGGTGGGTAGAAGTGGCTCTGAAAGGTTTTCTGTGATCCTGGACTGCTGTTACATAACAATGATGAGTCCTAAAGAGAAAGCTCAGACAGAATGGGTTTATTTGACAGCATGCAGTCTAATACAAATGGCTTCATTGAGTGCGGATAACTCTTTATTTATGTTCAAACAGTGTAAGCCTGTGACTGATTGTGTCTGTTGCTGGTGTTCTGCAAAGATTTGTCCGAGAGTAAATGAAACATTTGGCGGCCGGGTGTTTATGCTGTACATCTTTACTTTTCATTTAGTTCTCTAAGAAGTAAAGATGGATCTCTCTCCCTGTCTGTACCCTGTAGCACTCCTCTGCTTGCATTTAGCCATCTTGCTCTTGTCCTGGTCTTAACCCCACCTTGTAGTTGCTGATTTTGTGTACTGACAGTCTACTGTTTCTGACAGTTCATCTCAGTTCTAACTAAGTTGGGGTTCCACCTCATCAACTTGAAATGTGTAATCTGTCTTTAGGCATTGAATGCATTAAGGCATTCGCTTAATGATACAAAACAAAGAAAGGCAGCCATTGGAGAAACTTGAATCGGAGATTTTGTGGCATTTTTGCTTGAAAAGTGATCATCGATATTGTTGCAGATTAATTTTCTGTTGATCAACAAATCGATCAATTGACCTATTCTGTCTAAATTGTACTATTTTTGACAAAAACTAAAAGCATTATTTAGTTTTGCAGATTATTTTCATAATATAGAAACCAAGGGTCTAAGTAGCGCTAAAGGGGTGGAGCGATAACTGTGACTATTGTTGTTGTTATTTGGAGTAGGTTGAATGAACAATATCAGGCCCCATGCCAACATGTGGCGTCTTGAATCTGACATTCTCCCCCTTTGCAAAGAGGAGGAGTGATACACACGCACACACATAAACACATACTCACGTTCCGCCCTATTTTGTTATGTTTGGACACAGCCACAAGTAAAACTGCGTCATATCTGAAGCCACTTGCATAAGCACACTTGCCCATGTGCAGTGGTGCCGTGAGCAAGAGAGCAGTAAATTATTGAAGCAGCGCTACTTAAATCTGGCAGAGCTGTGCTCCTCGAAGAGACACGTTTGGAGTTTTTCTCATCAAGAAAGGAAGAACTAAAAGGTTAGACAGATGTCCAGTATATTGATATTCATAATATTAATGATGTACATTTTGACATTTTAAAGAAACTGTACCACATGTTTTTTTTAATAGTTTTTATATTGTTTTCCAAGTAAGAACTTATTACATGCAATTATGAAAGTAATTTTCATGTGATGAGCACTAGAAAAATCTCATCTTTACTCTTTTAAAAAAAATAATTTTATGTCTTGATCGATGGAAATAAATTGGATCACACTCACCATACTAACCAATATATGTATACGTTTTCAATTAAATTAAACGCTTTTCAAGCAAAGCGTTTCAAAACTTAAATAAAAAAAAAAAAACCTTTGCGGTTTCCTGCGTTGTTGTGATTTCATTATGAGCTGTGTTTTGTAATCCTACCCTGGCTGTGTCGCAGAAAAAGGAATTGTTTATTAGCAATGTCAAAGAGCAAACAGTGACTTCTGTTTGCTGCTTGTAGAGATAAAAGCATCTCAATTACAGGGTCAGAGACCACTGACTGCTCGTCAAAAATGCCTTCAAGAACCAGACCCGAGCCACTGACATCCTCTCCCCTTAACACCGGCGTCTTCGCTCGAACTCTATCCTCGTACGGAGGCTTTAGATACGTCTTGAATGATTCTATCCCGCTTGTTGCATTTGTTAGCGTTGTCTGACATCGGCCACAAAAGCTCACTTTCTTTTTGCATCTTTTCTACCCTATCCGCCACCCCACCCCCCACCGCCACTGCCTCCTTCCCCCACAATCCTTCTCTTTGACTACTATTTAGAGTAGGCCCCGAGGATAGAAGAAGGCTCGCAGAATGCATACGTGTGTACACAGTTGTGTACTGTGAAAGCACAGCCAACTTTCTACCCCAGCGATTCATACATGGCCTTGGATGAGCGGGAGCACTTTGATTTTGGCCTTTTGTTCGGAGAAGAGTCTCTTGTTTCTCACCGACATGATGTGATTAGACGTGAACACACCACAGCCCAAGAGCAGATTTGACATTAACTTAACATTTAGCTCAATAACCCACGCTGCGGCTCTGAATTTTAATGTGCATAATGAATCACAGCTAACCTTAGCACCATTTCTTTTTCTTAAAGGTTTAGAAATGTGGTATTATCCTGTGAACATTTAAATGTAACCTGCTGTATTTTAAACAGGCATGTTGAGTGCATGTGCACCCCCTTGCACGTACACAGTAGTAGATTGTACTTGATGCAAAAAGGGGGTCAAAGTAGCAGTTTTCTGTTTAAATATGCTGATGACCTGATTATTCAAAGCATTTTTTTGTCTAGACAGTCAGAAAAAGCTTAGATCCCTCAGCGGAGTTGGATGCCTTCCAGTTATTGACAGTATAAGCCAACACTGTTGTGTATCAGAGATGCACACACAAGTGAGAACACACACTTTTGTTTATGTCCCAGTGTGGCTATTAGGAAGGGATGATGCCTAGGAGGATGATCTCACCTTGCAGAGCTGGCTTGCCCATCATAGGCTTACTGCTTAAGGCCAATTAAGTGTAATAATAATGTCAACAACAGAAACCAGAAGGGCACTCAGAGAGCGCCAAGGCCAAATGTCCTATCTCGCAGTGTTAACTAAAGTAAAAGTGATTTGTGTATATCTGCCCCGTGACTCGAATCGGCTCCAAAATGAAATGGGTTCTTCCTTGGTCTATTATGCTACACCCTTCCACCTAGTTGCATGGAAATGAGGCCAGTAGCTTTTCAATAACTCTGCTCACAAACAAACTGAACCGAAAACATAACCTCCTTGGCGGAAGTAATAAAATAGACGGCATTTCCCTAAAAGCTAATTTTACAAAATGTCTTCCAATACAATACAATACAAAATACAAGAAAGGCTCCTTGTATGAGGGAGAAAAAAAAACTTACAGTACAAGAAATGTAAACTACTACATAACGTACTATATACTATGCTATACTTAGACAAATGAAACATCCCCTATTCTATACTGTGTGCACATACAGTGTGTATATACTGTTGGTGTGTGTAAGTGTGTTTATGTATATATAAGAAACTAGATAAACTTGAAATAATCATGAGAAACGGCATTCAAAGCAGTAGAAATGAAGGCTGTTAAAGCAAGTCCATAAAAGTGCATTTAAGAGAATGAAGCAGACCTAGTTGATGATCAGACCGTGTGTGTGTCTGTGTGTGTGTGTGTGTGTGAGAGCATTCCTTCACTGGTCTTTCCTGATCCTGTGCTTCAGCCACTGCCTGTGCTGTTTGTGTGAGTTTCCTTTGTTCTCAGCTGCTGTGTAGCTCATCATTGAGGCTTGCAGGGAATTTGGAGTAGGATGCTGCTTGGAAGCTGCAACCACATGATTTAGACACATTGTGATGGTCAACAAACACATATTTGCAAAGTCAACTACATTCAGAAATGTGAAGTAGGACACTCCCACTCCACTTCCATGCTACTCTGTTCTATCTCCAGCGGTTGTTTTAAGCCGAATACTGAGAACAACAACTGCAGCCTGTTGAGGTAATTATTCTCCTTCAGTTCCTTTGTGTGCTTTTGTGTCTCTCAGGCCACAGGAGGTCAGGCCAACTGACCGCCTACCTATCTGATGTGGCTTGACCAGCAATTCTCTTCCGATCAAGCCGTTTCATCTCCTTAACATTTCACACATTACACGCACACTGTTCCTAAATGTTTTGAAATGGACCTAATGTGGCTGACATAGCCATCTGTCTGGAATTAGCTGCTGGAAATGTGCACCAACTCGCAAGCCATGATGTATCAGGTCATTGAATTCATACCATCCCTTATGGGTTGAAATGCCAGTTTGTGTGTTACAACCGAGGTTGTAGTGTTGGCGGGAGCAAAGATGCTGTTGGAGAGGATTTCTGGGAGCTAATCTGGGTTTTCTCTCCGTTCTTGGAGGAAAGCCAAAGCATTTGGATGTAGGGTGAACTGGACTACAGGTGAAAGGCGTGGACCTAGAATAAATCGGTCCCCCATGGTCCAGCTAAGATATTATGATTAGAGAGAGGACTCAGAGAGGGTAATAAAATCCCTAGGGGTGTTACGATCCATTGATCTGGATCGACATATATTGTTTCAATGATCAACGATCGGATTTCACCGTTGGCGAGCGGTGTTAGCGCCGCTAGCGACTCCTCATGACTCAAGCCAAGATCCTGGGTGTCTTGCTGGCCACCTGCTAATTAAGGACCATTTAGTCCCGAAGTTAGCAACAACAACAGCCCAGGCTCACTTATGGTGGGCTGACTTCTTCATATCAGCAAATATCTTATCGTTGTCCAAAGAATCGACATATCGCATTGTGACGAAACTTGTGATTAACATCCCTAGTAATCCCATTGTAACCTCCTTGAGTAATGTAAATCCACCAACAGCAGCTCTTTTTGAGGTGCCAATACCCTGCAAAACATAAAATCCCCCAGCTGCTTACTCGTTAATAGAGAAAGAGTTGTGCTACAAAGCACCATGGTCCAAATGTGTGTAATTGTATGAATGTGAAGCAGTGAGTAGTAAAAATTAGGATTTCTCAGCTAAATCCATTAATAAGTACAATAAAATGATTATTGAGGAATTTAATTTGCAAACTTAACCTCTGTAACCATTTTTTTTCCCCGGGTTCCGCTGCACAACAAAGTAACGTTACGATTTCAAGCAAACATTTTACAGCTTCTGTACAAGGTCTTGTATCTTTTTTGCCTTTTTTCTTTCCATTTTCCAAATTTCTTTGTGCTCTGACTCAAATGTTTTATGGTCACGATTCATCTGGTAGTTGGTTGGTTGGCTTATTTCCAAGCTTAAAACTCTTTATCTGAGAACTTTCTGAAATGTCAATGGATAAGATGGATGAGAAACTCACTTCTGAGCCTGAGACTGGGGGCTCACGGTTGAGCTCTATACACTAATTTATAATTCTCGACTCTCACCAAATGTCTTCCCTTGTATCAGTCGCTAACTCTTCAATCTAATTAGGTTTAATGAAAAACTGTAATAGCCTTAATGGGTTAGATGTCTCAGTTGGGAATGCCTCAGTAATTAGGGATGCAATTCAACATAATATAAAGCCGTTACCATATATTGAGGAAACAATTATGTCAGTCAAAGCCTTACAAAAGGAAAAATACACAATGCAGTTAATACATGAATTGATATGCCTTTATGGTGGTCACAATTACTGAAGCACAAACCTATAATAAGTAGGAAATTGGTGAGGAAGATGCTATTAGAAAAGTAAAATCAAGAGACAGGTTTGTACAGGGTCACTAGGGTGTTAAGGGGTGGGGGCCAGGGTGGAGGAAGTCACTTTGGCAGCAAACTATAAAATCTTAACTGTCTTTTTCGTTTATTTGGCTGCTGAAATAGCGGAAGTATCTTGATGTGTCTTAAACCACCCCCCCCCCACCACATCCAGTTTCTGCGAAGAGTAGATAAAAACGGAAGTATGTTCCTCGCTAGCCTGTTTATGTTTACCACTGACTGATGGTCCTAATGATGTAATGCCGGGTAAGTGAGCAATAGAGCCAGAAAAAGAAGTGCAATATCACAGCTGTCTGCAGACTCACGGGAGACTGAGAAATGTTCCTCTGGCTCTGGCCATGCAATCAGGATTTTCTCACTCTCTCGCACACGCACGCACACACACACACACACACACAC
>CALSBV010000306.1:1811496-1823597 GCA_943590825.1 Bovichtus diacanthus
AGAGCGTGTGTGTGTGTGTGTGTGTGTGTGTGTGTGTGTGTGTGTGTGTGTGTGTGATGAATCTGTAAGAAGATACAATCCATCACTATCTGATTCATAGGGCAAACAACATTCCTGCCGCTCTGCTTTTCGTGTCTCGTCTTGCTGTTGACTAACTGTTGTGTATATTATCCTGTCTCTGCAGACCAGACCTTGCTGTCTCCAGAAAGCCTGTAGACCTGTGGCCATCCTGCGAGATTTAAGTCAGCCCTGCCTTGCAGAGACGGACCACTACCACTCAAGGGGAGATGAAGCCGGATGGGGTTGCCACGGCAGCGCTGGAGCCAATGGAAACATTGGAATCCAATCCAGTGAATGAGGCAGCACCAGCCGGGGGACAGGAGCCGAACCAGGCCGCCAGTCCGGTGGAGGAGGCGATGCCACAGCAACCTGCAGGAGAGACGGGCCAGGTGGAAGCCCAGCCGGACCAGGCCAAGGAAACCCCAGCTGCCAAGACTGGCAACAAGACTTCAGGAGACTCCAAAGCCAAGACTACCAACAAGGCCCCGGCCAAGACAAAACCCGGCACCACCGGCCCAACCAAGACCACGCCTGGGTCACGGCCCAACACATCCCAGAGCCGCCTCTCAAATGGCACGTCTAAGCCCCAGACCAATGGAGTGGCTAAGAAGGCTGCACCCGCTGCGGTCAAAAAGACCGCGACCCCAGCTCCCGCCAAAAAACCAACAGCCCCGGCCCCAGCCCTGGCCTCCAAGAGCAAAGTGGGTGAGAAGAAAGCCACGGGGGCTGCTCCTGCCACCAATGGCGCAAAGTCGATGACCGGAACAACAGCAGCCAAGAAGACCACAGCCGCTACTGCTAATGGTGTCAAAACCAGCACCGCTGCGGCTCCTGCTAAAAAGCCTCCAGGTTTGTTGAAAATGTCACCACAAAACAAAAAGTCAAGGAAGCTGCGTGGGAATAAAAAACATCCTCCGTAAGCGTAGCATGAAAGGTTTTCACAGCTCTACTCTAATGAGAAGTATTCAATGTCATGTGATGACATGGATGGATTCAGCACACATATTACACATACCAGAGTGGCTGCTGGTTAGCAAGAAATGCATTTGCCCTAGATCCTTATGACATGACCTATATCTGTGATATACTGTGTGCTACTATAGACTATTATTATACTATACAGTAAAATACTGTTAGAATGTTGTTCTCACATGTGCCTTTGCTTTTTTTCCCACTCCTTTCCTCTCCCCTGTCTCCTCTTGTCTTCTCTCGTGTCTTCTCTTCTTGTCTCTTCTCTTCTTTCTCCTCTGTCTCCTCCTTTTCTTTCGTTTCATCTCCTCTTGTCTCCTCTCGTCTCTTCCCCTCTCCACTTCTCATGTGCCCTCCCCTCTTGTGTCCTGTCCTCGCTTCTCTTCTTCTCTTGTGTCCTTTCCTCTTCTCTCGTCTTCTCTCCTCTGTCTCTTGTCCTCTCCTCTTCTCTTGGGATATCTCGTCTCCTCCCCTCATCTCCTCTCGTCTCGCCTCCTTGTCTCGTTTCCTCATCTCGTCTCGTTTCCTTTTTTCTCGTGTCCTCTCTTCCAGCTCCCAAGCCTGCCTCTGCAACTCCCACCAAGCCCCCTGTTTCCAAGACAACCAGGTAGGTGTGACATGTGTAGAATTGAAGCCTCACACTCACTGGAGTGTGTGTCTGTGTATGTGTGTGAGCACACTGAAAGAGATGTTCTGCGTGTCTGTAGATAGCGCAGGCAGCTGTCCTCTCCTCAGACATCCAGGCCGTGTTATAAGTGGGCTCCCTTTCTTAAAAGCCTTTCCAATGATTTGCTAGCAAATCAGCAATTTTGCTTCGGAACAGCAGTAAATCCAAATAACTTGCAATTCGATAGGAATTGCTGGGACTAAGTTAAGCATTACAAAGCTCCTCAGTGCCAAGTGAGAAGCAGTTGGTTGAAAAGGCTTGACTTGGCTACAGGTTCAAAGACGACCCTGTTCAATAAAGAACACCCTGGAGGACTGAGGGACAATGATCCCCCACATAGAGGCTTGGAAGGGACGGGTATAAGTAGGCCAGCGACCAGCCAATGTCAGAACAAGCCTTAGAGGAATGCCTCGCAGGGTTTCACCAGAGCAAGCATTATACAGCAGCATTATTAATTAAGCAAGTTTTTTGGAAGGAGTGGGGTTTAGCGAGGGGAGGAGTTGGAACAAGGAACTGAGAACAACAAATGCTCCCAATGTTTTTGTTTATTCAAAGTCCGCGTTTCTGTGCTGTCAAGCGTCTGTTTGTGTGCAATCAGGTCAGCATGTGTTCCTCACCTGAGTCACACTGTGCATGGTGTTGAGTCCGGAGGTGATTTGGCGATAGACCAGGAGAGGAGACTGAAGGAGGCCTTTGTCTGAGAGAGTGATGATCACGATAGAGCCTTCGGGAGTCTGCTCATCCTTCTCCTTCCTCCTGTTTGTTTGTTTGTTCCAGCAATAGCCTCTTTCTTCCTCACTGTTATTCCTCCATGGTGTATGTTATGATGTGTTGTGTCACCATGTTGGTATGTAGACACATTGTTCAGTCAGAAACACTTGCGTCAAACAGACCATTTGCAAGTCTGAAAGGTGCTTTCAGGGACAGTTTGATATTTGGGGTAATCCCCTTATTTTCTTTCTTACCAAAAGTAAGATTACATAGTTTGTCCACTAGATATTTCTGATAAGTCAAATACCATATTGAAGGGATTCTTACCAAAAATATTTGTTTATTAAAAATAGTTCTGTCTATATATTGTTACCAGATTTCTTTGAGTGTTGTCAAGATACAAAAATTATGACTTCAATATAGGGCTGGGCAATATGGAGAAAATCAAATATCACTATTTTTTTCACCACATACCTTTATTGATATTGCAATGTTGCTGTAGGGCTGACCTTTGGTATTTACACAATGAGATTGTGATAAATAATCGTCAGCAATGTGGATATAATGACTAAGTGGGTAAAGGCATTTAAAAGAAGAAGTCTGGTATGTTTAGAAATGTACTTACTAATAATCACTTTACTGTAATGCAGCCTTTAAAAGCAGGAGAAGAAAACTTTTATGCCATATAAGATATCCAAAATCTAAGACGATATGAAGTCTTATATCACAATATTGATATAATATCAATACATTGCTCAGCTTGTCAATCAAGATCAGCTCTTGACACGTTCTCATCTCTCCACCCTCACACCGCTGCTTATAAAAGTAAACAAAACCATTTTGTTGAGTTGCCTCTTAGCAAAAATGCTCAGAGTGAATTTAAGTTCCCTCTGGTAAGCAGTGATGCAGTGTGTGTGTCTCGGGCTTTTATTGTGGAAGGTATTAACGAAAAGAGTGAAGCTGTGCCCCGGGTGGCAGTTGGATTGGTTGAGATTACACTCAGATTACAGCTTTATACAAATGGTTGCTGTGCAAACATCTAATTAAAAAGTATTACACAAAGGCATGCTAGTCATTTCCACTGTAGTACAGAACGCTCGATACCAAGAGGTGAAATCAGCAAACACATGAACCCCATTTCATTTAACTGTTGGTATTTCAACATTGGGATAAAGTCATTATTAAACATTACATCCGTCACACCCGTCCTCCACCTCTGGATATATTTCAGACAGCAGAGCTTTAGAGAAGTGGAGCCTGTGTGCGAACCTTGAACTGTATGAGTCCAAGTCAGGCACAAGCAGAGCTTGTATAGGTCTTATCAATAGCCCCTTTTCAGCTCCCGCGTACGCAGCTCTTATTTTACTCACAACACTCGTCAAGTGACTATCCAGGCTTTTAAATAAGAATAAAAAACAACCTAATTTGTCTAAAGACTGAGCTGAAATCTAGCCGGGGCTAATATTGTAATCAGGTTAAGATTGGATTATTAGTGTGTGTCTAAGTGCACTTAATATGCAGTGTTTTATGTTGTTAGTGTATGAGTCAGTAAAATGTGTTGCTGGGTGTGTAGCCCAGAGAAGGATTTATCTGCAGTAGACCTACATATGAATCCCCACGAGAGAGGTATAACCATTACTGACGATAGGCTCCTCTGACAGCACCACCTACCCTTGGAGGCATACTTCGTTAAGTGTGTGTGTGTGTGTGTGTGTGTGTGTGTGTGTGTGCACGTTAGCATTTATATATGTGATGTGCTTTGACAGGACCATAAATTCCCGCTTTAATTACATTTTGCCCTATTCCAACCTGACTCGATCCTTAATTCAGGCCCGTTATCAGCGGAGTGGTAGGTAGATAGAAAACGTATTAGTCGCCACATCAGACACACCCCGCTTCCGCAGTCGCTGTCACGCACACACACACACACACGCACCCGCAGAGGGTCTCTCAATTTACTCAGCGTTACTCTTAAGGCTCAATCGATTTAATTCCATCTGCAGCTGGCTGCAGTTACCCGACAAATAAAAGTGCGGAGCAAATGCCGGTTCACTAAGTGACATCAATCTAATTTAAGTGTTTCGTTCCTCCTGTCAAGCTAGACGTTTTAGCCAAATTGAATTAGGTTTTTTTACTTGTTGATGCCAGGGACTTTTAATCACGTCTCGTTCTTTGGCTGCACAGCCAACGTTTTTTTGAAAGACGACTTTTGTTAGACTAGTTTGAAAGCTCGTTCATATCAAAAAGTTTTTCTCACACACTTTTAGAGGCAGCCTCTTCTATATATGAGTGTAGTTGTCACTGCATTTCACCAGCTAAGAAATGTGAAATGTGTAGTGAAGGGCTGCAACTAACTATTATTTTCTAGATTACATGATTGATCCTTTGTCTATAAAATGTCAGGAAATTGTTTTAAAAAATGTCCATCCTAGTTTCTCAAAGTCCAAGGGGATGTCTTTAAGTGTCAATCCAAAACCTAAAGATACTCAGTTTAATATGACATTAAACGGTCTTGCCACTTGCGACATGGAACATTTGAGCCTGATTAGTGTGCAAATGGAGAAAGTAGAAATCATTATGGGTTGTTTTCAAATGATGTCATCAGCATTGTGTGTGCTGGGACGTAAGCAGTTTAAGGGTCAGCTGGTGTGCATGAATACGTACCAATGTTTGGCCTTCTTGGGAAGCTGCAAAGATGATTCTTGTCCAGTTATGGATAGATAACTGAGGTCTGGTACGCAGCATGCAAGCAGCAGGACAGTACGGAACATATTGGCTATGTAGGTGCCGCAGTGTGCGCATGTACCTACTGTATATGGACCCTTGTAGGAGCCGTATGTAATTAGAATGCAGAGCATGTGTTCATTTTGCCGGTGTATTGCTCAGTGTGATGTGGAGGTAAAGGGGGAAGGGAGGCATACGTGCTCGCATGTCGAACACGTGGTACGTGCGCACGTGCCGCTGAGCCGCCTTCTCGTGCCTGCCCCGCTGTCTGCCGGTGCAGCAGAGTGAAGTGAAAGAAAAATGGTGGCAGTGGAGTATGAAGGCTACATGGCTGAATAAGTCATCCGTCCCCGCTGAGCCAACCCATCGCTGCTGCCAGAGATACATACAGAGTGTGAGGGCTGTACATGCAGAGAGCGCGAGTTGTGTCCATGAATTTGTGTGTGTGTCTGCGTGTGTCTGCGCGTGTGTGTGTGAGAGAGAGAGAGAGAGAAAGAGCGGCAGAGGTGAAAAAAAAGAAGCGGAGGACCAGAGGACAAAGGAAGGGTATTCAGTCCTTTAGTGTACAGACTAAAGGAAAGGAAATGGGACGCGCTCGCAATCAGGTGGTTTTCCATTTTCGCCCTCACTTTCCTGCCAACCTCTGTTCCCACATTAGTCATGCTGTTTTCCCCACTGATGGTCCCACAGGGATGATACATTTTTATTGCCGTTGATTGAATGCAACCCTCCTCATGATCTAACAAATAACAGCTGATGGACCAGCACTGGTGGCGGGTGTGTGTGTGTGTGTGTGTGTGTTAGTGTGTGTGTGTGAGGTGCCGAGCAGTATTCAGGGTCCTCGCCCCAGACACTATAGTACAGTCCAGCCCGAAGCGGATGACATGTTGCACAGGCTGTAAATCCTCCGTCCTGCTTTGGGTGTGGCAGATGACTCCGTGATGCGGTCTTCAGCTGCCATGATTTTATAGAGACGCAGCCGCAGAGCCAATTAGCAAATGGATCGAGAGGGAATGAGCCGGGAGAGAAGGGAAGAAAGAGAGGACGGGAGGAGGCGTACATGTTTGAGTGGGTGTGTGGCTCTTCACTCATGCTGCAGACATGTGATGGATGTAAGAGAACCTTCGATCAGCTGTTCTATTTTCAAACATAAACTGAACATATAATAAAACATATTGTGACCCCTTTTAAACATTGCCTACATTACCTCTCACAAAAGCGCTTCATTAGTATGTACATATCTACCTACGTGATTGACACAGCTTTAAGTGATAGATATCGACCGCACCTGCATTGACATCATTATTGTGTCTCTAATATTTTGCATATTTTCCTTTCTCCTTTATTCTGCCAAACAGACACACTGGAATATTAAACAGACACTGAGAGCTTAATAGTTCAGAGTACTGTAAAGTTTTTGAATTAAAACTAGATACTGTTGTGGTAATGGTCGGAGTGACAGAAACTGATATCTCTCTCATATCTTATCTGACATAGAATATGGGATACACTAACTCTGCGAGCGTTTACACCCTCACTATAGAGTAGAGCTGCAACAATTAGTCAACTAATAGATGAGTCGATGGATGGAAAAATTGTTTAATTGTTTAAGTCATTAAAATTGATTTCCTCCTTTTCTCTGTCTTATATCATATGGAAGTGAATATCTTTGGGTTTTGGACTCACAAAACAAGACATTTAAATACATCACCTTGGACTTTGAGAAACTGGTATGGGCATCTTTCAAAAAAATATTTTTGGACAATTCATAGACCAAACGATGAATCGATAAATCTAGAAATGAATCTGCAGATAAATCGATACTACTGCGGCACTAACTACATAGTGATTATTCTGTTTTGAGATATTTGCAGGACAGTATGTACATGTTTGGCTCATCAGGTCTAGGTGGAATTGAATCTACATGGGGGGGCACTTCCTGCTTTGCTGCTGCTGCACCACTGTGGCTTAGGGCCGCCACAGTGAGTGCCTAGCGTCCCATAAAGATACATTAGGCAAAGGATGATCACATTAAGAGAGGAGGGCTCTTATCAGGTTCATTTAACAGTAGAAAATGTCCAAAGTGCCCTTAGTCACATGGCTGTATCCTTCCTGAGAGGCCACTGTAACCAGGGGGGAGGACCTGCCTCCATATTTCTGGTGCTTAATTATCACAGCATCATCTTTAATCTGCTGCTCGCCTCGAGAGGAGGGAGGGCCTCCCACCATAATGCGCTGTCTTTGCTGCAGGGAAGATGTCTGCCTGCATGCTTGCTTAGCTCCTGCTTACTCATTTGCCCCTTTCATGGTGCATCTCATTATTTAAATCGTAGCCTGATTTCTGTTGTATCACAAACAAAATCGGCACCGGCAGGCAACCCCGCTTTCAAACACGGCAGTCCTTACCCCAGAGATTGAGGAAATGTGCAGCTGCAATAAAGCGAAAATGTTTTTACTGGTCCTCAGGCGACTATGCCGAACTTTAAGTGTTTTACTGTGTGTCTCTCTGCGCCTGCAGCAACTGACAGTAATCAGATGTTTCAGCCCCAGTGCATTTCTGGCCTTTCTGTCCATCGTTTGCTTTAACCCCGATGTGTAGTGTTGTGTCCATCGACTGTGGCCTGTGGTGAAAGATGAACAATGAGCTCAGCTTCCCGCTAAACTGCCCACTGAGTTAGAGTAGCGTCATTTAAAGACGACAAGGCTTCTCTGTCATTCAGCTGAGCTTCATTAAAGAATCGAAGGACGCTTAAAATTATTCAAGCATCAATGCATCGCTGTGTTCAGGCATCGTCACCGTGGCCAAGTGTGGTTAATCAACTTCTAATATCATAACACAAGATCTTTTTTTTTTTCTTTTTTTTTTCACTGGTCTCATGAATACTAGAATAGGCTTTTGTCTGTGCACACTGCCGTCTTTGATGAGCAAGAAGAAGACATTGATATGAGATAATGTGTAATCGGATGAATATTATGTGCCCCCCTCTGTCACATCTCTTGGTCTTGATCTCCCTCTTTCCTCTTTCTTCCATGGTGGCCTGGTTAATTTCCAGCGCTCTGTAAAGTAGTCCTGCCTTTTTGGATTATCCGTATTCCCTTTATCAGACAGATTATTGTAAAATGGTCTCTCTGAATATCCCCTCCTCAGCATAATTCATCTCTAATGCTTGGCTCTGTATCGTATAAATCTGCCCATTCTACTTTCCCTGTAATTATTTTTTTTTTATCTTTTACTCTCTAATTCAGGCACCACAGAGACTTAGTCTCATTTCACCTTTTAACATCTTGTTCACTGGCGAACAATTTTAGGCTTCAAATTTTAACTTCTCCTTCAACATTTCCCAAATTAAGTTTTGGAATTTGCAGGAGAGCATATTGTATTGAATACAGTAGCACTTTCTATTATGATGCATTATAAACATTCTTATAATGTCTGATAATCTTCTTATAGCACTGTATAATCATATTTATAAACATTAATAAATATTCATAATGCTTTATAACAATAATCTTAGCATAAATAATTTTTTAAGGTCAAGTATCATTATAATAGTGAAATTATTTGTAAGCCCATATCCTTAATGCATTATACATATACTTATAATGCATTATTTGGCATTTCATTTCCTTAATAATTTATTACAACTATTCAATACACTATGATCACTGCAAAAGAAGTGAGTGACCAGTAATTATGAAGTATTATGATACTTTTTGTGAATATTTATGAGTGCTTATACAGTGCTATAAGCAGATGATAACGCACTACAGGTATGTTTATAATGCGTTATAGACATGGACATAGAAAGACATTGATTGTTTCGTTTAATGATCATCATATTCAGCGTCACTTTAGGGAATTGATACATTTCTAATACAAGAACACTTAACACATTTACGAGCAAATTTCCTCCACATCATTATCCTCTGATTTTCCAGTAAACACAGGCAGCCCCAAAGCCAAGAAATCAATGTGTCACCGATGAGTCTGTTATTGGTTTTCCATGGCCAGACGTTTATGGGTTTTAGTTTAACAAAACTGCATCGACATGATCCAACAACCTCAGTATGACTAACGCACCTTTCACTCCCACAAAGCCAATTCTAAATGGTCTGGATCAGCTGTAAAAGCTTCTTTTGAACTTCTGACGTGAACACACCCCAATTGTGTTGCCACCCGTTGCTCCCTGGCTCTAATCTTATTTCATGTTACCAAAGCGTATTCCATCACATTTGCCAGGCTGTGGATGCCGCGCACTACTTCACTGCTCTTACACAATGAGTGTGCTTTTAACACGGCACCAAGGATCCAGCAAGGGGGATTTGGAGAAGTTATTTTTGTTCTCCTTTCAGTATTAAAGATTAACATGTTCCCAGCCATCTTCACTCTCTGTTCTCTTTCTGCCAGTACTAGCTCAAGTCTTTATTTAGAAACAGGCAGTTAGTGTAGCGCGGGCCCAGGAGATTGCACACCACAGCCTTGTCAGGACTACTAGATGTAGGTTACTTCGCTCAGATGTGACTTAGAAGCCAGCTTCTGGGCCAGGCGGGCCGCCAGAGCAGGCCGGCTGATGCATACTGCCCCAAGTGTAGACAGGAGATCAGGGACAGGGTCGACTGGGGCTGTGATGCCTCTCTGGGGTCCGTTGTGACTCACCTCATGGACCGCTTCCCTTCTCAGTCCCTCGGGGGAGTTTGTCATGGGGCTGAGTGAGCTGGGCCTCAGACGCTGTTGATGTTCCTACACTAAAGGTGGAACTGATTTATTTCGGAAATGCAAATTCCTGCACAGGCTAGTTGCTCATTGTCTGTTATTACTCAATCCATCAAATTATTTACGAAGCACCTTTCATACAGGGCAGTGCAATGCAAACAACCCATTTGGGACTGCACACGAGAAAGAAAAATGAAATAATAAAACCATTAAAAATAAATAAAAGACAACAAATACAACAGATAAGAGGGAGAAAAAATAAAACATTTGAAAACATTAATACATGCTGACTCCCGAAAGGTTCTTGTGCTGCACACGGGACCCGATGGGCCGTCCTGGTTCATACCAATGGTTCATACATTGCAAGCATGCCAGACAAATAAGCAGGTGCAAGACCATGAAGTGCTTTGAAAACATGTCAACATTTCGTTTTAAATCAATCCAAAAACGGACGGGCAAGGACTTTAAAATAGCTGTTATGTGTTCACACCTTCTGGCCCGAGTTTTGAATCAATAATAATGAAGTCTGCTGTCTTGACTTTGAAGTTGTAATCTTTAGTGGTGGTTTCCCTGTGTGAACATGTTTACTCATTGGATTTGGCCTGATGCCAAATCTGTGAAAGGCTATTTGGGTCAGGGCCTATTAGGAGCGGCCTGTCCTCTCCTTATCCCGACATGTATTGTTTTTTAATCTCGCAATCTATGCAAGCGATCTTGCTCATGTTTGTTCTGTTTCTGAGGGTATCCTCTGCCAGTAGAAGTGACTAACGGATGAAACAAAGTCATACACCCTGTCACAACCAGTCCCAGCCACTCCTAAGATATGGCTGACCGCCACATGGTCAGGGAGAGACCTGATGTTGACCCTGAACTGTAGCTTGACAACTCAAACGCTTCAGTCACCTTCAATTACTGTTAATCCTCTTTTATTGTAAACAAGGAAATCACCCTCTTATTGAGCTCATTAAATAAGTCTGTCTCATGGGGATGTTAAATGGTAGTACGAGTAAGTGTAGATTAGACCAGTGGAGAGATATTTATGATTTTAAAAGATGCCCACTTAGCCGGCGTTGTTTTCCCAGATCTCTGTGCTGTAGTACATCACAGTATTTATTAACTTTCTTCTTTGTGATTTATTTATGCAGGCCTACAGCTGGCACGTCAGCATCATCTCGCCCTGCCACTGGCTCAACCCGGCCACCCACTGCCAGCACAACCAAGAGCTCCCCAGCTACAGCCAAAACTGCCACCCCGAAAACCTCCTCCACCCCCTCTAAACCTGCTGCATCCAGACTAACCTCCACTACCCCCTCTAGTGGCAAACCTCCAGCATCACAAACATCCAGAAACATAACCCCCGTGAAAAAAGGTAAAAATAATAATATAACAATATTGGTTTTGCTTTGTATTATATTATGGTGTAGTTTTGTTAAATTATATAATTCTTTAACCATTCCTTGTGCTGTGTTTCTCCCCCAGATGTTACCAAACCAGCCACTTCAGCATCCAAAAAGCCTGCAGAATCTCCCATTACCCGCCCTTCCTCCACAACAAAGTCGGCAAAACCTGAGACTCCCAAATCAGCCTCCAAATCAGACGTCACCGCCAAAAAGCCTACTGCCAGTAAGGCCGCGGACACAAAGACACCCATCCGCTCCAAAACAGACAGTCGGCCCACACCTTCCAAGGATGGCTCCAAGCCCCCTGGCCCCAGAACAGCTGCAGCCAAGAGCTCCGCCCCCAAGAAAACTGTTGGCAGCAGCACCCCAACTCCAGTGAAACGAGGCCCCAAAGCTGCATTTGAAGCAGAACCTGGAAAGGAAATTGCCGCTGCTGTAGCTGCCGCTGCAGCTATCGCTACTGCGGCGGCTGTCATTGCTGGGCAAGAAGAACCAGAACCAGCTGTGGAGCCATCTGCTGCAGATGCACCACAACTGATCTCCAGCCAGACAGAAGCAGTACAAGACCCCACACCAGAACCAGTCACTTCACCAGTGTTAGAACTAACACCAGAACCAGTCACTTCACCAGTGTTAGAACTAACACCAGAACCAGTCACTTCACCTGTGTTAGAACTGACACCAGAACCTGTGCGGGAACTGACACCGGAACCTGTGCGGGAACTGACACCTGTGCGGGAACTGACACCAGAACCTGTGCGGGAACTGACACCGGAACCTGTGCGGGAACTGACACCGGAACCTGTGCGGGAACTGACACCTGTGCGCGAACTGACACCGGAACCTGTGCGGGAAC
>CALSBV010000306.1:1823607-1848672 GCA_943590825.1 Bovichtus diacanthus
GGAACTGACACCTGTGCGCGAACTGACACCGGAACCTGTGCGGGAACCAAGTCCAGTCCAAGTACGAGAAACATCTCCAGAGCCCCTCCCAGAACCATTGTCAGACCCAGATCTAGGAGCTGAACCAGTCCATGACGCAGCCTCCATTGTTCAGCTGTCAGCTCAGCTGGACCTCTTCAAATTCGAGGAGTCTGCCAAAGACTCAGTCTCTTCCCTGGGAACTACTGTCATGTCTCCTCCTTGTTCCCCACCAGGCCACATTTCTCCCATCAGAGAGCCACAGAACGCCTCTTCTCTGCTGGACATGCATGTCCAGTCTGACCTGGCTCCGTCTCACTTCGCTCCCCAAAGCCTAGTCAATACAATGGACTTCCACACAGAGGAGGAAAAGGAGAATGAGGACCAGTTTGAGGCACAGCAGTCAAGGGAGGAGGAGGAGGAAGAAGAGAAGGAGAACCTGTTCATGCCTACATCCAAAGCTCCATCTGCAGGGGCCTTCAACATGATGGCACAACCTAACGTGTTGGGGGCCTCGCCCATGGACGATTTCACCCCCAGGGACCTGCTCTCCCCTCATGAAAAGGAGGAAGCGGTGGAAAAGGCTGATGAGGAGATAAATGAGGATGATGAGGAGGAGGAGGAGGATGAAGATGAGGAGCAGAGGAGACTTGGCCACCAGCCTTCATCCCTGGTCACCGACATGAGCACATCTCAGCCCTCCGAGGAGTTCCAAGTGAGGTCCTCCGCCTTCGGTGGTTCTGCGGGGTGGCAAGGCGACGACCTGCTGTCCGGGATGGACTCTGAGGACGTGAGCAGCTGCACCAGCAGTCGGCAGCAGGGCGTGTCCGACCTCAGCAGCACCCAGCATACCGCGCTACTGGAAGGCACCCAGAGCTCAGACGCCCTGGTTGACTCGAGCCTTCGCGGCTCCGAGGGAGACTGCAATCTCATGGGTTCTCCCAACGTGGAAACTCTGGCCAACGAGGAGGAGGAAGACGAGGACGAAGAGGACGAGCGGGTGGACGATATGGACCTGAGTTCAGAGAGAGTCGAGGAGCATCACAAAGTGTTCCAGCAGCAGGAGCAAGATGAGGACGAGGACGAAGACGTGGAGATGCACAGTGAAGGAGTGACAGAGAGCTGCGGGAATGTGGATGAAGATGACTTTAACGAGGAGGAGCGCTTAGACAACCTAAATCGCTCCGCTCCTCCACCTTGCGCGCCCCCTACCTCCTCCTGGGGCCAGACCATCCCCTTCTGTGATACCTGGGCTCAACCGGCCTCACTGCTCCCCGTCTCCTCCCCCAGCCCTCTATCTGACCACAGTGCAGCTGAATCTGAAACGCCCATCCTGTCTCCTGTCCATGCACGCTTGGACAGCAGTGCCCCTTCCTTTGTTCCTCAGTCAGAGCAAGAGCCCGGGCAGCATCTGTCAGCCCATGAGGAGGTGAAGATCTCACCAGATGAGGAGGCTCATGCCTTGTTTGCTGCCCCAGCTGGAGGCATGTCCCAGCCCGGCACTGCTCCGGCTGCCCATAGCAGTAGTGAGACGAGCACTCCAGAGGAACTCCGTGACTACGACAGCAGCTCTGGGGTGGAGTCCCGCTCTGACAAACAGCAGACCCCGGTGCCTTCTTCACACCAACCTGACATGGAGCAGGACCTGGGAATTCACTTAGAGAAAGGCGATGGAGAAGAGGAGGAAGCTGAGACTCTCCCTGCCGATGAAGTCCTAGGAATGGGACCCCCAACTGCTCCAGCATCCGCCCCATCCTCCCCCTCCACCTCAGGAGATGAGGCCAGCGACACAGAGGGCGAGATGCAAATAAACGACCCAGACGCACCACCGATGATGGACGAGAGTGCCGGATTTGAAAGCCCCCCTCCCTCCTGCAGTCTGCCTGCTCTCGAGGAGGACGAGGAGGCAGGGGACACACCCGCCGGAGAAGGCGAAGAGGACGGAGGCGGGACCACCCCTCAGTCAGCCAACTCTGTGGCGTCTTACGGCTTCGACTGCACCACATCCAACTCCAACGCCCACTCCATGGCTGAGAGCTGTGGGAAGAGCCCGGGGATCTTCTCCCTGGAGAACGAGGAACAGCTCCCAGAGGAGGCCAAGGACCCCTCCCTCATCAAGGAGCTGACCCTGCCATCAGCCGCTGCTGCAGCCCAGGCGGAAGACCTGCTGGGCAGACCCGTGGACCTGATGCCTTTCGGCTTCCCGGGAGACAACCAGCTGGTCAGTCTTGATGAGCACCACTACATGCTGGGGGGAAAGATCGCAGCAGACCACCTGGAGGACGTCGACCCGTTGGAGCCCAGTCACCGCATGGGGAACGTGGAATCTGGAGACACCGGCGACAGCCAGCCACCCTACTACTCTACCATATGTGATAAGACTGATAGTTTTCTGGCAGGTAATGTATAAGTCCCTCCTATTACCCCCTGGAATGCACCTTTTCCCCGCAACCCTCCCCCGTTACCTGTTGTTTGTTTTCTCTCCAGTTGGGTTAGAAGGCTTAGTGGAAGAAAAAAAAAAAAGGAGAGCAAGATTGTAGGAAAAGATTTTAAAAAAATGAACAAAGGAGATGGAAAAAAAAAATGACTGTAGCAATTTTTAAATGAAGCCTCCCTCTTTCATACTGTTATGGTCATGGTTATGAGTGTACGGCTTATACTCCTTTATGTACAATAGCTACTACCATTTTCTAGTAGAATGTTCTTTTTAAGTAACACTGCATATCCTGTAGCCCCTGATGGGGTATTGACTGATTGGTCCACTGGGACTGAGCTTTTAAACCGAGAAAAAAAAGGAAAAAAAAGAAAACACAGACGGAATGAAATGGACTCATTGTGTATTTATCCTACTGTTTTTACCGAACAAATGTCGATGATTTTTTTTGTTTTGTATTTGCTTATTTGTTGTTTTATTTTTCTGTTGAAACCTGGTCCTCCCTACCCTGTGTACACACGCTTCATGTTCAACCGCACCATAGCGATAGTCACATGCTCCTTTAAAAAAAAAAAAAAAAAAAAAAAAAAAAAAAAAGTTTGTGTTTCATGACTTTTAGCTATCAAAATAAAGGCTAGATATTAACACGGCAGATTTGTTTGAGTTAGGTGTGGGAGTATTAGATTGCAGTTGGTGAAGTTTTTAATGTGTGCTTCAAGAGGCTCTACACTCTTTGCATAGGTTGTTAAGGTATATAACGTGCAGTCACGTACAGTATGTGTTTCAGGCATTTGGTTTAAGTGGCTAAGCTTCAAGCCTCAGTTAGCTGATCATTCGTGTTCCAGAAGAGACTAACAACTAGCCTTTTATTTGTGATGAGACCCTGCATTGTCCTACATCGCTATCACAGTTGAGCTTTACACTCATAGTGAGCGTTTGGTTTACTATTTCAACATTATATTGCATGTTTAACTAACATAAAGACTGTGTACTACCTTGAATTTGAAACAATTCTACACTAGACATGTTCATCAATGAATGGTTCACACTAGGTTATCTTTCAAAATTCCATTAAAACATCATTGCAAGGCATTTTGTTCCTGTTTCTTATTTTCCCTATGGATCCAGCATGCTTGAACTTACTGTCCTCGTGTTCGAGTCGCTGTGTATTTGTATGTCTGCACAAATAATTTCCCATGGCGTCTCCTACTCTTCACCATGGGAATAACCGGTAAACAGGAAGTGATGCAACATTGTACAATGGTGTTCTATATAAAATGGAATTTTGGTCAAATCAAAGAGGTAATCCAAATGGTGTCCCTGTGCCCTGTTCTCCAGCATGCTTATGCCTTCATGACATTTTCAGATTCTACACAAGCTGGCACCAGGTGGCGCTCACTTAAAGGTACCCTGTGAAGGTCTCATTAAAAAAAGAAAACACATTGCGTGTCCTCTTGAGGTTTAACAAACATGTTGAATGTATTTCCCTCCTCATATAACACTTTATATGCTGAATATAACATTTTAATCCTACGTTCTCTACATCCATGTCTGCTTTTATGCAGTCGTCTTCGCCTTGGTTGGCGCTTAATCGCCACCAACAGTCAATCAGAAGTAAGGCTGAACCAAACGTCTTTTTTTACATTCCAAACATCTATTCACGTACTCGAATGAAGCTTCGAATATCTGTCTGCCTATTTCATGTAGACACCACCCTGACAAAATAAAAAAAAATAAAAAAATCCTCAATTTGAATGAAGGGATTTCAACTGGTCAAATGAGCTAGTCTTTTATCAACGGAGCGGCGTGACCCTCGCCGAGTGTGTTTGTGTCTGAGAGCGAGAGGAAGAGAAGGTGGATTATTGTACCCGGTGTTTCTGTTCAGGAATTACTTACTTAGAACGCTGCTTTGCGAACCAGTGATATTTTGCTCGACCCGCGACCGTCACTGCTATGCAGCCGCCGCCGGAATCTAACCTTTTAGCCTCATCTTTATCTGCATCTGTGCAGACATACCGGCTTCAAACAGAATGAATAGCAGAGCTGTGAGTCGATCGCTAGAAAAAATTATCGTCAACTGTTTTGATGATCAATTAACCGCAAGTCATTTTTCCCAATGCAAAAATCACATAAAACCAGAAGCCCACATACTTGTACAAACAAAACAGACGCATAAGTAAAAACATTGCTCCATAGCACTAGTACTAAACTTCACAGGGTACCTTTGTAACAGCAATTAGGCAGGAAATGCCCCAACACACAAGTTTAACTCAACTCAAACAGACACTCCGATCTGTCTGCATCCTCCTGAATGTTCCACTCACACATTCAGTACATTGACACACACACACACACACACAGATGTACTGAAACAGCCCGTCCTTTGTACAAGCCACTTGAAAGCATCTGAATGTTGACGCTCAAGAAGACCAAACTCTTCTGACCCTTTTGTGCCTTTTTCCTCTGACCTGCCTGCTCCTCATCAAAAACCCTGACATGGGAAAAAAAACAAAAAACGTGCCTTTGTATCAAAACCTCGCACAGCCCTTTGAAAGTTTCCTAAATTGTTAATATATTCATGAGACTCTTAAGTCCTGTTTCAGGTTTTGTGTAGTGGGACAGCACTGCTTTCCCTTTGAGAATTTACAGTATACAGTCAGCATCCTTTTCATGACTTGGTGATTAGTACATTTTAAACCATACATTACTGTAGTGTTGTCCATGTGATGTTTCTGTCGGTCTTCCACGTCTTCATTTGTCTCTTCAAATACCTGTTGTCTGTATGTACTGTGTGTGTATATGACTGCTGTGTTGCATGATAACCAACGTATTGAAAGATGACAAAGCAGCAGATATGAGTGTGTCTACCTGTTTACTATAGTTTATTATTAAAGCAATCAAAGGAAAACATGGTCATATTAAAGAAAATGCAACTTTCGAGAGAAAACATCATGCAGTAACTACCTTTATGATTTGTTTCCGTTTCCTGATTTGTCGAAGCCGTATATTTATTCCTGTGTCATGGATGTCACTTTATTTTGAGCGCCCCGTTCTTTTTTTCGTTACACCATCGCCCTCTTGTCAAATCTCTCCTGAACCCTCTTCTTCCTGGTCCCTGTTGTTGTACCACCCGTTCTGTTTGATGCATGCATCTCTAATGGATGCACCAAGTGATCTTGACTGTCTCACAGGAGACGAGAAGACGGATGAAGCGGATGAAGATCGCGAGCTTCAATCACACTCGCAGGAAGACAACCGGAACCAGAACCACGCTTCCGCTGATCCCGTAGCCAACGGCCACTATTTGGCATTGGTCCCAGGCAACAGGAGGCCAATTGATCCGACGGTTGCGGCGCATTTCGGCAGCATCGCACCCTCTTCTCTTTTGATAGAGGCCAACGTTGACAGTCGCACTGGCGGTGAACAGTTGAGGAGGCTGGAGCAGCACCAAGAGAAGCTGAGGGAGATGCAGCACCGTCAAGAACAGGAGAGGCAGAAGAGGCAGTGGCTGGAGGAGGAGCGGCTGAGGCTGGAGCAGCAGAAGCAGCTGGAGAAGCAGCGCAGGGAGCTCCTCCAGCTGCAGCTTCAACAGCAGCAGCAGGAGCACCGGCACCGCCGGCAGGTTCTGCAGTGGCAGCTGGAGCTGGAGCAGCAGTACCGCATGCAGCAGAAACAGGTCCAACAGCAGCAGCAGCAGCAGCTGAGGAGGAGCCCGACCGGGGTCATGCTGTCCCCGTCCTCGGGGCTGTGCACCATCTATGAAGCCATGGAAACCAGCGACGAGGAGGACGGAGAGCAGAACAGGAACATGCAGGTGGCAAGGAAGAGGGTGCCGTCCTCCCACAGCGCCACACAGGGTTTCCAGAGGCAGCTGCGTCCGGTGCCTCCACAAGACCTGGAGTGGAACAAGAAGGTGGACATGGTGCAGCAGCTCATCAACCAGACCTTGATGCTGTCTGGAGATGGAGGCTGCCCCCCTCTCCTCCTCCTCCCTGTGGGGTCCGGGGGCACCTTAAGCCCCTTGGAGAGCAGCATGTGGCCCGACCTGCTGCCTCAGCTCAGCCCTCCCGCCGCAACAGTCACCTCCGTCAGCAGCTACTCCCCGGACAGCCGGGGCAGCTCCCCGCCTGGAGACTGGACTGTGGTGGAGGTGGAGACCCAGCACTGAATCACTGAAGTTGATCAACCGATGAGCAAATCAATAATCGATTAAAGGAATAGTTCATCATTTTGGGACATACTACATGCGGTAGTTGCTTTCTCGCAGAGAATCAGTATGATAGATTGATACCACGCTATTGTCTGTGCAGCCGGTTAGCTTAGCTTAACATAGAGACTGGAAACAGGAAACAGTTGTTAGCCTGGATCTGTACAAAGTACCACAGTCAACCAACCAGTAACTACCATGTTATATATTGTTTGTTTAATAGGCCTACGTACAAAAACCGAAAGTGTAATAACAACTATTCATCGTTTTCCAGCAAACATTTATGGAGCGGTTGCCAGTAAAATCCCTTTTTGGAAGTTTTTACACTTTGGGTGAATTTGTTACCTTTTGTACAGAGCCAGGCCGTTTCCCCCTGTTTCCAGTCTTGATGCTAAGCTAAGCTAACTGGCGGCTTACCGTAGCTTCATATTTTAACGGACACATGCGAGACTGATACAATCATCTAACTCTCTGCCAGAAAGCAAATAAGCATGTTTCTCAAAATGTCAAATGATTACTTTAAATATTGCATATGCGTACATCCTGTGACAGATTTTTATTTATATTGGAAGAAAATACCTTTCTTACAATGCAGTCATATCTGAAGCCAAGCAGGAATTTCAACGACACGAGTGGTGATCCCTTCACTTTAAGTTATGAATCCCTTATTCTCCTCAGAACAAATAAGCTGTAGACGCACCGTGTCAATAATCGCTGTTACCCGGACACGCACATCACGTACCGTAGCCTCGCATTAGAGCATGTTTCCTGACCCGAAGCACTCAATAGCACTCCTCGGTTGTCTTACTCTGAAACACTGTTAACGGTTTTAGAAACACTTTGTCATGTGTTGTGTGGCGCCGCGCTCCACTGTGTGTAGACTCTTCTCTTTTTTCTTTTTGTATGCGTCACAAACAGAAACTGAGACCAAATCTTGGTCACCCTCTCAGATGAGAGACTGAGCTATGACACGTTTGCACTTGTTTTTTCTTCTATTTATTGTGTAGGCCAAAAGTATGTATACAGGTAAGTGGCAGTACTGTTCCTAGATGTACATGTTTGTGGACTTACCAACCTCAAAACCCTCAGTGAAGTGTGAAAAAATATTTGAAACGATCTGTTGTGTGCGTCAAATAGGCAATAACTACCCCCCCCCTCCCCCCCTTCGCACACCCACCAGTCTGTGGTCAGTAAATGTTACTGTGTGACTTCACTGGACAATCATGTTTTCATGGACTTAATAGAGTCGTCAGTCATGGAAGAAGAGGCGGCAGGAGAGAGAAGAAGGCCCTCCTTGTTGTGCTGGGGAGTAAGGGTTCTGGTGGGGGTAAGGGTGCTGCTGGTGCTGCTGCTGGTGGTGGTGGGGGGGTGTAGTTGTTGTCTTCCCTCTCGCATTCCAAAGTTGTAACCTCATTTCACGGGTCGACCAGTATTCAGGGAGTCTCCGAGGTTACCGATGATGTCATGTTGGGAGAGGAAGGAGGATGTCTGAGATGAGACAATGCACCACCCTGGCAACCAGTGGGCGGAGGCGGAGGGAGGGGGGGGCCAGCGGGGTGGAGTACCAACACTCAGTCCATGCTCTTTGCTTATCATGTGTTCCATATAACTTAAAACTGTTTAGTTTTTTTTCTCCTCCCTTACAAATTCTCCATATATGTTTGCTCTGTTTTTGTGATTTGTGCACTATATCAGAAACATTGCTTGATGATTATGCGGGGGGGCTAGGGGGGGGGGGGGGGGGGGGGGGGGGGGTGACCTCATCACAACTTATCAGGATATCTCGCATCAAATATTGATTTTTAAAATGTCTTGCGTGCAGAAAGGAAGCACCGGTGTCTGTGTCTTTGTGTCTGCACGAGGCAGGTGAGGCCGCCTGGAGGGAACAGGTGGACAACACTGCCACCTGCCGGCTGCACGCGGGACACACTCACCGCATGTTCGGTGCGCGACGTCACAAACGACGTCACTTTACGCTCCCGCACCAGATCTGTGCTTTCTACTCACCCACCGCCCTTTACTGTTATGCACCGCTACTATAAGAAAAATGCACACTTTTATACCAAACAGTTCTCAAAAATTAACATTTATGACATTTGAAAGCAGCATGTACAGAATATAGTTTTCTAAATGATATAACTATTTATACTGCAGTCACACTGCATGTTTTGTCAAATCATGGAAACAGTTCATGTAGCCACTGCTGCTGCTGTATGCTGCTATATATTATCATATCTAAGAGTTTTTACTACTTTATCACGACTTATAACCTTTACATATGAGCAAGCACAACTAACAATAATCATGCATGTATTTCTAAGAGTACCTGTATGTGTCTACAGTGCCTCAAGTTCCTTTACATTGATATGTTGTGTAACTTTGCCATTAAGTTCCCGCTATTGCAATAAATATACCATTTAAGTGTTTACATTTTTAATAGTTTAATATATCTGTTTTGTGAACATTTGTCATCATCTATCTTTTGTATCGCAGAAACGTTGTGTGGTGTTTTTTTTTTTTGTTTTTTTTGAGGCCAAATCAATTTCAGTACAAAATGTGAAAACATCACTGCTTCCGAATATGAAATAAATTGACTTGAAATCTGTCTTCCATGTTTGTGTTCACTTTATATGGAAGAAATGAGATGCAGAACCTCGGATACATTTGACAGAAGTTGTGAGTTAATTAGACGTATGTAGCACTTTACAAAACAATGAATTCTGTCATTTACAAGAAGAATAGAGTAGCTGTCAGGACTAGTGCCACGTATACAGACAATAACGTTGTAAATATTAGGAATTATTTAGTGAACAGGTGGCGACTGCATGTATAAGGAAAGGAAAAGGTGGCGGATGTACTGCTGTCTTTCCCGGTACTTTCGCTGTTCCTTAATGTTCAGTGGTGGAAGGTAACTAAGTACATTTACTCAAGTAACGTATTTAAAAACCTTGTATATCACTGGGGACACTTTTGAATTTTTCGTCCAATTTGGCTGTGGGTGTGAGTTTTTCATTCAACCTCAACCTCAGCTCCTATAATTAGTCTATGATAAACTGTGTAGCCATGTGTTGTATGACCCCATTAAAGCCACAATCGCTGACCCCACGGCCATTGCAGCATAACATCATACATTCTAAAATATCAGGTTTTCAATCTAGAGCCCTGGCTTAATTGTAGTTTTTACATTTTCTCATGTTTGTTCCTATGGGGTATAGCTGCTTTTTTCCCCCTGGTTTCCTGCACACAAAATAAAAATGCATCAGGATCAGTGTTATGGCTTATAATTGACATATTCCAGATTGTGAAATAAACCACCCCCCTAGCATTTAGTAAATGGACTGCATTTAGAAAGCGCTTTTCCAATCTTAACGATCACTCAAAGCGCTTTACAACACATCAGCATTCACACACATTCATACAGAGTCAGACGTAGAAGGCGATAACCATTCACACACACTCACACACACTTGGCCATCGGGAGCAACTTGGGGTTCAGTATCTTGCCCAAGGACACTTCGACATGCTGACTGCAGAGGCCGGGGATTGAACCACAACCCTCCGACGTGGACGACCTCCACCTCCTGAGCCACAGAGGCCTGTAAACTGTTTTTTTTTTTTTTTTTAAAAGGCCCAAAGAGGTCAAATCAACCAATATTTCACCAAAAAAAAGCAAAGATTAGAGAAAAGTCCAAAAATAAAACACAGGTTTGTGTCAGAACTAAAGGATCTTCTTCTACCACGGTGTTCAACATATTATAAAACATTATTTGCTTTTGGATACTGACTTCTTTACATTCAGACATTGGGTGAAAGTTTACAACTAAAGACAAGCGTTGGGTCACATTGCTGATCCTCCGACACGTCATCTGCCAATAACGCACACTGATATCCTAAAAACTCGGAAAGTAATTACTGAAAGGAAAAACAGTTTTCGAACGAGGTGCGAGTGTTTATTTTCTAAAACACCATGTATTCACTATTATCTTACCCTACAAAAACACATTATGATAGACAATAGATTTGACAGCATCTAGTAGTATCTGCTTTATGGGATCAGAGGTCAACTGAGTTCAGATTAATACGTTATCGTCTGATGAGGGAAATGTGGTAGCACAACCAAGGACAAAACAAAATACAACAGAACAAAAAGTATAAAGAAACCACATCGAATTATCCAAATTGACTTGGTTAACAGTGTTAAAGGGTCAAGGGTCAAAGATGCTGCATCTTCAAGCTGCTCCTACATAACCAGTACTGTCAGGGGTGTAATTCTGCTCTCTGGGGGGAAAGCCCTTTCATTGACAGTGTAATGAATACATGAGTTAGTAAATGTGTTCTCCCTCAGTATGTTTCGGGGCGTTTCTTCCTTCCGTCTGTGAGAGAATCCAGTGATACAGAGCTCATATTGTTGCTCTAATGCATGGCAAATTCTTCTAGTAGCCGCCATAAGGCCTTCATTCATCCATCTACTGTAGTAATGTGCAGTGCACATTTTTTACTAGAATGCTTACACTTAGAGCTTACATTCTGGGATTCAAAGGCCATCTAACAGATGCATGAATAAACTGCACAACAGCGTATGTATATGGCCTCTATATACTCAAGTGGCAGTGGATGCTAACACATTTGCTATCTATCGGTAGCTCTCTGGGGCCACTACACTGCCGTGTTGAATGTGATCAACAGGTCTCAGGCGCTCGGCTGCCGCAGACATCTGCGCCCATTTACAGATGAGTGCCTGCGTCAAGCTGGACACAGGAAGCCACAGAGGACAGAGGACAGGAACACGGATGTTGATTTCAAAATAAAGAATAAAAAAAAAAAAAAATTAAATCAGCTGTTACAGTGCAAATGCCACATTCATCCAGACAGGATGCGTGCAAGTACAAAATATAGTGAGGTGTGTGGAGCTGCACTAGCTCAATAGTAGGCAACATATTCAGAAAAGCCCGATTTAACGTCCAGATACAAGTAGTGAGGGTGCAGCTGTGCAGGGCGTTTATCCACAGTGTCTCCCAACCACACACGACGATGTGTAGCTCACGAGGACCTGGGACTCGAACCCCTCGTGACCCACGCGGGTATAAGTTTGGTGCTTGTTGGCCTCATGTTTCTACCACCACCGCATGTATTGTCTGTAACTAGTTGTGCTAACTCTGTGTCATGTGTGTGAATGTAAACGTGTTGTATTCACACACACTGACCCTCTCTGTTGTGTGTAGCACGAGCGCCCTCTAGCGAGGCCCCTGCAGACCCGCGTGCTGCGCCCCAAACCCAGCACTCTGTGGCTAATGTCGCCAGGTAGCTCAGCTCAAATACTGTAATAATTAGGGTGTTTTTTTGTCGGTAAAAACGTGTTTTGTGTCTGCTGTGCGTTCACGGGGACTCCCACGCGCCACAGCACGTGCTTCTGTCACTATGTTGGCCGTGAGTCTTTTGTTGTTGTTTGTTTTAGCACCAGAGCTAGCTTGATTGTTGCCGGTAGTTTTCGTAAGGGTTTTCCGTGCTGTTGTTTGCTAGAGAACCGACGGTTTCTACACAACAGTAAACGGAATGTTTTTATTTATTCATCCAGTCTCAGTTGTAAAACACGCATTTGGCACGAGCTGACACGCAACAACGCAGCCTTTTATTTTGAAGGTTACAACCGGAAGTTACATTCTTTATTCTGAAACTGACTTAACATCTGTCCCCGCCTCCCCAGCATCACTCACCGGCTCTAAGCTTTCCGCAGAGCCGAGCAGGAGTGCACCGCCGCCGGGGAAGATGGCCTCAGTTTCCACTAATACGCAGAGCAGAGTTTGGAGCTGAACCCCGGCGGGTGTATGGTTTCCTCCCTGTGGTCTCCTCCCTGAGCACGTGAAGACACCCTGCAGGAGAGGTCTCTTCTTGCCTGCTACAGGACCGATCCTGCAGATCAGAGTCCTAAGAGTTGACATCCTGCTGCCGGGAGGTGATGGTCTCCTCCTCTCTCCTCTGCTCACCTGCTCCTCTCCAAACGTCACGATGTTGACCATGTATTCATTGGCTCTTCGTGCAACTCGCTACACCAAACTGCGCATTCACCGGGACTGCTGAGTGTTTGCATTTTATTGTGCAAGGACATCTTCTGTTGGACTGTTTGTGTTCGACCGCTGGAGGAGTTCAGCTGTAATGTCTGCAATGATCTGACTGTAAAGTGAGGCAAACATTAGCAGAAGTCACCTGCCGTCGCCCTCTAATTGGCTGTCTGCGCGGCACATGATGGCCAATAACAACGAGCTACAAGTGAGTTTCCCAACTTTTGCTTTTTTTTTTTTTTTTCCTTCTTCATTCCGTAACGTTGCTATGTTAGTGTGCACGTTAGAGCTCAAAGCTGCACACATAGGAAGTAAAGATCCAATGTGTGGGAAATATTGGGATATGTTTTTAATTGATCTTGTTTATCTGTAGTGGAAACACTCTTGGTGATGGATGATGTTCCCTGAAAGGTTATTCCTGTGGTGTAGCGTTGCACTTCCATGAGGTTGAGGCATTGGCAACAGCAAAAAAAAAAAAAAAAAAAAGACTTGTAGTCCTTTGTTTTTTTTAGAATGGGTCATGATCCTAAAACGCTAGCTCCTACAGCTCCCATAATGCAACTCAATAGTATGTTCCATTACACCTTTATACGCCTGATAGATGCCCACCTCATTCGAAGTGCACACACCAAATCTGTGTCACAGATCTGTTAACAATGTGTAGTCTTCACTGCCACATTCTCAGAACTGGATTTAAGGTGGAGATGTGAAGGATGCTCATCTTTATTACTCGGGAGTTGAAGCACTTTTGCATTTCTGGGCTTTTCTCTAATCTTTCTCCAAGGGGTCACAATACAAATAGGGTTGGGAACCGCTGCTTTCATTTCTAACAATAAGCCAAACATGTTTTTTTTTTTTAACAGTTTGAATCTGAAAAGTAACTAGTGGATACGTCTTTCAAATAAATAAAGTGGTGTTAAAAAGTCAAATAGAAAAAGTACTAACTGGACCAAGTGTACTTAGTTACTTTTCACCACTGTACACTGTTGTTATTATTATTATTATTATTATTGAACATCTAAAATAGCAGTAAGCTAAACTCTGTACAACAAAGTGGTGACATTAAATACAGAAAGTGTTTGAAGCAGTTGGAGAAAACTGTATAAAAGCTTACAGGTTCTTTTTCCTTTTTTGTATGAATTGGAAAGTATAAAGCAGAATAATATTAAAGTGCTGCTTCCCCTCTAAATGCCCCCCCCCCAGTCAGTGATCGAGGTACACAAACAGCCAATGGACAAAACCAACAGTGACGTCTTCAGAACAGAAGACTGGAGTTAAATTACTACTTTGACCTTTTCTCACACAATAAGTGGATGAACACTGTTTATTTCACAGATACAATCACCAGTACAGCCGCTACTTTGTCTACAGCCTCGATACAGATTAGATTTCTCAAATTAAATGCAATGATTTCTCATTTGTGACACAGCAGTTGCCCTCAGGTGAAGTCCGGGGTGAGTCATGGAAGAGCTGGAGGTGTCCGAGTCTCGGGTCTAATTTAGAGGGGTTGGGTTACAGTTACCAGCCTAGTTCAGGACGCGGTGCAGGAACATTTTAAAAATTAAAGGCCGACTGTAGAGCGACTGTGCTGTGGACATTGCTGTTTTACATTTTAAATTCCATCAACATGGTGCATGTCTATGGAATTTAAATAAATATATTGTGTTACAAGACGTATGTTTGATAGATGTGTGACGGCTTATGATTACAACCACAACCCACACACATCTCCTGCATCTATCTACAAACGTTAAACTGTGTGTGTTTGGGTTCCAGCAGCCAGGGAGCAACAAGATGTAAAAAAAACTAAAGTGAGATACAGTCAAGTATTTCCCCTTTCCTCAGAAATCATCTCGCTCACACTCCATCCTTTACATAATCTATTTGACAGACTTTCACTGCTGAAGCATGTGTTGTTGAGTGAAAACTGGCTTCTTCAATGACAATAGGAGTTTCCCTGAACAGGAAAGGCGCCTCTAATGTTTCTTGGAAAGCTGCGCTGCCTATGTGGGCATGTCGATCATCGGTAACAGTTTTGCATATGGACCATAGTGCACCAGTATAGCCACTTTACCATCTTTACCACAGAAGATTGATCCTTTTTTTTAAAAGCTTCCTATAAATAAGGGCTGCACATTTACAGCAGTAGTTAAGCGAGTTAGTGTTGCAACTCAATAGCAGCTTTTGTTAGACTTTCCCTGCCTTGTGAAAAAAGCCCATGTCTTTTTAAAATCCATGCTCATTTGTCAGATTTATAGTGTACTTACCCTCACCCAAGATGGCATCATTAGGGTTATTTTGTCAGACTATAAAATGTTCCCAGTAGAAGACCTAATGCTTCACAGACTGTAGTTCACTTCACCATGAGTAAACTGAACTTCACATGGGAACTGGTGGAGTGCACCTTTTTTTTTTTTTTTTTTTAAATACCTAATTATCTGTAAGCTCACCATTATATTGCATCACCAGTACATTGAACTACAGTAGATCGTGAGTCATATACGGCCCAATTAAATGCAGATTGCTCCGTCCCTGCTGCTAAACGTCTTTATGGCCTCATGGCTGAACACCTCAGTGACTGCCTGAGCTGCAGTTGAGCAGTTTCTCCCCGGTCTGATGAGTTCTGCCTCCTTCTGCATCGATGACGAGCGCTCGGTCATCATTACTCTAGTCCAGCAGACAGGCAGTGAGCGACGGCTGATTGAGATCAAGGGGGCCACGTTGAAGTGGACCGGGGCTCCGCGGTGTGACGTTTGAGCTCGCTTGATCGCCCTCTTCCTAATACCTCAGCGTGGCGGTGCTGTTGCCGACGGACACTCATCCTACTGGAGGTCATGACTGCTGGGCTCAAAGAGGAAAACAACTGAAATGACCCTCTCCTCGCGCCCTTCCTCCCTCTCCTCTCCCTCGGTTAAAAACACATTATCCTTATATGCACAGAAGGAGGCCATCAGTGTAAAGTGTAGCTTAACCATTATTGCTTTTCTGCCCTCTCTCTCTTGTGTTTGCCGCTCCTGCATTGATGTTGGGCCTCCTTCTCCTTTTTTAGAAGGCTTCAAGGAATGTAAATCAAGTCTCCTGCTGAGGATGCGAGCTCTGCGCTGAGCCGATAACATAACATACACTTTGAGGTAGCTATGTACTCTGCGGATGCCCCCTCATGAATTCTTTATTTCTGTTAGTTTCCTGTAGTTATTATCTATAAGAGTCTGCTACTTCTTCTTTCAGCGGTGAGAAGCAAAGGCAACTCTTTCTATTCCCGACCAAATTACTTTTTTATTGATCATCAAAGAGAGTGGGGCCAGCTTGGTCCATTTCTTTTAATGGCACCTGAAGACTTTCAAGCCCAGTCATGTGAAGAATCAATACCGGCCGAGGTCCGTTGATGGTCTCACATGTGTTATAATGCACAGTGATATCTTTCATCACACGCACCATCATGTGTGTCTCCAGCTGCCACTGCTATGAATAATAGGATTAAGAGGGTGGACTTCACTGTGTGTCTGACCTCCTACGAGGGTAGCATTAGTTCACCCACACAGACGCGCGCACACACACATAAACAACCCCCCAACATCCAGTCCCTCCTGCCTGAATCCAGGATTACACTGTGTCTGCAGAAATCTGTCTCTCCCCCAGACACACCAGCAGACGAGCTTAAAACCTCTGCAGTGCAGCGTTGATGCATTGATGGGACATTTTAATGGCATTCCTCCATAAACCTGATGGGTGCATCTGGCCCGAAGCTCGCTCGTTAGGGTGCAGTCAGGCGGTCCCGGTCCATGCCAGAGATGAATGATGATATCTAAAATGCCGACATGAGAAAACAAATCCAAACCAGAATGGTGATCTGTGCAATGGTGCGTTCGCATGCTCCTCGGACGGTCCCATTCCCCAAGTTGGGAAGTCCTTCTTCTGACTTTGTGTGTGCGTTTGTGAGCTTTTCAATGTAATTATTTTTGTACTGTGTAAATAACATAATGGCTAAAAAAGAAGATGCGTTGTATTTTGTTTAAAAAACCCATTGTCAGTTACTAAATTATTGTCCCGACTTTAGGGGCCCTTCACGTAAATGTTCCCTCCTGGAACGCATTTTTCCGGTTTTATTCCGACACCACATGAATGTATTCGCCCTGTGCTTCAGATCCACTCCCACATGTAATGGGTTCTTTGTTGGCCCATGCCCTCCACCAGGTTTCATGAAAATCAGGTCATTAGTTTTTCCATGATCCCGCTGATGGACAGACGAACCGAGCCGGAAACATAACCTCCTTGGTGGAGTTAAACATTCAAAGTATCCCTCCAAGCCAGCCCCTACGACTCCCTGTGTTTCCACGCCAGTGTAATGGCTGCTCCTACTGACCCTCTCACAGCCCATTTCAATCCAGCCCAGCAGTCTGAACACCAGCTGCTGTTGCTGCATGTCAGTCATCCAACTGGCTTCCAGAGGATAAGTTATCATTGATACCAAGCCAAGAGAAGGCAGAGAATAAAAACAAGAAATACTACAGGGAAACTGGGGAAGGATGGAAGACTTGCTAGTTCTACTTGTTACATGTGTTCAGCTACATTTTAGCTTCTTCTAAGCTGGTTGTGTGAGTATTTTAGGGCTTTAAGGGATTGTGGTATTACAGGATTGAAGAATGTGTTGCTGAGAAGGACAAGTTGCAGAAACGTCGAGTTCCATCTAGAAATGATATTTCTCTCATTATGGCTCGAGGATAGGAAGGACACAAAGGAAGGGAGCCATGTACGAGTCATGTGTCCGCCTGAGGGCCGAGCATTGATTGGCTGGTGGCTGAGGTAGTTTTGTATTGCCAGTGAGCGCTGGGGCTCAGCGGTGCCTGTGACATACTGTCGCTCGTGGTGTTTGGCCTGGGTTTGTCACTGAAAGACCCAAAAGGGACAAACGAGAAGAGGTTGTATGTGTTGAATCAACGGAATAGAATAAAAGTAAAGCCGATCGAAACTGACAAAATCAAACGTGATATATTGATTTAGTGACCTGAAAATGTGATGATATTTTGGATGCAATTCACTTAAAATCGGAGGAAGGTAATTAACTATTAAACCATTATAATTACTCTCATAAAGTCTCCCCACAAGGTCCATTAAGGATCTGTTTGTGATCATCCTCAGCAGATTGAGTTTGCCCAGTTGTTTCCAAAGTCAAGAATGAACCTTGCACATCCGATATTAAAAAGTAGTATCGTGGTCATGCTTGTCAAACAGGTGGAAGCTTTTACTGTAATGCGTGCGGTTGTCCAGCTACATCACAGAGCCTCTTAAATCTGATATTTATATATAATACAAGTTCTTTTTTTGTATTAATTGATTTTGTTGTGACACTTTATGTTGTGTCCCGGCCTTAACTCAAGAAGGTAGCTGCACAGAGATGTAGCGAAAGATGTACAAGGTCATACATTTTTCTTTAAAACAACGAGGTTGACTCGTGCTGTTTGAGAGAAATTGAGGAACCTGGACTTTTGTGACCAGATTGTTGTTACACCTGAGGCGTATGAGGTGAGTTATCCCACCAGTGTGCCGGGGTCATGTGACATGGTGTTGAGTTTACGGGGAGCACAGACATGAGGCTTCACGGGAGCAGCGGCACGCTCGCCCGCGATGCCGCCCTCAACAGTGGACTGTCTGTTGCGTCGGCCCAGAGGCCAAAAAAAGCGAGACAGACAGGGAAGGAAAACGTCTATTATTAACTGTTTGAGAGGGAGAGACAGAGGGTAGCACAACAACAAGCAAACCCTTCAAAATGTAACCCAAACTGGAGCCATTGTTGTTATTAAAGTCCCTGAGGCTGAATTGCCGGAACAGTGGGATACTGAGGCACAAACGGTGGCCAGGTGCCATTGTGACTTTGGCTTTTTTTGAATTCACCATCAACAATGCGTGGGAGACTATGAGAGTTGTAACTGGAAGCTAGGGTGAAACCGGTTTCATATGAAACTATAAAATCCATTGGTACCAACCATGTTGTGGTAGCTCGTCTGGAGTTATCCCAAATCTGTGCGAGGGGAAAAAATGGCAACCCCTACCCTTCTAAAAGTAGGCGCTCAATGGTAAAGCATTAAAGAAAAGGATGCAGCGTCGACAGAGGGAAGTCCAGAGAAGAGGCGGGAAAGGGAACATTTTGAGGAGATCACTGGCTGAAAGTTTTCATACGTCCCAGCATAGTGTGTCATCTTTGCATGGGATTTCTTTCATGGACTGTGTAGCAGCTTTATGAACAATGTTGATCCTCTTCTTTCACTTGACTCTAATGTCGGGCTCATTACAGTTGTAGCTTGTTGTCCAAAAACACCGCAGAGCATTGCTTCTCTCCTGCTCTCTGCAAGGCTGTACTTAGCCCCCCGCGCTAAATGTTAACAACCGCATGCTAACAGGCTCACAACGACAATGCTAACATACCGATGTTGAGCAAAATGTTCATCACGACAATGAGCCAAACTGTGCTACTGGGGAACACGTTTCATCATGGATACTTGTGTTTACCCATTGTCTCCAGTCAATAAACATAAATATGCTTTATATTTGGAACCTGTTTAAATATTTCTGTCTTTTTATAGGAGGAAATTAATGTCTTACTTAGAGCCACAGGAAAGTCACAAAGTATTCAGAATGAATACTAGGACGGCCTAATGCATTATTGATTTTGGTCTTTTAACTGGATTTGTCGACAATAAGAGAAATATCGAATAAGTCCAGACTTGTCCTTTAAAAACTGCAATGTACGCAAGTCTGTAGTACAGCTGCACAGAGCTCATGAAAAGCTGAACAAATCAAACTGCTGGGTAAGTGCAGATGTGCCACCGCTGTCTGCGTTCTACAGTGACCTTAAAGGACATTGCCTTTCACTAATGGAGTCTTGTTTTCATTAGCCATTATGCTTGTATAAAAATAACACAAATCTGTAAACATTGATGCTTCTCGTGCGTTTTTCCTCTTGTCCTGTGTGCCGTGCTATCGTAATCAACGGCATCAGTAAAGAGGGATAATCATCTGCATTATAGAATGGACCTCTTATCCTCCTCAGCCCTTCTGCCATAATCATTTTTAATCTGCTTTCCATGTCCATTACCATCATGCCTGCTCAACCATTCCATTACCCAGCAGGGCTCTTTCTGTTCCCCTTGTCTGCTCCTGACTGTAGGTGACTTGCAAACATATTGCATGAAGAATCAAGCATCTGCCATAAAGCATGTCACCTGCTATCTGCCAGATTCTGAAGACACGGTGGGTTAAATTCTACCAATGACATCCGTGCACGATCTACGCAACATCGGAGTTTGGATTTGTCCCAGACAGTGGGGGAGATAATATGCTAACGGATCAAATCCGGTGGCAGTTTTATCTCATTAATGTTTTGGGCTGTTATTGCAGTTAGATTTGAGGGCTGTAAGAGGCTGAATTATGGAACATTCATGAGGGAACAGAACACTGAAAATAAAAAAATAAAAAAATAATAATAATAAATTAAAATAAATAAATATATATATATATATATATATATATATATATAATAAACAATAAAAATAAATAATAAAAATACTTTAGTTTTTTAAAGAAATTGCAATTTCTAAAAATGACCTCAATTGTCAAAAAATCCATCGAACTTTCGATTATCGAAAAAAAAAGAATGTCGAAAAAAAAAATATTAGATTTTGAAAAAAATTACCTTAATTGTAAAAATATCTTTCGATTTTGAACAAATGACCTAAAGTTTCAAAAAATTCTTCAACTTTCAAGAAAATGTTTGATTTTCGAAAAATTACCAATTTTGAAAAAAATCCTTCAATTCTCAAATTACATAAATGATCAAAAAAGAAAAATCCATTTTGAAAAAATTACTTTAATTATTAAAAGAACCTTCGACTTTTGAAAAAATTACCGCAACTTTCATAAAAATGTTTGATCGAAAAATGGCTTCAATTTTGAAAAAAACCTTCCATTTAGAAAGTGCATTGATATTTATATAAGTGCACTTTTTGTCTTTCTTCTAAAAAGACTCCCCCTTACCTGGTGCTGTCCTGGCACCGTGTGCATGTTTGTGTGTGTGTGTGTCTGTTCACCTATAGAGTGAAAAAGGCAGAAAGTCGGCAGCAGCCAGAAACCAACCCTAACCCTCTATGTCCCTGTGGGGTGATGTCTATAGAAGAAAGCAGTGCAGGCTATTGTGTTAATGTGATTCCTGAGGTAGACGGCTGCTGAAAATCCCCACTTAGTGTCTGTTAGGCTTAGGCTGGACGATACATTGTCCCAGAAATAACTGATAAACGATAAAGTCCATTTTATGCCGCTAATGTAATGACAATACAATAGCAAAAGAATGCATGTACACTGTTTCAAAGAGTAATGAACTTCTAATTATTAAGAATATTCAGACTTTGGAATTTGATATGAAATGTATAAAAATCTCATAAATAAATAAAAAATAATTGAAACCACACAAACGAAACAATAAATAAAATGGATTCCCACGTTCCGTTAACAAATATACATAATGCCCAAGTCTTATAATGCTAAGGAAACTCTGCTGTTTATTCTGGCACCATGTTAATTAAAATGTTTGTGACATTCTTACGTAAACAAACACGCATGTAAACACAACGGGCAATATCGAGGTCATCACCATGTATCGCACAATGAATCCATAATGTAATTATCGTGACAGACCCAGTGTCAGTCTCTGCAGCTCCGTCACACACAGCGTCACACACAGCGTCATGCTTAAAACAACCAAATATAACAACACTCAACATCAAACATTTAACTTTCTTTCAGATTACAGTCCTCGGTTCACATAGGGTTGCATTCTGATTAGTGCAGCAGTCAAGTGGCTACACTACAAGATGACGTGTGAATTGTGTCCATTGTTTGCATCCCTTTTATCTGACACATGTTTCTTTCTTTCTGCATTATATGGGCTCTGCCACATACATATTTTCTCTGTTTTTGCATTTCAAACAGCCACGTCCCCAATCTGGAAAGAGCATGACAAGTAGCTGTGACTGTAAAGCCATGAAGGGCCTCATTAGTGCTCCGCTGAGTAACACCCTTATCCAGGTTGACTGTTGTAGGTCAACACATTTGTTTGTTGCCTTTTTTACATGCAGGTGGTGCTCACTGGAGCATTCAGAGAAAAGTAGGCTATGTCTGTTGGATTCAAGTCCAAGGACCTTTTTTTTTTTTTTTTGTTTTCAGTGACTACTCTGAACTGCTCTTTGTTTTTTTAAACACGTTTGAGTATACGAGCTTCATCGCTTACTTGAGGAGTTACCTAGAAAAAAATAGTTTTGTGTCCTTTTACCTGTCTCATTTTTCTCAAGCTGCTGTTGCATGTATGACAGAAGCAGGTTAAGTATGAGGACTACAGGGCTTTTCTTATGGGGGGGGGCTTTTTCCTCAGGAGCCTGGACAGAGCAACTGTTTGTTACTGCAGAGTTCACAATGGACAAAGCCGGGAACACAAACACATAAGCATTTACTGAAGTCTCTTGAGGAGATCGACCCTTTCACAAAGATGCCATTCATGCCGATCTGCTCCTCCACAGCTGTGGAGCGGACACTGCTGCAACACATACACACACACACAGACAGATGTGCGCTGACACACACACACAGGAGACACACTTTCCCACCTAACCTTCTGCATAGTCTTTCTTCCGTATTTACGCAGAATCCTCTCCCCTCGTGCACGTGATTTCCTCATCAAGCTCTGGCGGTGCAGCAGATATACTTACAGCCATGTTGCATTGTAAAACCCGCAAAAGGAGATTTGGCCACAGAATTTCCCCTGGAATATTAAGGATTTTAGGGATTAACAGGCAACACACAGAGTCCAAAGTACATTCTGTAAGCTGTTAACTCATTCATAGAGGGTCAAAGTTTAAAATCGTATTACGAGAATAGATATCAGCCGGGAATCTGGCTCTGGTCATTTTGTGATTTTTTTTTTTTTATTTGTGTTCTTAAAGGAGAACTGCAGATATTTAGGAATTCAACTTGTTGGTTGAATTGCAATAAAAATAAGAATATTCAAAATCAATGCAGCTGGGGCCAAAATATCCTGAAGTCTCCTATCCCGGCCCTGATCAGCCCGAAATCCAAAAACGCACCAAAGTGTTGTTTCTGAGGAGTGTTGCACACTTAACTCTGCGGCTCCTCACTCAAATTGGCCCACTTACCCACAATAGAGTCTGCTCTGTCTGCTCACTGAGCGTAACGGTGTCCTGAAGTTAACTCTGCAGCCTGTCGTACGCAGACTTCCCTCCGATCTGCTGTGTTGACACTATGAGGAGCAACATTTCCTCCTGCTGGTACTCTCAGCATCGAGCTGACCTCGGTTTACTGTGCTGTTTTATTCAGCACCAACCAGTTACAGCACATTAGTCCTGTGTGTTTGTGTTTGCCGTATGAGTTATAATGGCTGCGTCAGTGTATTTATTTAAGTTCGTATCCATAGCTTCATTTGGTCTGCTGTGCAGCGGCATGAAGACATGACTGTGTCTCTTTAGAGAGATTAATTGGAATTCACTGTTATCCGCCCACCTCCCCGCTCCACCTCGGCCTCCAAACATACCCCCACCCCACCCCCTCTTAACCCAAATCCCATCCACTGTCTGCTGAATGAGGCTGTGTGCAGACATCAGGATGTGAGGAGAATTTAAAGTTGTTGTTTTTTTTTGTCTGTCTCACTCTTGTCTTTCACATGCAGCCTTTTAGTGTACGACTTACCACACACACACACACACACACACACACACACACACACACACACACACACACACACACACACACAGTGATGATAAACCTGACCTCTCAGCTGTGCTCTTTCTCTTTTCGTTTCTCGCTCTCTTGCCCATCTTGTGGCGGAGAAACAAGAATTCAGTTCGGACCGCAAAAGTCATGTTTTCCCTTTTTTCTGCTTTTCTTTGTTCGTGCAACTTCCAACAACATCTTGAAGGCCACACATTGCAGAACAAGGCACACATGCATACACTTAAACTCACATCATGACCTCGCAGAACTCTGTTTTTATCCACATCTTCCTAATAATAAAAAAAATTTCCAACGCAATTTTCATTACCACTAACTTCCTGGAAATCCTGATTTCCCCCCCCCCCCCCCTTTTTCCTCCTACAACAAAAATCTCTCCATGCACGATCTAACTTAGGGTACATTTATTAAATGACTATTATTTTTGGCAACACTACGCTATAACAATTAGGTTGAAAGTCCTGTCCCAAGCCCCATCATTATTATTATTACTGCGTGTGAAATGCAGGTGTTGGTGACTAAGTGAATGAAAGAAATAAAGACGAGTGAGAATTCCCTCACCGCCTCTACTCCAACAAAATGGACTTAATCTGTATTTATAGACGCAGACGAGCCAAGTTGAGCTGACGGACCATTAACACTTAATCAGCGAGGCGGCTTTGTGTCCGGGCACCGGGCAGAAGTCTGCTCACCAAGATGTGTGACGGAGGACAATAAGAGGAAGGAAAATCCAGGATGGAGGGAGCAACATGATGAAGGGTGTAGAGAGAGGACAAATACAGTATTATTAAATACATGCACAATAAGAGAGCGAGAGAGAAGATTGTTTTGTAACACTTTATAATAACCATCATTAATAGATGGTAAATTGACAGATAATTAGGTTTTAGTTAAGTTATTTTACTGTGAACAAGCAGTGAAATACTAATTAATTGTTACTGATTGTTGTTATTTTTGTAATTTGAACAGTTTATTGCTGCAGACGTAACATTTGATTTGCAAAGCATCTATAATATAAATGCATAGATGGACCAAACACTTGGTAAATGGTTAATAATTTATAGACTACAGATTGTAAACTGTCTATAAACATTATTTAGATACTTAACACTTTGTCAATGGTTAATAGTTGGTTTCTGGTCCATCTGTATGTTTATAGATGTTTTACAAACTTTCTAAAGGTTTAGAAAAATCATTTTGTAGTCGACACTTAATATAAAATGCAGTATATAACATGTCAATGTATGCAACAATACACTGTTCATAAATAAATAGTTTACTACTGTATCAGAGTGTAATTATCATCTGATCAACTATGATACGACATATCATTTATAAACAAATGATTTCATACTAAAACTAATGAGAAAATAACAAAAATATAGCATTACTAATAACTGATGAGCTTTAATTATCATTTCATTGTTTTTGAACAGTTATTATTATTATTAGGTCAAATAATTAGGACCTAAAGTTTACTTAACTATCAATTTACCATTTATTAATGATGGTTATTACAAAATCACCTATTGTTTTGTTTCATTTTAGTCTGAAGA
>CALSBV010000306.1:1873672-1887080 GCA_943590825.1 Bovichtus diacanthus
GTTTTTAATCTCAATGTTGCTGAGTGCGTCTTGATGAGAAACTAAATGTACATGTTGTTTAGGGCATGGACTGGGAGAATCTTCTTCAGAGGAAGGTCCCGCCCCCGTTCGTCCCGACCATCGGAGGAAAAGAAGACGTCAGCAACTTTGACGTGGAGTTCACGGCCGAGGCTCCCGCCCTCACGCCGCCCCGCGAGCGCCGCACCCTCTCCCACAAGGAACAGGACCACTTCAAGGATTTTGACTACGTCTCTGACCTCTGCTAGGGTCAGAGGTCACGGGGATATTAGCTGCCCACTGCCAGCCACAGACTCTGAAAGGAGACGGAGAGGTGAAGGCTGACCCTGAAGAGAGGTGACGAGAGGCGAGGAACGCTCGTGCTCTGTCCTCTTTCTCTCTGTCTGAACGGCGATCAGTGGGATCGCGTGTTGCACACATTCACGGTGTCACGGATCTGCAGACTTCCAGAGGTCTGCAGATCCGTCACACCTGCTTTTAGAGCAGGAGGAAGTGGTGATGATGACAAAAGATAATCCAGATTATGTAACAAATGATAGATGAGATGATGGATCCCGCTGGTCGTCCAACACAGTGAATCAAAAAAAAAAAACAAAAAAAAAAAAAAAAGGAATCTGTGATCGTGCTCAGAAAGCCTATAAGAGTCAAAGTGATTATTCTGACGGTCTCTTTTCTCTCTGCACTTGCTCTCGCCTCTTGTCCCTTTATCTCTGCTTTTTGTTGCTGCTAAATGTGTGTTGCGTTGTGTTCCGTGTCCCTGCCTCAGTCATGAACGTGTCCACATCAGCTGCACTGCCTGTACATGAACACATGGGGGAGCCAGAGGAAAGAAGAGAACTGCGAGCTGCTGCCTGTCGATTGTGTCGCACAAAAAACAAAAGTAGAGCCCCTGTGAGTATTACCAGAGAGGGAGGGGAGTCACGTGCTGTTTGTGTGTCTGTGCTCAACCTCACAGAGGACACCTCCTCTTCGTCTTCTCCTTCCACTGTCTTTCGGTACAACACAGATTTTTAACTACAATCATTTTTCAATGACAAAAAGCTTTTACAAATGTTGTTCTTTTTTGTTTTTCTTCTTTTTTTTGTGATTTATAGTTTTTGTTTTCGCCCATCTGTGTTCCCTCCTCTGTCATTTGCTGGTGAAATGTGTTGGAACTGTGACTCAGTAAAGATGTGAACCCAACACACGAGCATTGATCCATTTATTGTCTTCGGCAGTTTTTCCTCTCGGTCGATCCGTTACTTTTTGAGGAAAAGGGGAAGTCGTGCGTTCCAGTTTGAGCTCACTGTAAATCAATATATCTCAATAACTACACCATGAACTTTTGTACAGACATTCATGGTTCCCCGGAGGATAAAGTGCACAGACTTTGTTGATCCCCTGACTTCTCCTCTAGCGCCACCATGAGGTTGACTTTTGTGCGTTTTAGCGAAATGTCTCAACAACTATTGGGTGGAATTGGATTAACGTTGTTGATCCTTTTTAACGCCGTCTAGCGCCATCATGAGGTCACATTTGTTATTTCTCCAATACTTATGATCAATATCCTAAATGTTAGCATGCTAACATACTGAACTAAGATTGTGAACATGGTTAACATCTGCTAATATAAACAGCTGTATGTATGCAGCTGTTTTTCCATATATTAAAAAGGATTTAATCCGTGTGTACATCCATATAAATCTTGTTTAAGACAACGGGAGAAGTAGATTTATATCCGACTAAGTCTAAATCGAGATGCCTGCAACAATTATTCGATCGACAGAAAAAGAATTGCCAACAATTTTGATAATCAATTAATCGTTAAAGTGATTTTTAATGCAAATATGGCAGAATATTCATAGAGTTCACATCCAATAATGCAGACTATACCGACATAGAAACACACATGGAATTGTAAGAGTGTCTCTTTTGATTATATTATTTGAAGAGAGACAAAAGTGCAGGTACAGCTGTTCTGTGCCAAAGCTGCGGGTCACACTGACACCAGGAGAGTGAGCTCAGCTTTAAGCCGCTTCAGCTGAGTCCACATCAGTTCTCCAAACTCGCAAATGCTCAGACGGATTTTGCGGGTCCGACAAACGGGTCAAATGTAATATGAGTGCTAACAATATCGAGCCAGTTTCGCAGCAGTTTGGCAAAAATATGTTCTCTGAGTGGGTTGATGGTTAGATGGAGAACCGTGACTCATGTAGAGCTCGGCCGGGCCGCACCTGTTAACAGTAATGGTGTCCTGAAATGCTCATCATTAAAAACATTCTTGGAATTATTAGTGGGAATTAAAGTGGACATAGGAGAAATATAGATATGTAGACAAAAAGTGCAACACACACACACTGTGTAAAAAAAAAAAAAAAATTAATAAAAAGCTGAATTGTACACTTAGTGGTAATTTTTTAATAAAATTGTTTTATTTTTTGGGAAATTACTGGAAATGTCTCTAAAAACACAGAGAAAACTGAACTGTAATGTTGCTGTTGTTCCATTAGTGGAAGTCACAAATTACTACTTCACTGACAAAGAAGACCAAACATAATTTCAGTAGAGCCCAATTAATTTGGGACATTGGGTTTGTGCAAATTCTAACTGATTATGGATGCTTAATCTTGAACAAATAATAACTAGAAAAGTGCTCCTGGTAGAGTGCAGGTCTCCGCCAGGTGGGACATGTTTCGCGGAACCATCCCGAAAAACCATTTTAACCGTCCCAAAATGTATGTAAACCGTCCCAAAAGTCAAAATGTAGTTTCTCTGCTTTGTTATCATCTATAGGCTGGTCCCTAGTTATAGCAGCATAATAAAAACACCATAAAAATGTTGAGCTAATGAATAATTATAGCCCTATGTAATGTTGAGGAAATAAATAATTATATTTATTATATATTAGTCTTAGAACTTTAACCCTTTCGCAGTGTGTTTTCAGTTCACGGTTAAGTTCAGTTCACTTAATTGTAAAAATTTTTTGTTGCCTAAAAGTGTCTTGTTCAGCGTTCGGCTGTATTTACTGTAGCTCCACCTTCCCTGTCACTTCTGGGTCCAAAAAAAACAAGATGGCGACGGCCAAGATAGCAAACTCGAGGCTTAATAAAGGTAATCCACAATCCAATGGGTGACTTCACGGGGACTACGTCCACTTCCTATATACAGCCTCTGTGTGCGTCCCAAATCTTCTTTTTACTTTCAGTTTGTCCTGCAGCTGCCCTCCCAAAGTACGTACTGCTGCATGCAGTATGGTACAATTGGGACATACAGCACACGTCCTCATAACATTGCACCTTTAAATTTGACCCTCTGGCTCATATATCTGCTGTGGAACAGGGTCTGTGGGTCAGAGAAGCATGCAGGACATCTTTTTCTGGCATATTAAATAGTATAGTAGTATTGAGGCAGACTTGGGCCAAACTCAGATGACATTACTATCATCAGGGTTTTTTGCCAGCTTTTAGAAAGCTCCTCCACGGCAACAGAAAACATTATTATAATCAATAAATTAAAGTTAGTGAAGTGACCCTTTTTTAAAAAAAAATAAATAAATAAAAATGTATTTTTTAATGGCATGAATTGAAAATGTCTCCCATCCAAACACACAAAAATGGACTTGAGTTGTTTTTTGTAGAAATGGATGAATGTTATTGGATATCTCATTTCTACATTTCTACAACTGTTTAAAAAAAAATTATTTTCTTTACTAGGACAATTTCTTTTCTTTTTTTTAAAAAAATGGATTAAATAAATATAAAAACTGCTAGTTTACGACATGTAATATGAATTAATCTGAATCTGGTGGCAAAAGATGGAGATGTGGTTGCAATGTATTTTGTTTTTTGGCCTTATTTATTTCCCACAGAAATTAAGACTCAAAGGCAGAAATATGGAAAAATATGACCCATGTCAGGGTCTTTGTGTGTGTGTGTGTGTGTGTGTGTGTGTGTCTGCCAGTCAAACTCCTGAGGTCCTCCCTCCCTCCTGCTCCTCCTCTCCCTCCCTCCTCCTCTCCCTCCTTCCTCCTCCCTCTCTCTCCTCTCCCTCCTCCTCCTCCTCCTCCTCTCCCTCCCGGCCTCCTTTGGAGACGTTTCCAAAGCCTTTTATTCCTCCAGCATCTCGCCATCTCTCTCTCCACTCTGTCACACCATCCCGCAGTCCCTCCCATTCCCCCTTTAACTGTGTCTTTGCAGCTACTTCTCCGGTGCGTAAAATGAATTTCCACCGGGAGATATTTGTCACAAGTCGCCCTCAGCTGGAGGAAGATGCCTGACGCGACACTCCGCTGAGAGTTGAGTATGTTGGCGCGCTGTGATGTGGAGGGTGTGTGTGAGCGTGTGTGTTGAGGTAATGAGGGGGGCGTGTGTTGAGTCGTGAGTACAGCCCTCACACTGAAGCCTGCAGGGAGCAACAGCTGGAGCAGCAGTCCCTCCGCGCGGCGCCGCAGGTGAGTTCAACTTTTTCTCCAAATATTTAGTCTTGTTGGCTGATGAGGAACATTTTTTATAGGAATCCTGAGATGAACTTTAGACACAACACATAGAAGTTAGCACAAGCTGGCTTTAAATCCTTCTTGGAATAATACACACATATATCACAACAATATTATAATATTATATTATTATTATTTATATAGGTTGTAAAATTAGTTTTAGTGGGTTTGATTGACACTTTTATATTATTCACATTTATTTTATACACAGTTGTATTATTTAGTCCTGCATTGTTTGATTTTCCCGCTGTTTGTAAATGATATATATTAATTGTTTATATTTTGTGATCTTTAATGTGCATGTTGCTCAAAGTTGATGTGAAAACAAAACAAAGTGAATGCAGATTTGTTGCCATTTTTCCCAGTTAAAGAAAAAAAAAGAAATCTAAATGTAGCCATGATAAATATAAAAACGCGGAAAATCCAAATTATGAGATAGTACATACTTTTTTTTATTTATTTTGTCATAATTTACTATCTCAAAATGTTTACTTTTTACCTCATAATGTTGAATTACTATTTAAAAATAAAATGTATTTCAAAAGTTTGACTCACTGTCCCATCATTTTGACTTAGTAACTCAAAATATCTATTTTATGATATTATAATTTTGACTTTTTATCTGATAATTCTGATTTTCTATGTCCTAATTACGACTTTTACACATTATTTCTGGTGTAACTGGGTTTCCATAGGAACCAGGATGGTTGGTTAAAAAAAACCCGATCAATGCTGAGACTGTGGCTAATAATTATTTCCATTATTGATGAATCTGCTAATTATTTATCTCAATTAATTGACTTTGCCTAATTCAGTTTATCTATCAAATTGCTTGTTTAAGTCCAAAACCTAAATATATTAATTCTACAACCATGTATGACAAAGAGAGCAATGAAATTCCCACATTTTAGAAGATAAAACATTTTTCAGAGCAGCATATTGTGATAATCAGTGTTCCATAATGTGACATGTACTGTATGTCATGTTGCCTGTTTCTGTTCACTAGGATGTTGCAAGAGGGGTCATCACAGTAAGTCAGTGTAGTAGTAAAATGTTCGTGATGCCTTCACTGTCAGGGGTCGGATGGACAGTTTTCTGTCTCCTGCTCTGGAAGAGAACGGGAGGTAAGAACATCCGTATATCTTAAGACCAGCAGAAATTATAACTGTTGTGAAGTGTTATTGTAAATGTTATATTTCCTCTGCTCAAGAAGCCACAAGTCAAAGCTCTTTATTTTAAGTGTCGGAACGAAAGTGAAAATTGTTGCAGAATTTCTTCTGGGAATTTTATCTCAGCGTTGGCACACGTCAGTACGGACGCCCTGAGGGGCAAGTGAGGAAAAACTATTCTGGTGATCCATCTTCTAAGTCGGATCTAAACAGTTTTCTTTCCAGTGCTTATGACTTAAGAACAGGTGAAAAAGACACATAAAACTTTTGCTAATTTATACCTCTACTCCACTACATTTCAGAGGGAAATATTGTACTTTTTACTCCACTACATTTATTTAAAAGCTTTGGTTAGCCTACTGGTTACTTTGCAGAGTAATTACAAAGGTACATATATTGTTTGTATATATATATATATATATATATATATATACAAACAATATATGTATATATATATATGTGTATGGAGAAACTAAAGCTTTTAGTCATTTCACAACATGGGGTAGTGGTGCACTTCAGCCCCTTGTGGCCTAAAAGAGCATTACAACAACTTATTACAACTGCTGTCGCTCCTCAGCTCAAAGTGTGCAGGTGCGATGCTCGGTGGCACCCGTGGGGGCGCTACACCCTGTTCAGGGTCTGCTGGAGAGGTTCGAGGCTGGTCCGGGCTGTGCTGCTAGAGAACGCGGGGACAAGGAAACTCATGTTGTTGCAGTGGGGAGCGTAACAAACAGCCTGGAAAACAAGGTGAGTGTGAGAGTAGTGCTGGAAAGTACATTTACTCAAGTACACATTTAAGGAACTTGTACATTACTTGAGTAGCCTATTTACATTTTTTTTGCTAATTTATACCTCTACTCCGCTACATTTCAGAGGGAAATATTGTACTTTTTACTCCATTACATTTATTTAAAATCTTTGGTTAGGCTACTGGTTACTTTGCAGATTAATTACAAACAAACATACCCTATGATCAATTCATAAAACATGATCCTGTGCTATAAGTGTAACTATCCAACAGCAGGCCATATAAAGAAGGTAAAATGTGCTCCACCTGCACCAACTGTAACAAATGGGCATCAGCCTGTACAAACACTTCTAATAATATGATTTTCAGAGTTATATATATATAAATATATAACTTTGAAAATCATATTATTAGAAAGACACCATTCTGCCTAACAAGTACTTTTACTTTAATACATAAAGTACATTTTGCTGTTAATACTTATGTACTGTGTTTTAATGTGTAATTATTTGTATGTATTTTAAAATATTGTTGTCTTATTTTATAATGTATTTATGAATCTTAATATGTATCTGTAAAGCATCTTTGAGTATCTTTTTAAAAGTGCTTGATAGATAAATTTTATTTTTTATTATTATTATTGTTATTACTACCACAATACAACACAATGAATCAATTAATTTGATTAACCAATTGATTGTGAAGGAAATAAATAAAAAGCATTTTGCTTTTGTACCAACTGAGTGGAGGTTAAAGGAAAAATATAACATTTTGCATTATATTTCTTTTAATACTCTATTTGAACTATTTAACTAACGATATGTATTCACTTATATTTTTGGCTCGTCTTATAACCTTTTCCCGTGTCCATTGTACACACTGAACATGCATGAAGCTACGACTCCACACTGACTATAGATACATATCATAGCTTTACCACATCACAGCTCTTTCCTCTCCGGTCTGCAGGTGACGGTGTTGCTGAAGCCTTTGTCTCTGCCCCCCTCACCTCTCAGAGCCCTCCACCTGCTGCTCAGCTCCAAGCTCCCAGTCAGCTGGTGGGTGGAGGCGGAGCAGCTGCCCCCGAACCTCCCAGTGCTGGTGCAGGTATCTGTGTGACGTGACCTCCTCAATGCACCGCTTCTCATTTGATTTGACTCCATTGACATGCTGTGTAATGCTTGCAGAGTTCTTATGTTCCATTAATGTCTTCCCCCTCAAATGTTCTCCTTCGCCCTCATCTGCTAGGTGTCCTCAAACTCCAGCGTGCAGTCCCACACGCTGCGTTTGAATGTCCAAACGGTGCGTTCACTGCCTTTTCATCCACGTGCGCTGCACCGCTGGGCTCTGAAGCACCACGGCAGCCTGTCCTCTCTGACGCACACGACGCACGGAAATCGAGTCTACGTCCCACTGGGAGAAGGTGAGCCGCCAAGAAACAATATCACAGAGATGATAAACTGATGGTCGTGCGTATGTAACCTTTACAACAGTTTTGAATCCTATTATAGTACATGTATCATTTGAAGGGACCGTTTTAACAGCCCCTCGTCTTCAGTCAGGTTTGCTGCATATTTATAGGAAAAATAACGGTACAAATAAAAGCGAAAACATAGATAATGTTTAAAGTAATAGTTTGACATTTAGGTAATTACACGTATTTGCTTTCTTGTGAAGAAAGCTAATCCTTCCTCGATGAGAAGCTTGAGAACAATCCTATATCTGGTATCAACCATCTTATCTAACTCTCTACAAGAAAGCAAACAAATGCATTTAACAACATTTCAACCTTTTTGCTTTAACTTAAACATCTGTGCACTGGTGTGACACTCAGCAGGTTAATATTCAGGTCGCACTCTCTTGTCTCCGCTCTCTCCCCAGACATCGCAGTAGGTTCAGGTTGGACAGATTGTGGAGAAAGATCTTGTGAAAACCTACTTCCCTCTTGTCTCTTGCATGTCTCCATATTACAGATCCCACCCTGCCGGCTGTGTGCCATCTCCAGTCCATGTTCCTCTCTCACAACTACGTGACCTCTGAGCTGCAGCCACAGGAAGTGCAGGGCTGCGCTGACGCAGCAGCAGGTGGGATCAGCCCTGAAGTCCATGTGATCAAGCTCCATTCAGCGGGCTCAGGGCTCTGTGGGTGAGAACGCGCAGCCTCGGAAAGTCCTGGCACGAGTGCAAACTGCATGGCCGTTGTGCAGCCGTGCAAAGTTAACTCTTGTCTCTCTCCGTCTCCTCCAGCTCTCTCCAGGTGGAGGTGATTGTCTCTCTTCTGCCCCTAGTGGCCAACTCAAAAACCCAGAGAGTTGTGCTGATTCTCAGCAGCTCTGTGCCCGTCAACTGGGCCATTATGGCTCATAGTGTCCGGGGTCATGTCTCTGTTCATGTAAGAGCGCCATCGCTTCTTCATACCTGAACTTGTCATCTGATTTATAATATAATAATAATAATATTTAAGTCTAACGACTGCTGGAGAGTTGTTAGACGTGCGTCAGATCTGCATTACAGATGATGGATGGATAGGGATGAAGTTATTCTATATTTTTAGTTATTGTCAACAACTTATTGAAACGACCAAAACCAACAATAGCTTCATCCTACAAAGTATTAAACTGTAGTATGTAGCCAAATGTATATTACTGCCATAGAGCTCTATTGGTGTTCAAAAACTGTTAAAAACACACCAGTGATCCAGACATGTTCCTTTGTTACCATGAACACACACACTGTAGTTTATTTTGACTCAATTCCACACACACTGTCTTGCTGCTGTAAATATTCATTAATGCATTAATACTGGTTTAAACAATTAAACCACGTACTTCTGTTTCAACAAAGTGTGCAAAAAAACTAGAGTGTCCAGCAGTTTTAGGAAATGACTTGGCCTACTAAAGCTCAAACTTCCATAAAACTAGGGAAACAGGAACAATTCCAACGTCTCCAAAGTTCATTTCATGTCTTCTCATGTGTTTTAATGGAGGTCATTGAATTACGTACCTAACTTTGATGAGAAGCTTATTTCTCATACGTCAAAAAACAAACATAATCCTGGAGAAAATACGTTTTTCCTCAAAACATAATTAATATTGCAGTTTCATTTCGGGAATGTGACTTTTAGGAGACCGAGCTCCCCTAGTTTTAGTTTGATTTTAAGACTGTAGTCAGCTGTGACTGACAAATGATTCAGTCTGAGAGTGAGACCAAACTGGCCTTCACAGCATCTCTACAGAAACCACAAGGTTAAGCCACAAACAGATGAAGTTAAAGAATGAATCACCAACCTGGCAACGTCAAACACATTTTAGTTTTTCACATGTTGCAGAATAACGTTCTTGTCTTTTCCCTGATTGTACTTGATGATTGCTGTCTATGTCTCTGTGTCTTCTCTCTCTCTAGTCCTCCAACAGTGTATCCCCACCCTTCCCACCTGAGCCTGAACTCACCCTGTCCAGCGCACTGAACTCTGACCTGTCCACCGTATCTGACCTTCTCGTGTGGGCCCGTGAGAGCGGCTACACCGAGGTGACCTCATACACTGAGGCTGACCTGGCAAATCGCTTTGTGATCCAGCTGGCTGGGGGCGGGACAGGTCTGTCTCTTGTTTCCATCATTGTGTGAGTGACCTGAACGTTTCAGTTTTATATTAAAATCCACCCCCATTTCATTTCCTTTGCGTACAGAATGATTTGCTCGGTATTCTGCGTCCCTTTTCCAATGCAGGGATGAGAAAATGAAAGTGGAATGTTTCGTCATATATGTTGAATGAAGGGTGTTGAAGTGTGAGACTACAATGTCTCCACACGGCTGTCTCTGTGTCTCCTCTCTGTCTGCACCACAGACGTGGTTGCAGTTAAGAAACCTCTTTTTGCGAGGCCTTCCTGGGCGGAGGAGCGCAGGCTGAGGCAGTGGCTGAGTGGTGGAGGCCGAGAGAGTTTCACGGTGCAGTGTGAGGACGGACGCCTCGGTGTGACCGTGGACCAACGCATCCTGCAGGTCTTCATACCTCAGTATTGGATCCAGTGTTAGATGTAAACAATTCCAGAAGAGAGACGTTAGCTACCACAACTTAATGCATCCAGTGGTTTCACAAAGACCATATTTCCAGCTGCCGCTTGCTTTGTGCCACTCTAAAATATACTGTTTTGCTACTGTAGGAATATCTTGTAAACATGTACAATGAATCATACTTAAAGCTGCTCTAATCAATATTTCTTTTTACTCACGATTGATCCTATGCCTACATGTTATAAAAGTGATCAAACCCACAAAGAATTATCACCCAGCTCTGCAGCTCCCCTCTGCTCTACCGAGTGTTTTAGCGTCTTTTAACTCTCTCGGTTTTCCATCCTCTTTACTGTACTGTTTTGGTTCACTCTCACCATTCATCAACCTTGTTTCCAGCAAGCAGCTCCACAAGGGGCTGAAAAGTGAAACCAACGCGTAAGAGCCAAAAACTGCAGTTCCTCGAATGCCCACTTAAGTTTGGCGCCAAAAGCGAGTCAATCCCCATAGACCCCCATGTTAAAATGCCCAACTTTACAGGAGAAATAAACCTACCTGGCTTGTTGTTCTAAAATACACTCTAAGGAATCGGCTGTTATTTGTTTCCGGTAAGAAGGCCTACATTACAAACAAGCCTATTTTTTTTTGCAAGCCAAAATTAGCATCTAATATTACGTGTAAACTGAATTACAAATGCAACTTGCTAACCAAGCGAGCTAATTAGGGCTAGTGTTTGCAGGTAACTTAGGGTTTGTTATGCTAACAGTACTTAGCAGTTAACTAGCACTTAAAAGCAGACAAAGTTAGTTACTAGCTGTTGAACATAGCACAGCTTTTAGTTCTGGATTTATCCGCAACTGTGCAAAAATACAAGCACCAAAGTTAAATGCATGCACCAAAAAAAAGGAGAAAAAAGCTGTTGATTTAACATTCAAGGGTCAACGTTATGAAAGAATCTTCAAACTATTTGGTGGAGCCCTGAGGGTCATTGTGAGACAGTGTCAGACTACAGCCTCACAGACAGTCAGACATTTAGTCTTGTTAAAATGCATCATTTACGGCACCAGTAGTGATTGATTGATAAACATCTTTACAGTTATATTTCTGAGATTATTCCATTTGAAATTCACGTGGTCTCACATCCGTTCTGTCCTTCAGAGCTTGTCTGTCCCCGTGGCTGCTGTGACTCTACGAGACCCGACATGCCAGGCTCAGTCCAACGGGAGTCATTTCCTGTTGGTGTTTCCAGTCATTTCCTGTGGGACTGAGGGTCTGTTCCTGGGACAGCCTCGAGGGGTGCAGTACAAAAACATGGTGAGATTAAAAAAAATGTTGACACAATGGTTTAGATATATATTATATAAATTCTATGTGGGCTATTAAACCGTGTGTTAAATATATTTGACCAAATTACATTTTTTTTAATTTTTTTTATTCAATAAATAAATCCATATTATCTTTTTTTATTTTAATTTTAATTTTAATTTTTTTTTATAGAATTCCGTGCGATTTTTAAAGTTGATGTAATCATTGTTAAAATACCTTACATAAACCAAGGGAGGCAGAGAACGTTTGAGATGCAGTTTGAGAAGGAGAAATCTGCAGAAACAGAGTGAGAGCAGGGGAAAACATCTTAATTAAAAAATAAGGTCAAAGTTTATCAGACGGTGGTAAAAAGCAAGAACACAAGGCACATAATGGACACTTGGAATTGTGGTAAGTGGAAATTTCCCGCTGTGAGACTCGTGACCCCAGGTCATTATGACCAGAACGGTGCAGGGTTGAAGCCTAAAATGAGAAGCTGCACAGAGGCCAATTAAGAAAATGTTGGCCTGGAGGCAGGATATTGGAAGGAGGGGAGATACGGAGCGATTTCAGAAAAGACAAACAACAGAGGCAGAAGGTGTGTGTAATGAAACACTGAAGGAACAACGTTCTATGTGTCTACGATGTAAAAATAAATGCATCTTTTGACTGTAATAATCATATAACTGCAGTTGCAGAAGTCCAAAAGGGATGAAATCAAAGCATGGATAAGTTTTTCCAGGTTAGCAAAGGATAGAAAAGACATAATATTCAATGTTTTTTTTACGTGCAGGAAGCAGGAATGTACAACAGGACCCCCACATATCTAGTCACAGGTTTAAGATGTGTCGATGGACGCCAAGGTTAACACGGATGAGCTGGGAGAAGACGCTCGTACCGAATATTATGATCTTTGCTTTATTGTTGTTTAGTTGCAGGAAATCGTTGGACATCAGAATCTTGTTACTGATACATACATCTCGGTGTGAACTGCATAGAAATTAGGATTAATATTAATTGTGAACATGAAAACGGCAGCAGACTTAAAACTCTGCATTACCAATAGCAATAGAGAGTGTTCATTTGAACCTGTAATCTTCCATTGACTGTTTACGAGTATACCGTGTGCTGTTTAGGGTGACAGCCAGTGTAGAAAAATGAGATTTACATACTGTAGCTGCAGTGAATTATTGTACACAGTTCACCATTCTGTGTCCCTCTTCTCCCTCCTCTCTTGCCAGGTGTTGTTATGGAGTGACAAGCCTCAGACCATTCTGGGCCTCAATGAGACCAGAAGTCCATTTCGCATACATGTGAGATGTTTGTGTACTTATATATCTTCATTTTGGTACAATCATTTGTCTCCATGATTCAGTAAACACTTCCTGTATCCTCCTTTTTCCTCCTCTCAGTTCAGCTGTCTGGCTGCAGTCCCCACCCGCCTCGGACCTGTCAATGTAAACACCCCTCAGGCAGGGCTGGCACCCGAGGGTCCGGGGCCTGATCCAGCGCTGACCCACCTACCAACACCCAGACACACACCTGGACCTTTCCTCACTTTGAAGCTGTTTGTCACTGAGAGCTACGAGCAGAAGCGGATTGGCCCCTGTGTCATAACTGCAGACCAGCGTGTCTATGTTGAGGTGTGTGTGTGTGTGTGTGTGTGTGTGTGTGTGTGTGTGTGTGT
>CALSBV010000306.1:1892080-1910103 GCA_943590825.1 Bovichtus diacanthus
GAGGAGGAGGAGGAGGAGGAGGAGGAGGAGGAGGAGATACAGCCCCTGAGATTTAGTTTCATCCTGCGACCAGTTTATAATGACTCTATACAGTTCCTCCACTGCAGCCTTCGCCTGTGTATCTCTGACTCAAAAAGAGGGGAATCCACGAAGGAGACGGAAAATAGTGACTGTGAGGACGGCCTCCGTATCGCTCCACTCGTGTCTAGATCATCCAGACATCAGGTACAGAAACCATTAACACACCACAGCTGTATCTTATAGCACAAAACAGGTGCAGAATAGAGCGTCCTGATAAATGCAGTAACATGGAACATGAATTAAATAGTTTGACACTTTGGGATAACGCTGTTTTGTAAAGAGTTAGATGAGAAGATTGATACTCGTGTGTGGATGCTGAAGAAAATGTAAGAACTTTAAATAAATGTTTAGCAGCTACAGGATTGTAGATAACTATTCAACCTACTCACTTCGTGTTGAATCACAAGTCGTGCTTTGTGACGCTCACGCTCACCTGCTGGTATCACAGCACTTCCAGGGGATAACCGTGTAAATAACATACTTCTCCTGTGTTCCCATGTCAGTGTGAGATCAGAAACCTCTCCAGGCCCATGGTGATCACCCAGCATCTTAGTCCTCCGGTACCCAAGCTGCTGAGGCCCCCTGCTGGCCCAAGAACCAAGAGACTGAGCGTCTCCCAAGTGGCCAGTGCAGACCCAGAGCACGGCAGTGAGTATCATATGTGGACATTTTATCAATGTCGCTGTGACACTGTTCACGCTCCCTCATGTACACAGGCTCCGTGCTGCAGACAGGACTGGTGATGGGAATTGTCTTCGCTGCCTTTATGATGGGTGTCGGTGTGATGGGGGGGCTGTGGTGCATCTATAATTACACAGGTAATGAGGCCAGCTTATGCACTGAAACACTACGCTGCCAAAATACATTATCATCCAAAATCCAAAGTCATACTGTGGTATTTTCCATCTGTGGTCGTGTGGAGACATTATAAAGGGACAATATACTTATGTATTTTTGAAGGGGCACGTCCAGCGTCACTTGGAGGAGAAAGTCACTTAACAGACCAAACTCACGAAGGTCCCACAACCTGGAATCGACTGTCACCGTCCGATCAGTCCTCCGGCTTGTTGTAGAGGTAAGATCTGACGAACTTTTACACGTCGAAGTTTGTTTATAGGTGTTGGGAAGTACAACTGAATATGTGGAAAAAAACGCTGTTCAAAGCTTTTTTTGTGGCTCCAGAGGGAGCTGCGTGAAGCCTGAAACATTGACTCAAGTGACATCACTTGAGTCAGTTGTGGCTAGTTTGAAAGTGAAAATAAATCTGGGGCTGTGGAGTTAGAAACAAGTGAGGTCATGTGAGACACAGGTGACATAAGCTTTTGGCGGTGAAGTTGCATTGTAGGTCATTTTAAGCGACAGGTTTTTTGACAAGGAAGAAGAATGCTTGGAGAAAAAAGATGATAAGATAAGATGAGATACATCCATTTTTATACTGAAAACAAAAAACACTGTCCAGCTTGACTCCGACTATGTTACAGAAGTACATTGCTGAATTTCAACTACTCTTGAATTTACACACTAGCATGTATGGGGGAAACTTAAAGACTCCTTTCTGGACTTGGGGAACAGTGTGAATAATGACTAATCATATCATACCTTTCTTTACTCAGGGCTCCAGGTTATACGAGTCTCATGCAAAGGGTCACATTATACTTTTTCCATCGATTGCTATGTCCCAGATCAGTGTCAATTTTTTTGGCCCTTATTTGAATTCTGCTATTGCTGCCAGCTCTTTCAGAAAAAACAAAGTCAATTCAGTTCAAAGAAACACTTTAATAACACATATACTGGGGCAACAGCTGTTTTTGGGCTTCCATAGAAGGAATATACTGACTTTTGGTACTTATCTTATATTACTATTAACGTTTGTGGTCTGTGAGTTCATCTATGTTTACCGTCCAAATGAATAAAATGAAATGCCAGCCACTCATTGCCTCAGATGTAAATCTACTCTCAGTGTCGTCTTTTCCACTCAGTCAGAAGTGTATCGACCACAATCCCCTTTGTTCCAATTAGACACATTTTTCAAGCTTGCAGAGTAAAACTGTGGCTACAAATGACTCCAGCTGTGCGCCACAGAGTGAACCTAATTTCAAAGTGATGTTATTATTAATAAACTGTAGTGGTTAGAAGCACCGGCAGTTTCAGAAAATATATCAGCATTAGGCGAGCACCTGCAGATTTCAACACCGACAGTTTCATTCTTTTTTCTCTTTCTCAGGATTTCCTGCAAATCTGAGAAAGAAGAACTGGGACAGAGGTTTCTAACAGCGCGTGTGTGTGAGCACAGCTGCTCGTGTGTGTGTGTCTGTGTGTGTGTGTGTGTGTGTGTGTGTGTGTGTGTGTGCAGAGCCACGTTTGTGCACTTCTCCGCCATCGTTCATCGCCGTGCAGCAGAAATGCAAGAGGACAGAAACCATGTGAATATAGTAGCACTTGCTCATCGCCGCATTGTGGAAATCTGCATCAAGTCACTTCAAAAGTGCCAGCGAATCATCCCGTGGAGAGACGTTCATCCGGATTCAACAAGAGTGAACTTGGTTGGAGTGACTCAAACCGAAACTTCCTCGTCATCGTCTTCAGAGACGGGACACGAGGTCAAAGATGAACCGAGACGTCGCCGAGTGTTTGATGAGTCGCTGTTTTTACGGAGTCATTTTCACTATATGTGTTGTAACTGTGAATCAGCTGGAAACTGCCTTTTATCTGTACGTGAAGTATTTTGTGTTTATGTGGCCAATAACTCAAACCCCAAATATTAAAGTTGAAAAGTTGAAAGTTGAAGTTGAGTTGTTTAATGTAACATCTACCGGATTTGCTGTGGAAATAGTACCAAGAATTCATTCGGTTTTTCTTCTAAACTTTCTTTTTTTTTTTTATAATTTCAACACAGACCTCCTGTTCATGCAGTAGTCCATGTATCATCATCAGTCATCTCTGTCAGGAGTCCAGCTGGGGTGTGTTCAGGATGCCTTCCTCATTCAATAATGGGAAAATCACACACATCACAACTTACTGAGGAAAATAGTTCCTGAACAATACGCAGCGTGTTTGGATGACGGTCCTCTAAGAGCACTGGCGCCTGGCACATCCGAAGAAAAATAGTCCAAATTGTTTTACGATGAATGTGAATGGATACGTTTATGTCAGGGTTTCTAGGTAATGAGGAAAGTAGAGGAAGCGTGTCCGGCAGGAGAAAGAGAAAAGGAAATTACTTTTGCCAATGTGTTCCCACTTCGTTCTTGAAAGAATGCTTCATAAACACACATCTACCACGCAAACAAAGGAGCTTTTAAACTCAAAACCAAGAGGAGGAAATACGTCCCCGCACAATAAACCAAGTTTTATTGACCCTCCGTTTCCCTCTACTCGATGCATATCTCTCTGACTTTTACAATTATGAATGATTGAAAATTATTTACACATTTCACACAGTTTTGCCAGCAACTTCCTTGCTTCCTGGACTCAGTTTTCAGAGTACATGTCTGCATAGCCACACTGTGTCTCTCGGTGGCGCTGCAGGTCAACCCTGCGCAGGAAGCTGTGCTGACAGCGGGGGCAGCTGAACGGCCGGTAGCTGCTGTGCTTTCTGCTGTGGGTGATGAGGTTGGAGCTCTGGCTGAATCCTTTACCGCACACCTTGCACACGTGTGGTTTCTCACCTGAGGGAGAAAGTACACAACGTTACACGGCCATTGGGCGGATTATTATTTTTCGTCCCTTTGCATCTCTTTGTATTTGCTTTGTGTCAGTTTTGTAGTTGTTTTGTGTCACTTTGTAGTTGTTTTGCTATCTATGTAGTATTTTGTGTCTGTTTGTGGTCGTTTTATGTCTCTTTGTGGTCATTTAGCATCTCCTCCTGGTTGGTACTTGTCTCTTTGAGGGACATTCTGTAGGTGAAGGTCCCTGACACCTCGGGCCCCTCGGCCTGTAGGCTGCACTGCCGGCACAGTAATTCTTCCATGAGAGTAGGAGTTTGAGCATTTCACAGCCCTGGTTCATTTTACTGTTGTGTTCACTGACCTGTGTGTATGAAGGTGTGTTTCTTCATGTCTGACTTCTGGTGGAACCTTTTGCCGCAGTACTGGCAGGGGTAGGGCCGCGTGTCCGAGTGGATGAGCAGGTGTGTGGACAGAGTGGACGAGCGCTTGAAGACCTTCCCGCACACCTTGCAGCCAAAGTTACGCTCCTGCAATCAAAAACACATGTTCACACTGACGCAGACACGAGGACAAACCAATGTTTCCTTCAGAACTCATGATGAGTCGTGTGTTTCCACTGAAAATGATAATATATGATGAGACGGAAAGATAGATAAACCAGAGACCGCTCAAAAATCACAAATATTAAAACAAGGGAATTTAAAAAAAAAAAAGTACTAATTATAAAGTGCATACAGAGTAATACAAGCACCAGTGCAAATATACTTTCAGTAAAATAATAGAAATGTGAATTACAACAACATAAGAATACAAACAGGAGTAAAAATATCAAGTGTATCGAGTAATGAGAGTTGAGAGTAATATTGGTAATAAAAAGGATATTATTGTCGTTCTCAGTGTACGATCAAACTACTTCTCTTACATATTATTATTCTCACTGTACTGTACCTTAGCTCTGGTGTAGCTGCCTAATGCTCTGAAGCCAAAGGGCACATGGGGCCCGGTGGTGGCAGTGGGAGATCTTGTCAAAGGGACGGAGAGCGAGTCGTGAAGATGAGCCTGAAGGCCACCTCCTGATAGTAGGACTTCTGAAAGAGACTGAGAGAGAAGGAGAGAAAATGATGAGAAGAATGATGCCGCTGTCTAAAGTCTATTCTTCAAACATGAAGCTGCAGCCAGTTAGCTTATCTTAGCTTAGCTTAGCTTAGCATAAAGACTGGACACTAGGGGAAACAGCATGGCTCTGTCCAACAGTGGCAAAATGTCTACCAGCACTCATAAAGCTCACTTTTACTATTTCTAGGCTGGGACATGGATGTATAATAATACCTGGAAACGGCGGCACTCAGCCTTGCTTCCAATTTTCCAACTATTGATATTGCAGCGGAGAATTCCCATGCGGCACAAAAAGCATTTTCCCCATAGACCAGGATTGCAAAAAGTACATTTGTGAAACTGTTAACAGGACACCTAGAACTGCAAACAAAGTAAATTATGACTCTTTGTATTATGATTTTTTTTTTGATTCATAGATTCATAAAGGTTTTCTATTTGTAAAACCTAGAAAAGCGATTTTAAAAAGGCGTATCCAGTCCTCATAATACATCCGTGGGCTATGTTCAGTAACTTCCTGGAGTCGCTGCTTGTTGCCTCGCAATTACTTAGAACCAGGAAACAGTCAGACATATTGTATATCACTGCAAAACTCTCTGCTGCCCAGACTCAAGCCAACGTACAAACCATCAAAACATAGCGTTACACGGACCGCACAGCCCAGAGCGCCACCGCAAACACGCAGATATCTCAGACCCACGTTAAGACTATAAGATATCATTGATATTTAGACCGACTCTCAAGAGTTTCAGCCTCTAATTAACTGAGTGACTGAAGAAATACACAGTAAATATATCAAAACTAGAAGTCATGTATAACTGTAGAATACAATACACAATATAAAGAATACACTATAATACTCTAAAACTTAGAATACACTAAATAAGACAAACTACTACAACTAACATATAAACAGGTTTAAAGTACTTTAGTTAACGAGTTGGCTTTTTTAATAACTGATGGTTTTGATTGATGAATTTAGAGTTGAGAGGTGAACTATATCACATCCTATTTATTTGGAGCAGGCAGGCTCGGAATTACACATTGAACCTTTTAAACAAACACAAAGTAAATTGAATGAGCTTTAGACGCGCTGTGCGTAGGATTTTAGCATCATTTCACAGAGCCAGGCTAGCTGTTACCCCCTGTTTCCAGTCGTTATGCTAAGCTAACAGGCTACTGGTAATAGCTTCATATGTAAGTGGGCTTCTCATCTAACTTCCTGCAAAAAAAAGCATTTATCCCAAAATGTCAAACTAGTCCTTTAACAGAAGAGCTGGACCATCACATGGCTGAAATATTGACTGATGTATTTATTGCACATATATCTGTATATTGGTATCAGCGTATATATGTCAGCTGATAAGTAACAAGAAATGACATAAAAAAAAGATATATTTGACATTATAAACATTACATAGTTTGTCCGCAAGAACTATAATATAATATATACTATATAGTATATATTATATACTATAATATAATGCAATACTTTTCCAAAACATCCTTGTTATAATTATCTAATAACCACATTTAAGAGATCTTTATCAAAACTGTTTTTTTTTTTAATGTAATGTGTCATTTTAAAAACATTTATTAGCTGATATTAATATTTAATATTAACTTTATTAATATGATTTTTGACTTAAACCTGTAATGCAGGTATTTGAGTGGAAACATTCCTGATAAAAGTTTCAGGCAACCAAGTGTCAGTGGGAGGAGATTTGCTTGAATTACCTGTAAAGATACGTCACAAATGACTTATTTTACTTTCCAACTATCTCTCAACTTTTGTAAATTAGGTTTACGACTCGATAAGAAACGTTTCTATCCACAGTTACCCGCAGAGATTTTAACATTTATTTAAAAACTGAGGAGACTTTAAATGTTTGCTCCTTAGTTTTCACTCTCTGCATCCTCTGGCAGCAGTGAAGTAGAGCAGTTACCTTTTTGAAACGATCACTTTGTTCACTATATCTCTCCCCAACATGACGAAGAATAGCAGCCCTTCTCCTACAGAACAGCACAGACTGCACTTACACACTTTATTTTACACACCTCGCTGTGTCACCCTCTGACATGTTGCCAGCTTCTGTGTCATGGCAGTTACTTTTAGCGTTATTTCCTCTGGTTTCCTCTTTCATTATAACAGCTGATGAGGACATGATCTGATTCTCACGATGCAGCGGCCTCCTACCTTTTCACAGAGCGGACACTCGCTGACGGGGGATCTGAGGTCAGTGTGTGACGTGTGGTTGAGTAACATGAAGACCAGTCTCTCCAGCTGTCTCTCTCTCTCAGATGCCTGGTGTCTGTCCGCCGTCCAGGGGGAGACCAGCAGAGGAGCGTCTCTGCTCTCATCAGGGGCTTTTGTTATGAATATGAAAGGACGATGATGAGGATGAAGATGATGATGATGTGTTTAGCTTAGTTAGAATCATTTTTAGCTTTTTTCTTTTTTTTTTTGAGTCTTTGCTTTGTATTTTGTGACCTTAAATCTGCAGAGATGAATCCTGACGATATCAGTGGTATTCGAAGAAATTAAATATTGATATCGTGTTAATAATACACATATGATAATATCGTGTAAACAATCCGGCAGCTCTTAAATGTATAGTTGTGGTTCCACTCACACAATGGGAAAAGTTAGAGATGACTTTTCAAATTTAACTATAGATATTGCCATGATATCGTTACTGTGATTTATTTTTGGCCACTAAAGTCATGTAGTGAAAATGTGTTATTGTGACAGCCCAAATTCTGAATATTGAGTTTCTTTACAAAACTATGTCTCAATAAGATAAACAACACTGTCACGTGCCATCCGAAGAACACACACTCTACACTTACTGCAGTCTTGTAATCATGTCAGTCACAAAAGATTCACTGCTGCAAAGTGTTTTGTACCTGAAGGCCAAGGGTCATCTCTGGGGGCGCTGTGAGACCAGACCGCCGGCCCATCCCTTGGTGCGCAGGCTTCGGCCAGCAGGTCTTTGACCCCTAACACGGGGGACGAAGGCTGCACGGCGTCTTCCGGACGCCTCCTGTCCTGTCCTATCGCATGCTGCTCAGGCTGGCAGGCATCTGCTCGGCGCTGGGAGCGTTTTCTGTAGGAGTCCTTAGACAGGCGGAGTAGATGAGTCCTTTTACTCCTGACGAGGAACGACCGCGGCATGGCAGAGTGAGGGATGACTGAGGGAGTCGATGAGGGACGGGGTTAAAAAAAAAAAAATCCTTCAGAATAAACCTCCAGGAGAAAAATCAGCTCTTTCATGTCACTTTTAGAGCTTCACATACTCAGATGTCGCACACCTGCTGGTACATGTTCAGTTACAATGCCAAAGCTTGAGGTTTCCTTCGCAAATACAGCGCGACACCTGCACAAAGGTTTTCAGGGCTTTCACTGAGGATAACCTGGCTGTGGTGTTGTCTGACAACTTCCAAACTGACACCGTGGTACACTTCTACACTTCCATTAGAGCTGCATGTACCCTTTTTAGACATTCAGAACAACGGCAGATTCTCAATGTGGGAAATGTATGACCACACTACCAAAATTAAACAAAACCAATAAAGTGTATTTCACCCAGTGTATATGTGTAAATGTATTAATTTATCATGGAACATATAATACATTTTCCACTCCAGAGAAATACACTGCAGACGACAAAACTAATTCTCCCAAACTTTTTGCCATTAACTCGAGGATATTTTTTATAAGCCTCTGCAATAAAGAGGATTCACTCAATAACCTGATCATGTCATTCTATAGAATAATATTCTTCACAACCTTGTGTTTGCACAGAAGAAGTTATAGTGTGCCAGTAGATGGGCACATAAGAAAATGTGTAAAAGAAATCAATACTTTGAATCTAACATTGATACTGTAACTGTGAGATTGCAGCTGAGTTGCTGATCTTACCTCTGTATTGTGCCGCTGAATGTTGAGAGTGTTTTTTGTGTCTTCGTTGCTGGCAACGTCTTCTTCTTTCTTTCTCACACCCATCTACTGATGACATGACAAAGAGATTTGACTTGATTTTGAAAGGCTGCTGTGGATTGTGGGACTTTAGTCTTTGGAGGGGAAAAAAATGCCCCAAAATTTCATTTAAATTACATAATATTTTAAAATTATTATTTTGAAACTAATAACTTAAAAAATTTCCTCCTTGTTTCAATCACTTTAAAAAAAAAAAAAATAAAGTTTATATCGGCTGCTCCCCTATAAAAACATGACGACGTCTCCGTCTTCTCTCCAGGTTTGATCGACTGTAAACTTTAGGTTTAGGACCCACTGTGAACGAAAGTGTTGCGATACCAAAGTCAAGATGTCAAGATGTGGGACCAAAATGCTTGCGTCACTGATATACTGATATATTTACCACTATCATGACTGTTCAAGTCGGAAATATAATTATACTGAGCATCTTTTGGAAAGTTTGAATATCTCATCTTTCTCATGTGAACATGAGGACCTTTACTATTGAGGTGCCAATTACAAATTACACTCTTTTCTTATGTGTGTGTGTGTGTGTGTGTGCCAGAGTGTGTGTGAGTGCTCTTATGTGGCACCTGGCCATCCCACACGCTTCCTTGTTTGAGTGGAGGGAAATTTTTTGTTTGTTCACCAACTTCGTCTAAAGCACTGAACTATAGTTTGACGAACATTTAGTCACAACTGGAGGTAGATTTTAGGGTAATACTTTACAATAATGACCATTTATAAGTCATTTATTAGCTCTTTATTAATGATGAACTTACCCTGATCAAATATTTTTTAACATTTGTAAATTACTGATTAAAAATGTTAATTGTAGTTATTTGTTACATAATTTGCAAGGCATTTAAGCTCATACATAATTTACAAATTATGAATCCATAATTCATTATTATGTGCTGAAAACATTTAAAAAGCTGTCATTTTTATTGTGTCCTTTCTTACCTTTCTGCTGTAACCATGTAAATTTCCCCGCTGTGGGACTAATAAAGGATTTCTGATTCTGATTCTGATTCTGATTCTGATTGCAGATATTTACTGTACAATAACTTGCTAATGAGAATACACGAAAAGGGCTACGCTTCTTGGTTGGTTGGTTCTTCTGAGTAAGTTCCCTGCACTCCCTGGCCTCTCCAGACTCCGCTGACATCCCTCTGCTGCAGCTGCTCCTCCATCTTCTTCCTGTAGCTGTTCTTTCCCCCCTGATCTTCCACCTCAGCTCCCTCTGTGCAATCCTTAGCTCCTCCTTGTTGCCTGACCTAAAAGCCCTTTTTTTGTCCTTAAGCAGAGCCTTTATGTCAGGATTAATCCAAGGTTTGTAATTAGGAAAACCCTGTATAGTCCTCGTGGGTACGACGTTCTCCACGCAGAAGTTGATATAGTCAGTAACACAGTCTGTAAGGCTGTTAATGTTCTCCCCATGAGAGTCTGCAAGCACATCCCACGCAGTAGTCTACTGTAAGTCACAATAATAATAATAATAATAATAGTCGCTTACAATAAGTCACTAGATTTTTCTAATTAAAAAAGGGCCAATCATCAACAGGAAAGCATATCTGGTTTGAACGATAGATCACAAAATCAATCTATATGCAGATGACGTACTCTTTTACTTAACGAAGCCTCTGAGGCTCGGGGCAATGATCTAATGCAGTATGTAGCTTGGGCTGAAGCTCTGGTTGCTCTCAATTGTTCATAATGTGAAATACTACCAGTTTATTACCATATGAGCTCTGTTGGGATGGCAGGATACAGGCTATTCCTTTCAAGTATACTCAGAAAAAGTACCAAGGATTCTACGTCATATAAATCGTCTCGAATTTGACACTATTGTTGAAAGTCATACGAGACGACCCAGCACTTTTCCTGATTGGAGCAATAGCAGCCATAAAAATACATATACTACATAAAAATATGATGATATGAAACTGGTCATGTCACTGTCTGAGTGTTTAAAATAATGTGTTAGTTAAATTTTTCTAATGGAAGAATAAACCGAATAAAACCCATTGAGGGAATTTCTACAGACACTGGGCTGCAGTGGAATAATATCAACACACACATTTGTCATAAACAAATCTGCTACCATTTCTTGACAAGATAATAAAAGAATAGCCTTGCACTAAAAAAAAGCAATTTTCTTTACTCAAATACGTGTCTGTTGGCAAAATAATGTCATGTAGTAAGGTCTGAATCTGACCGCAGATCGAAATCAAATCATCAAGGGCCACATATAAACTGAATCCAAAGTATTTCTCAGTGTGGCTATATTTTTGCAGACATCTCGTATAACTCCTGGTGTAAGCAGCGTGAAATGGAGCTCACCTTGATGTGCATGGAGAGAGGCATGTCAGAGCACTGTGGTTGATGTGGTGGGGGGCTTGCAACCTTCTCTCAGGGGCTGTAAGGGAGAGCAGACGAGAGAGGTGCAGGGAGCTGAGACGGGCTGGTGGGTTCGGTGGGTTTCTGCCTCATTTGGTTTGGGGGGTTCAGGGGCTTGTTGCTCCTCTGATGGTGGTAGTAAAAGTACCTTTCTAGGAACCTGAAACTCAGGGAGGAAGAGGGGAAGAAGGGAGTGCGTCTTTACTCTAAAGTTCATTTTCCTATTGCTTTGTTTCTGATGTTCACTTACCAAGTTTTTAAATCTGACTTTGTATGGTAATTACGTGGGAGAAATGTGGTATATGTGTGATATGCCTTACCTGAATTGTTAAACATATCCATGAATAAATGCTACTTATAATTTACTATATTTCCTCTTTGTCTTAAATTATAATAATTAAGAAATCCTCCCATAGAACAAAATCTCGCTTAATTCTATACACGCAGGGGTTTTGCTGCTACAACCTTATTTGGTCTGGTAAAACCAGTAGCCAGGGTTGCTAAAGTTAGCTAATGTTAGTGAACTTTATATACATATTGATGTATAACAGAATGACTCAGTCAAGTGACTGACTTGATTACTCTTCTCTTACTCGTTCTACCATGTTCTAACATTTACCAACATCCTGTATCACTGGTGCCCTGGATTCAAAACTTTACTCAAGGAAAAGTAGAAATCTATTAGCATCAAAATATACTTAAAGTACCAAAAGTAAAAATATTCATCATGCAGAAGGGCCCATTTCAGAATAATGTATTATATTATTGGATTATAAATATTGATAGATTAATATACGTATCACTGTAATGTTGGAGCTGCTAAATGTGGGACTCATTTTAATTGCTTTATATACTGCTGTGTAGCTTATTCTATAATAATAATAATAATAATATATTAAAAATCTTATTTGTTAGTAGAAGTACAAATAAAACATAAAATGGAATTATTCATGTTAAGTACAAGTACCTCAAAATTGTACTTTAAGCAAAGTATTTGAGTAAATGAACTTAGTTAGTTACTTCATGCATACATGTATTCTAAGAAGAGTCCAATAATACTGATCAAAGTGGGTTTAACATGGCTACAACAGAGAGAAGCATTTTACATGTATAAAGACAGAAGCATAACAGTTGTTTATTGCATGATAAATCATCGTATTATTTTTACATTCAGACAGGTTTACACTTAACCAGTAGTCCTCACAATGACACATATTAGATATAATACACATAACAAAGATCTCGCAGTAATGACACAGACAATGGATGCATTAACAGAAAATTAGTGATTTTTTTATCAAATATTGTCGATGCCAAGTAAGTAACAAAGCCCCTCTCGTGATATGTGTGTACCCAATTGTGTAATGAGTTGTGTACTTTCTCAATATGCCGCTGCTGAAATCAGTGTAGGTTGTTTTGTAGTACATTAAATGACTTCATTGCATCGAATGGGTCACAGAAAGAGGAGCGTCAGAGAGCCAGGCCGCCTCGGGGTCAGGCCGCACTCGCAGCTCTCGCTGTTTATCTGTGTTGCCGCTGCGGCTGGTGGCTTAGAGAGGTTTCAGTCAGAGGACTTAAAGAAAGAAGTGCTGTGCCACTTTCTCACGGACGACACCTATTCTATCTTACTGTCACCAGTCTGCCCCCACCCACCCATTTTACACTCATTTCCTCAGAACTTTTCAACTTTCTCTCACGTTGGTTGGCAAAAGAGCAAAGGTTTACGGACTGTGCAGGACTTTATTTTCTCTGTTCGGCGAAGGAAAGGAGTCTGAGAGCTTAGTGAGACGTATACTGTGCACGCTAAATGTGTTGAGTGAGAATGTACTCGGAATTCACAAAAGTAAATAATATATAATGTAAAAAAGAGGCAGTGATAACAGAAAATAAGAGGAATTGCTTTGCGGTACATGATGTATAAACAACACATCTATATTTAGTACAGCCATGGGACCTGTTGCCTGTCCCAACTCTCAACATCACACGACGTACGTATATCACAGGGTCATGTTTAAGAGCAAAAGCCACAACACTTTCAACTGTGCCTCACACTGAGCAGGAAACTGTGTTATGCTGAGGTATTTTTCTTTTTATGGTACAACATCCTCCTACTCTTTTCAATCAATTGGTATCAGATTGAAAACATCACAGATTCAGATTAAAAACCAACCATCAAAGAAGTCACAGAGGAAAAGCATTCTGTGGTGAAATGAGCTGCGAGTGACGATTAAATAAATGAGTTGCATACATATGTTCCATTCTTGACTGCCAACACCATGTAGGGAATGAATATGAAGGTGAAGGTGGGGACATTGATGATGAGCGATGGGCATCCCCACTCCCACACGGCAACCAACTCTCTGAAATATATATCATAGTGCAGGGTGACAGAGAAGTAAGGGGGTGTGAGAACTCCCAAGTGACATGGTACCCAAGACAACCTCTGCCTACGACTGCACAAGTGGTGGTGGTGCAGAGAGAGAGAGAGACAGAGAGAGAGACAGAGAGAGAGAGACAGAGAGAGAGAGAGAGAGAGAGAGAGAGAGAGAGAGAGAGAGACAGAGAGAGAGAGAGACAGAGAGAGAGAGAGAGAGAGAGAGAGAGACAGAGAGACAGAGAGAGAGAGAGACAGAGAGAGAGAGAGGCTACGAGCTAAATGCTAACGTCAGCATGCTGGTATGATCACAATGACAATGCTGACGTGCTGATTGGCAGGTATACGGTACGTTTACCATGTTCATCACAGTTAGTTTACCTTGTTAAACGTGCTTACATTTGGGAATTAGCACAAAACACAAAGTACAGCTGTACAAGTATTGGAGTTTCATTAATTTGCCAGGTATTTGGTCGTACATTTAAATTTGATATGTTGATGGTGCTGCGAAACGTTACTCGACCTAGAATTTATTCTGAATGTCTGTACCAAATTTAATGGCAATTACCGAAAATATTAACCTTATGGTGGCACCAGAGGAAAAGTCAGGGCATCACAAAAGTCGGAGTGATTTGACAGCCATGAGTGTGGTTGAGATGTGTCAGTCTGGCATCGAAAGCCTCATTTCCATGGCGTGGCACGGCACGGCTAGACTCGACTCGCTTGGAACCGTTGATAAGCTGAGCCTACAAAGTGGAGTTAAATCACTGCAGACCGCTGTCAGTGAGAATCGTGACTGGAATCGTCACAGCCACCATTTTACGTGGTCGTTGCTGTGATGATCAAAGAAGAATCCCGCCTACACTGAGGGGGGGGCTGTCTGCAGTAGAAAACTACATCGAGAAAAGTACCTGGCACCAAAAGAAAGTTGAGTCGAGTCTTACCGTACAGTGGAAATTTGGCGAAAGTGGACGGACCAAGAGAAAGACGCTATCCCAAGAACCATGGGGGGGGGGGGCGAATTCATCCGGAAACCAACAATCCAAGAATTATATGTGTATTCAAGATAAATTGCTTTGAAAATGTAACAACTATTTCTATTGTTTACCTCAAAATCATCACGGCAGAGGATATTGTCTTATCTCTTATATTGTCTTATCTCTTAGATTGTATTTGTATTATGTTTTTACCCTCATCTTCAGAACATTTGTGCATCCTTTGCTTCTACTAACCTTCCTGCTCCGTCTACTTCATTTCTACGACATGTTTGTTTTACAGTTGAGCAACAACATAACGTGTGTGATGTTTCTCATGCTGAAATATATAACCAATTGATGTGCAGAGGCCCATAGCAAACGTGTGATGTTTTTTTTCATGACATGGATGTGTGAATCCTGTCATAATGCACAACCCCACCCAAAACATCGCTGCCTCTGGCCACGTTGTATCAGTGTGTCAGTGTTTGTTTCTGTGTGAGTGTATGATAAATGAAGAGGTGTGAAGCCACAGGCCTTTTCACAGAAGCACCCTACAACTTAGGGTGTTGATGGGATATCGGCCCCTTGTAATGTAAGGTTTGCCACCAACAACCCTGCTGTTTAATTTTAGACTCATATTTCCCTGAAAGAGATACGAAAAGCTCTCAGTTTCAGTGAGATCATGGGACCTTGATGACATTTTTGGAAATACATTTATTAATTTTCTTGCAGAGAGTTTGATGAGAATATTGAGACCACTCTCATGTCTTTGTGCTAAACATGCAACAAGTGCAATGAGGGGATTGTTTTAGATTTGCACGGAATTTCCCCTAAAACCACAATTATACTTTTTTACATGTGTTTGTGTACCGATTAAACATATGAGATATATTGTGTTAATTACTAATGTTAAAAGTTGTAAGTATCTTTAGCCACGCTAACTGAAACTTCTGCTCCACCGAAGACAAAATAGCAGCAGATTAAAACGTCTCCTCACAGACCTGATGTGACCTTCCTCAAATTAAGACATGAAACAAACAGAAATGTCACATTTCTGTAGTTTTCTACATTGTTTTTCACCGTTTGAGGTTCGACTGCCGCACTTTTAACGACGTCATCTTGTTGCACCCTCTTTTTCTACAGCGGTATGATGATTGCTAACTCTTTGCTAATAATTTAGCCATAAATTAAAAAGATGTATAATGTGTCAATGTTGTGTTTTCAGGTGTTTGCACTGAGTGGAAGTTTTGAGTTTTTTTTAGCTCACAGAAATAAAATGGCTTCATTGCTGAATCCAAAGTGTCATTTCAGTTGGTTGGTTTTGTATCGAAAGACTTGCCATGAAATTTGGCGCAGAAGGAATTATGTTTCCTTCTGAATTGTAATAACTTTCACATAGCAGCGCCATCGTCAGGTCAAAGTTTTTATGTATTTAGCACTTTGGTTTATGACGAAATACTTGCAAAAGGAATGACATTCTCACTTTGTGTTAGGTGCGAATTAGATAAATGTTGTGTTGCTAACACGCTAAACCAAGATGGTGATCATGGGAAACATTATACCTTCGTAACATAGCATAGCATTGTCATTGTGAGCATCATAGTTAGCCGACGTTAGCATTTAGCTCAAAACAAACTGTGCCTAAGTGCAGCCTCACAGAGCCTCAGGGCTGTGGACTCTTTGGAAATTGGGAAAACAGGCTGCATTGGTCTCATCAGGATGTGAATGATTTCACACACAAACTTACAGATTCAGAGTCAGTGTTGGGGAGCAACCAGTTACTTGTTACGTGCACGACTTGTGTTATTAAATGACAAAACAAATGTCATTTAAATCAGTTACAATGTTGGTGATTTTAAAGGGGTTACACCCAAATATATAATTTGTCATTAAAGAGGTTACATGTGGAATATAACATTCAATCTGTTCCTGAATTAATTCAAGTTATATTAAATAACTGTGTGTAATGTGACAGTAATCAGTGTTCAGTGCTGTTGTGATTTTTATTGCCCAGTTTAAAAAACATTTTTTAGAAAAGTAGTCAAAAGTTATCAAATGTTAGTTACATTACTTTGCTAAAGTAATTAAAATAGTTACATTACATATTACATTTTTAGCACTAATCTACTAACTACTAATCTGTAACCTATTACATTTCAAAAGATTATAAAGGCTACAACAGCAGCGGCTTGACTTCGTATGTAGAAGTAGATGGTGACAATACGTTATTTAAGGAATTGTCTCTTTCCCTTAAAGTTCTTTATCTTTCTTCACATTCTTTATCTTCTCTGTGGCAACACTACATGTCAATGTCACTCACATATTATACCGTTTACCACCACTGCTGCAACTACCACAACACTTTTCCTTCTTTGCTCACACGCACACACACACACACACACACACACATTTTCACAATGGCACATACATACAAACAGAAAATAAACACACCAGCTGTGAAGAGTATATCATGTTGTGGTTCATTGGCAGTTTGAGTCTTTGCTCCAGATTCGTCTTGGCCCAAATAAAAAGGAAACATCACACTGAGTTACATATGACCCTCCCGTACGTTTACACACACACACACACACACACGCATGCACACTCACAGACACACAGACACACACGCTCGCACACACTCATGCACACACGCACACACACACGTGAGAACTTGGTCAATTTAACAACGTTCCCGGGTCATCAGACCTCTGAGGAAACAAACAAGTTTTTTTTCTACAGAAGCGCAGATCCATCTAATATCAGCTGGATTAAATCTGTGGAGTCAAATGCTGCTGTCATGTGTTCCTCACAGTAACTTCAGCGGCCCCTGCTGGATAACGCTGATACAACGTTGTAAACATTCTGTGTCGTGCATGAAAAGAGGCTACAGCAGTGGTAATCACAATTTAGCAGCTTATTTTAAACAAATTGTAAAACACTTTCTAGGTAAAGTGAGTTTATCTAAGAAAGTACATTTACTCAAGTACAATTTTATAGTATTGTACTTTACTTAATTTGCTTACTTTTATGTTACTTTATACCTCTACCTCACAACAACAGTGTACTTTTTACTCCACCTCATTTATCTGACCACTAATACTATTTAGTATAATCCATATTGTGATTGTACACAGAAAACCTTTTTATGACTTTTTAGAATATTATGAAATGTGAGAGATTAAACTACCAAAAAGTGTAAAGAAGGTAAACATGACTACAATACTAAAACTCTGAAAGAGGTCATTCTGCATAGAAATCATTTTTACTTGTGAAATATATATATATATATATATATACATATTTAAAATCTTATTATTAGTATTCGAATGACTGTGATTTTTGTCCAATAATTCTCGGATGTTTTCCTCAGCGTCAGTTCTGAAGGAGTCAGAACACACACACACACACACACACACACACACACACACACACAC
>CALSBV010000306.1:1910113-1936033 GCA_943590825.1 Bovichtus diacanthus
CACACACACACACACCCTCCCCCCCCATTGAACTTGCTGAATTAGATTTTTCAGCCTCACATCCTCCGCTGCCATGGTAACCGGTTGAAAAGCTGTGTGTCGGCCAGCTGAGGAGGAGTTTGTTGTAAGTTTAGAAAGTTTTTCACGGGAGAACCAGACAGCGCCGGAATGAAAGTTCCTGTGAGGCGGCTGTGAGCGGATCAGAGGAGAGAGAGAAGGAACACGTTGTTTGACCAGGTAGGAGAAAGCTAATCCAGGGCTGAGAGAAATGACATGGATTCTTTGGTTGTGGTTTAGACTTTAGAGATGTTGCCTACAATGGAAATTGTGCAACAAGTTGTAGCCTTCTGTTTTATTGAGTTTACTCCTAATTTGCAACCTCTGATCAAATGATTTTATAAAGGTCCAATTGTCATAGTTTATAGCTATTGAAGTAATGTTTGTTTGTTTTTTTTGTTTTTTGAATTACCTTTATGGAGTTGGGGAATGGAAGTTTTCCCTGCAAACTTGGTTTAAAATCTTAAATATTTCTATGTAACATTAAATATTCATAACTAAGTTTTTTTTTTTGGCAAATAAACATCCTTACTATTCTTAACTAAGAGTTTACTGTTTTACCAGAGCTGTGTGGTTATGGTTTCATAAGATTTGTATTCACAAATATTGCTATCATTAATATCACCTTTTTTAGAGCAAGAACAGAAAACAAATACAGAAATATCTCATGTGAAATCAACAAACTCATGGAGGACCATGACATTGATATGATGAAGCTGATTTAGAAAATGTGTTTTTGGTGGTCACATACTGTAGTTCAATTGCTGTTACCAAAACTGGCGACTCCATAGTGTTTAGAAAGGTCACATATTTTGACAGCTACTGTCACATGTGGTGATAGTATTTGCAAAACTGGTGCTGAGCTCTGCCTGTGGTGCGCTAACACAGCCTGGTCTTCTAAAAATAATGTTCCCATACATCGAAACTGAATTCAATTACGTTTTGAGGGAAACAAATATTTTCTCCCGGTTAGTTTTTGACATATCAGAAAATTAAAAATTTCTAATCAAAGTCCCCAAAAGTCAGCAGACGGAGTAGATGGATGACAACGTTGACTTAACTTTAGCACGTAACTTCATCAAACGTACTTATTTGAAGCCAAAATTAGATTTTTGACGGAAACTAACAAGTGGTTTTATTGTGTTTTCGTTTTTGTTTCAATTCACAACATTAACCACGTGTTTAAAACTGCAACCGTTCACCATGAAAGAAATATAAGAGAAAAGTAGTCTGTGCGTCAGCCGACCCCAGTGTCACAGAATCTGACGAGTCACAGATTTTGGTTTTGGACACTGAAAGTGAAAGCCACCGTGTTCTGAACTACATCAGTTTATGTGCCATACGCCATTATTCACCATTTCACAATTCTTTTTTACTGTCATCCTTCTAGGGTTAGAAGGTCGCCATGTTTTCCCTGTCGGAGCTGGCGCCACTGAACCAGCACCAGAGTAGGTGTAAACTGCTGAAGCCCTGGTGGGAGGTCTTCATGGACTACCTGGTGGTCCTGATGCTGATGACATCTGTCCTGGCTTGTACTGAGCAGCTGTCCAGGGACCGAGTGGTGTGCATTCCCTTGGATCCACTTGTCACTGAAAATACCAGAAATCACAGTCCCTCAGCCAGCGGGGATGCAGGGACTCCATCTACAAAGCCACCGACCCAAGTTCCACACCACATCAGCCCAAATCTTCACTCTACAGCCCGGGGTCGACGCACACACCTGGTCTACCAGCAGTATGTTTACATTAGCCAGGTACTATAATACTAAGCTGAGTTCCCTTTGTCATTGGAAATGATAAAATATAATGTACAATGTTGTGTTCACAACTTGTTTCTGCCTCCCCTAAGTGGACAAAATGGAAACAACAAAATAAAAAGAGGCTCTAACTGTCCATCTGTCTGTGTAGGTGTGCTACCATGAGGCTTTGCCCTTGTGCTCCCGCTTCTTTCCGTACATGGCCATGCTGCAGTCTCTAGTACTGGTAGCCAGCGGCTCCTTCTGGCTTCACTTCCCCCACACCTCCGCCCGCATAGAGCACTTCCTGGCCATCTTGGCAAAGTGCTGCGAGTCACCCTGGACATCTCAGGCCCTGTCTCATGCCGCCCGACAGGAGAGCGTCCAAGAGAAGGAGGTGGTGGAGGAGAGACGATCACCCCAACCTCCTCTCTCTTCAACCTCGTCTTCAGCCCCGTTAACCCGCACAAGACGAACCAGCATCGACTCGGGCACAGACAGCCCGCTGTTGAAGAGGTCAGACAGCGCGTCCTTTGCCGCCACTCCCTCCCCGTGCCCTTCCGCACTCTCCTGTCACTCCAACATCTCGCCTACATCCCAGGTGCACTTTGCTTCTTCCAAGCCTTCACTCCTGATCGACAGTCCCAGGCAAGTAATCAGTCTGGATAAAAGTGATGGGGAACAGACCAGGGCGCTGTTCGAAAGGGTCAGGAAATTCCGGTCCCACTGCGAAAGCTCAGATGTCATCTACAAGGTGAGAGATCTTCTCGTCTACAGGATGCGTCTATATCATCGTTGTCCTCGGTCTGTTAGCTTAACTGGTGAAACCTTTTCTTTTCAGTTTTTATTGTCCAAAAAAGTAAACGTTTTTTAAAGTGATGTTACAGGACTTAATGTTTATAGCGACCTACACAAGTTCATGTTTGATCAAACAATGTCAGTTAATTCATTAAACCGCCTTTTCATTTATTCAGGTCTACTTGGCTCAGACAGTATTCAAGCTGCTGATGGTGACGCTGATCTTGAGCTACACCATTCCTCTTCTCAGCTCCCTCTCCTTCACCCACACCTGTCACCCTGAGGAGCAGGCCTTGGTGGGCTACACCACCTTTGAGTGTATCCATGTGCTCTCCTCCCTTCTACGCAAACTGCTGGTGGCTTACCTGACCCTTCTGGGGCTGTACGGCCTGCTGAACGTGTACACCCTCAGTTGGATTTTACACAGGTTAGTGCAGAACTTTTTGGATTAAAACTTTAAAACGGCATTAAACAAACAATTATTATTATTTTTAAATGACTACATGTAATGTGGAAGGGGTTGCTTGTAAAACCTAAACCCACAAAGAAGCATCACTCAAAACTGCCATTTCTCACTGTTTTGGTTTACTTTCACCCCTTTTAATGACTTAAAAGCAGCTGCTTTCACAAAATAAAGATCCAATATGGCCACAATACCTGCCCAGCACGAAATGTCACACAGACAAAGTTAGTGATTAGCTGGTGGTCATAGTGAAGCACCTAGATGCTAAAGAGCCACATCTTTACCTCCGCCAAAAGGGAGGTTATGTTTTTCGGTCGGTATTTGTCTGTCAGCAGGAGCCCAGAAAAACTACTGGCTCGATTTCATGAAACTGGGTGGAAGTGTGTAGCATTGGCCAAGCAAAAACCCGTTACATTTTGGAGTGAATCCGAATCCCAGTGCGGTAAACACGCATTATGTTTCACTTTAGTTAACATTGCGAGAAATTTGTGTTGCATTCCTGTAGAAAAAAAGATCCCAACAGGGGAAATTCAAACAAAATCCCCCTCAAGTCAGAACAACAATCTGAGCAATAAAATACAACAATCCACATTTTCACTTAACCTCCGGTCGGAAGAAGGACTTCCCAACTCGGGAAATGGGACCATTCAGAGCAGGAGAATGCACCATTGTCCTTGGCAGAGGTCTGCGCTCTCTTAATGGAATTGGAGGAGACCAAAAGAGAGCTTAAAGGACAAGCAAATACTGAACTTATAGATAAATAGATAAATACTAATGTAGCTCTATGTCTTCTGGATACGTACTGTACATTACCATAATTGCTGCAAGTTTCAACTCGCTAAACATTGATTTTCATACTTGATGATGAGCTTTTGAAACTTATCAGCAGCAATTTTTCCATAACCGGCATGTAAAACTACAGAGAGAGAGGGAGACTGTGCATGTACAGTCAAATAGGCTTATGCATATATTATTTGTCACATTGTTTGAACAAGATAGACTTGTAAAATGGTTTATTAATAACTTGTTGAGACTTTAAGTAGACTACACAGGCTGTGCTTGTTCAAAGGGCCTTTAAACATATTAATGGCCGTGAGGTTGAGCAAACACGAGGCCTGATAATAGGATTAGAGTGTAATGCTGTGTTTTGGTCGAGAGTATATTCTGTGTGATATATTTCTCATCCTGTTTTTTGTGTTTTGTTTTGGGCCGTCCTAGCTCTCTACGGCAGTATTCCTTCCACTCCATGAAGGAGTCGTGCTCCCTGAGAGACGTTCCTGACCTGAGGAATGACCTGGCCTTTCTTTTACACATGTTAGACCAGTATGACCCTTTGCTGGCGCAGCGTCTCTCCGTGTTTTTGTCGCCTGTCAGTGAGAACAGGCTGCTGGAGGAGAGCCTGGAGAGGCGCTGGGGAGAGGAGAAGCTGCGCGCCATGACTAGTGTGGATGCAGAGGGCTGCTCCAGACTGCAACTGGTGGCTCTTCCTCGCCTCCCTCCAGCCCTCTTCACCCTCAGCCAGCTTCAGGTCCTCAAACTGGAGCTCATCACAGAGGCCAGGTTCACTGCACAGGTGGCCAACATGACCTCACTCAGGTGAGTTTGAGTCATTCCCTGAAGAATTTCTCATATCTATAATCTTTCCTGTCACTTATAAAGAATATCAAACGGATAATTGCTATTCGTAGTGTAATCCTTCAGCTGATTAAATAAATATTAAGAGTCACAAATGTTCTACATACAAGGAACATATAAGGAACATTACTCCGGAGGGGAAACGTGTGTGGCGCTCCATTTTCCTACATGGCGTCGCCCATATTATTTGTTATGCGCATGAAATTGAAAGAATTACATTACAAAGTTGTGCTTAGTATTTATCACACCAACACATGTGTCTCGATATTTGTGATTAGAAAACAATTGTGAATTTTTTTTTTTTTAAATTTGAAGACACAAGTAAACATCTATTTTATTAATGTCAATACACAGGTACGATTTTTAAACTCAAACTAATCATTACATTTTAGTTGGAAGCCAAGGATTTAATATTATACCATAAAAACAAAAACCAACTGTCAAGTTATTAATTTTACTCTGGAAATTTCACATCCATAAAGCAACATTTTCGAGGTCTTGCCCATCCTTTCAACTTCTCAGGATTGAATTTAGGAAGTACATTGAGTCAATACAAATTATAGCCTAAACAATAAGTAATGTGTACATATAGTTAATGTGCTACATAATTATTTTTAAAGAAAGTTGCTTTTATTGCACACTTTGTCTTTTTTCTCTGTCTCTATCTCTTTGTTTTCTTTATTTTAGTACATATTACAGTAACCTATGTCCTGCTACCATGTTGAATGTATCATTGACAGTCATGGCTGTTATGTTATTCTTATTTCATTATGATGCCTAAATGTTTTCTGTTTCTTAGTGTCACATGATGTAAGTGTTGATTCCTCATTCTATACACATTTAAAAAAAAAAAAAAGTTAAATCAAATCAAAACTTATATCTTAAACCTATATATTTTGTTGAACAGGGAGCTCCACCTCTATCACTGCACAGCAGCGGTGGATCCCAGTGCACTTGGAGTCCTGCAGGAGCGCCTGGAGGTCCTCCACCTCTCCTTTACTCAGGCGTCAGATATCCCCAGCTGGGTCCTCTCCCTCCGCAGCCTGCATGAGCTACACCTCTCCGGCCGCCTGAGTAGTGACGGTGGGGTGGGCCGCAGCTGGCCATTGGGGAGCCTCCGCCAATTTCGTCACCTCCGTGTGCTGGTGATCCGAGGCATGTTACAGCGGATCCCTGGGGAGCTGAGTGAGGTGGCGGGCAGCTTGGTGAGGCTGGAGGTCTACAACGAGGGCACCAGGCTTCTTGTGCTGACAGGTTTGAAGCGGATGGTCGACCTGACGGAGCTGCTGCTGCAGGACTGCCGGTTGGAGCGTTTGCCCTCTGCCCTGCTGGCACTCACCAACCTGCGGACTCTCGACCTACAGCATAACAACCTGAGGACTCTGGAGGAACTGCTCAGCCTGGCTCATCTGCGACGCCTTTCCTGTCTCAGACTTGCCTTTAACCGCGTTCTGGCTCTGCCGGCTAGTGTTGGCGTGCTGCGAGGCCTGGAGCTGCTCGATCTCTCCAACAACCAGCTTCAGAGTCTTCCCCCAGCACTCTTCACTCTTCGCCGCCTTCGAAGGCTCCTGCTGGCGGGTAACCTGCTGGAGGTGCTGCCTGCAGAGGTTCAGGCACTGCAGCTGCTCACAGAGCTGGACCTCAGTGGGAACAGGCTAGAGAGCCTTCCCCCTCAGCTCTTCAGTAGCTGTTTGGAGCTGCACATCCTTAACGTGGCACACAACTCTCTTGGCTCCTTACCCAGCGGGATTGCAGCTTTAAGTCAGTTGGTCAGGTTGGACTTGCGCAGTAACAATCTGGAGGTACTGCCTGCTGAATTGGGCTGCTGCTCAGGGCTGCATGGAGGTGGTCTCCTGGTGGAGGACTGGCTGTTTCTTTCTTTGCCTCCCCAGGTCAGGGATTTCCTGAGCCGTTCTTGCCCCCCCTCTGGTACATACTCAGAGCGTAATTCCCGGCCAGAGTCTGACAGTTTCCCATACTTCTCTCCTACACAGTGGAGTTTCTCTTCTGCTCTGGAGTCACAGATATAAGTATCCTAACACTGATAGTGTTCTGTTAGTAAGGCCTTTTTGTATACTGATATATATATATATATATATATACATATATTAATATAATTATTTGTTTTTAACAGGATTTGCTTTTGCAAAAGGATTTGATTTTGGCAAAATAAGCTGTTCTTTTAGAGCTTAGTTTTCCTGTTGGTTCTTTTAATGTGAGGCTTTAATGTGATGTGAGGAAAATTGTAGTAAATGGCCTGAAATGTGCAAAATACACCACAGCTGTTTATCTTATTAGGCCTACAATTTAAAAATCCTTGTAAGAGAAATTGTTCCCTTATTGTAGACATCTTGTTATTCCTACCTCTTCATGTGTTAACTGTTAACTGGAAGTGAGGGAAAAAAAACATTGACAAAGTTAATATTTCTTGCAGGGCTCTCTCTGAATACATAACATGGAGCAAAGGTTCATGTTGTTTGTTAACAAAGTGTATATTATTAATACAGAAACTATTAAAATGGTTATTAACATGAGTATGAATACCCTAATTGATACCTCTAAATAATAACAATAATAATAATAATAATAATAGTAACAACCAGTATAAATATCTGTTTTATTCCCACTGAAGAGTGTGCAGTTGTAGCCTCTAACTGTGACCAGTAAAGAACAATAAACATGATTATTTTTTGATCATTTCTGTTGATCTGCTGGTTTATTATTGCTCCTGTTTGGTCACTTTATTATTTTATGAAAAGTACTCACTGAAAGTGTTTATATGCTATCAAGTCCGACCTGACGCTGGTATGACCATTTCCAGGTTACACAGGTCTCCACAACAACAACAAAAATACAAATTAAAGCTGCTCTTTATTAACACAAATATTACCAATACTGTGTTTTCTGCTGTTGTTTGCAATAATCACTCTTATAATGAGTTGTGCAAATTTGTATTACTAATAATTTTACTGATATTAGCACTGTGTGTTAGCCAGAAGTTTAATTTTGTGCTGCAGTTCCTCACTGAGATTACTGGAGGCCATGTTTTTCCCAATAATATCAATATCATTTGTATTGAACTTTTTGTAACAACAAAGGGAGAAAAAGAAGAAAATGAATGAATTCATTTAAAAGAAGAAAGAAAATATGTGTATACATAGCCTTTAGCCTATGAAGTGTTTTAAGTTTTAAGTCTGAGGACAATAAAGTACATCTTATATTATCTTATCTTATCTTATCTTATCTTATCTTACAACAAAAACAACTATACCAACACTAAAAGTAGGAACGGGAAGGTGCTTCTTGTCATCTGCACCATTAATAACAGTCACTTAGATCTTTTTTCCAATGCTCTTAATTGTCCTCCTTTTTTCTTATTTTTTTTGCATAATATTGATGCATGTATGTTATTGTGCAAATGTGTTTATTGAATTGTTATTAAACCTCAGTGTCTCTCCTGGGCTTCCATACCTTTAGCACTGCCGTATCCCGCTGTTTTATACTGCGGCACACTTCCTGACCAATAGCTGGCTGTTTCTGCCGGCGGTCGTCTAAACCCACCAATGATATCACTGCGCCTCTGCAGGGGGTTGTACTTCCGGTTACTCGTATAAACCAACTGAGGCCTTCCCATGCGGTTTTGATCTGTAGCTGGACGCGTAGCTAACAACGACAAGGTAAGAATACAATATGTATCCCATTCACAACTACAGAGTTTTCAAAAACTTTGACTGACTTACCGGAATTCGCCCATTAGTGGATTCCGCTAAAGTTTCAAAGAACCTACTCTGGAATAATGTATCTCCCTTCATTGAATTGTAACGTTCACGTACCAGCGCTAGCTAGCGTTTTGTAGTCTAGCATTACTCAGCTTGGCCAGCACACAAACCTTTCTCATATGTGTTCATGTTGAGTGCGTAGCCTTTTTATTTTCCGTGTAATTAGTTAGTTATAACTAATTACACCTCTGTATTTTGTGTGTGTAGTTTAGCAACATAGTTTTTGCCGTATAGCAAGTTAGCTTGCCACGTTAGCATTGGTTATGCAACACAATAGCTTCCTAGTGTTGTCAACGACTCGGAAGCTAATATCCGAAAGCGTCGTCGAATCTCCAAGGCTGCATTAGACCAGACCTGTATATGTGATGTGATGTGTGTACACGATGACTGTTGTTGTTTACATACACACTGAGTGTATTGTTTGATATGTGCGCCCTCTCGATCTTTGCTAAATTAGCTACGTTAGCATAGCTCGATGGCCTCGCATCTTACAAAGGATGTGCGCGAGCGCTTCGGTTGTTGTATCCGCACTAGTGCCGCTGTACACAGACCCAACTCGTGGTGGAGGAGTGCAGAGAAACGCACCGTTGCACTTGCACGTTATTTAATTCTTCTTAAAACGTTTGGTGAAGCCTGGCACACAGAATGGCAACAGCTGGGCTTAGTTAACAGCTTCCTATGTAAACCTAAAGGAGTGGGTTCAACCAGGGTAGCTGATGAATGAACAAATGAAAAAAAACAAACTTTTATGTTTTCCCTCCCTTTTCTTAGACGGACATAATGGCAGAGAATGATGTTGATAACGAGCTGCTCGATTATGAAGAGGACGAGGAGCCTCAAGGAGCCCCTGAGAGCGCAGCCCCCGCAGGAAAGAAGGAGGTGAAGGGCTCCTACGTCTCCATCCACAGCTCTGGATTCAGAGATTTTCTGCTCAAACCAGAGCTGCTCCGCGCCATCATTGACTGTGGTTTTGAGCATCCATCTGAAGGTGAGGAACATTTGGTTGTGGGTTTTTAAATACAGTAAACAGACATGTCCAAGTAGGGTATTGCTAGTGGGGTTATTTTATCTTTTATGGGAGGTTTCTTAACACTATGCTCTTACTGTACACAAGTTGCAGGGAATGTACGAATTTAGGCATCCCTTAAATACAAAGTATAATTATGAGTGGAGCTGCAACATGTGTGGAGGCTATATACAATAGCTTGAAATACTTGCTGAACTTGCTGTTCCAATGATATCATGAATGCACTGACGCAAGTCTTTTGTGTGTTTTATTTAATTCAGTCCAGCATGAATGCATCCCTCAAGCTATCCTGGGCATGGACATCCTGTGCCAAGCGAAATCTGGTATGGGCAAGACGGCCGTGTTTGTGCTGGCCACGCTGCAGCAGATTGAACCTGTTGATGGACAGGTTAGTTTGCATGTTAAGTACACTAGGTGTATGTATTGGATTACAAAGGGAGTGCTGTCATGTATTATAGTTGTTGCCTACAATAAGAGGCAAACATTTGTTTGCATTTCAAAAAAACTGATTTGTTTACATACCTAAATCTAGTCTCAACCTGGTATTTGATCTACTACAAACAAAGGTACAATAGGTCTTAATGGCTTCTTTCCAGCCTTAGCTGACCAATCAAAACATTGTTTATATAGCACCTTTCTAACGAATCGAATGCACTTCAGACTGCTTTACAAGCGATTGACAAAATATAGGATGTTTATTTAATTTTTTATATATATATATAAAATCAGAAGCTAAATGTTGATTATGCAAAAACGGTAATATAAATAAGTTTAAATAATGGAACCACAAACTACATAAATAAGTTTTTAGTTTATCAGAATCAAATCATTCAATCAAAAATCACTAGATTTCTTGCTGTTTTGGCTTTGGTTGACTCGTGGTGTGTTTAGGTTGGAGGCCAGTTTCTCTCTCTGAGCCTTTGGACCAACGATCAATATTTCTGCTTTATCCTGTTTTAAGCTGTAAAAAAAATATGCCATCCAGACCCTTTTGTGCCTAAAATGAAGTCTTATGTATTTGATGACAGTTAATGATGGAAATCATTGCTCAAAAGTTGGTTATTACAGATAATTAACTGCACCTAAATCTTTTTAAACGGGAATGATAAATTATAGTGTTTTCATGATTTTGTTTCAAATGTAATTTTAGTTTTTGTTGAAACTTGAATGATTGTTTGGAGGTGTTTTCACAGTAATATCAAATAGATATTAGAGATTTTTACCCGTCAAACTTCCTAACAAAAACGGTATGCAAACAAAATAAATTGGTGTATGTTGAAGTAAGATTTAATTCGATTTATCGTATTGAATTGTGTATAGAGAATCACTGGTAAAAATGTCTGGTATGGCATCCCTAATCGGGACGCATTAAATTGTCATGTGACTGAATCAATGTTTCTCTATTCCTCAGGTGTCTGTATTAGTCATGTGCCACACGCGAGAGCTGGCCTTCCAAATCAGTAAAGAGTACGAGCGGTTCTCCAAGTACATGTCCTCGGTAAAGGCAGCCGTGTTCTTTGGCGGCATGGCCATCAAGAAGGACGAGGATGTCTTGAAGAAGAACTGCCCTCATATCGTGGTCGGAACGCCGGGCCGCATCCTCGCTCTCATCCGGAACAAGACCCTCGCACTGAAGAACGTCAAGCACTTTGTACTGGACGAGTGTGACAAAATGTTGGAGCAGCTAGGTGAGTTTCTTTTCTTGTCGTCTTTTAGTTGTTGAATATTGGCTGACATTTCTTCTCATTGATCTGGTGAGGGCACCTCCCCGCCAAACGCTACTTAATTCTGTATTCATTTGTATGTCTCTGACCTCTGTGTAACAGACATGAGGCGCGACGTACAGGACATCTTCAAGATAACACCCCACGAGAAGCAGGTCATGATGTTCAGTGCCACACTGAGTAAGGAGATCCGACCCGTCTGCCGCAAATTCATGCAGGATGTAAGTAACCAATGAGTGTTGTCGCCTCCGAATTTCCCGTAGCATTTTTGTTCAGTAAAAAAAAACAGCTTGTGCATCATAGCTGCTGCGCATTTGAATTCTACATGTTTTTCACACTTTGCTACTGTAATTATAAACTGCCTAACTTTATCTCTCCGTCTTCTCTGTACAGCCTATGGAAGTGTTTGTGGACGACGAGACCAAACTTACGCTCCACGGCCTGCAACAGTACTACTGCAAACTGAAGGACAGCGAGAAGAACCGCAAACTGTTTGACCTGCTTGACGTGTTGGAGTTCAACCAGGTAAAGTGGTCGTTCTATTGCGCAGTTCATGGTTGTCCCAGTAGAATGAGTCTTGTTCTGTTTTTTTTTTTTGGATTACAGAACTGGAAAGGGCACTTTACAGGGAAACTAAAATACATTTCCAACTGTAACACAATCCACCTACCAGCATATTCTCAAGAACGCTATCTCTTTTTTTTTTTTTTTTTTTTTTTTGATGTAGAGAACATTGCTAGCCAAAGGTTTCTAGCGCCTGCCATGTAACCGCATGATTTCCTGTGAAATTAAGTTAATAGCTAACCAGTGGAGACTACCAGGAAGTTACTGGTTCCAAGCAAGATATGGCACATGCATCTCATAAAGCAATTAATTGTTGTTTTTGTACAAATGAAAGAAATGGAACATGTTAATCAGTGAGCTTTTAGATGAGCTGATGGAGTGTTCCCTGTTTCCACTCATTGGGTATTAAATTCCCTAATTCAGGGTGTGAAGAAATCTCATCAGAAGTCCAGTGAGTGCTTTGAACTGTAGGCCTGCTCCCTCAGCAGCTGTATTTCAACGCCTCTGCTTTGCCTCTAGGTGGTGATCTTTGTCAAGTCAGTCCAGCGCTGCGTTGCTCTGGCCCAGCTTCTGGTAGAACAAAATTTCCCAGCCATCGCCATCCACAGAGGAATGGCTCAGGAGGAGAGGTGAGTCACACATATGCGCATATCTGCTTCTTGAATACCTACTCTTATAAACTCTGCTCTATTGAGCTCCAAATGTTGAGCATGTTTATTGACCATAAGACCTCATCAGTTAACTCAACACGTCATTGCCTTCAAAGGCGGATACAGTCCAGTAATGCCCACAGCAGCTGTGTTGATAATTCCCTCTTGTGCCCCTTCTTACTCCACAGGCTGTCTCGCTATCAGCAATTTAAGGACTTCCAAAGGCGGATCCTGGTGGCCACTAACCTGTTCGGCCGGGGGATGGACATTGAGCGGGTCAATATCGTCTTCAACTACGACATGCCTGAAGATTCTGACACCTATTTGCACAGGGTGAGAACTGCAGAAGGGAAATACTTGCACCAGTGTCCCCTAAAATGTTCTTTGTGTTGTACCTAAGTGCTGTGCCATAGCTGCATGAGACTGGTAGTGTTATTGTTTACCACCAGTGTCAAATGTCCTTGTTCGTTTTTATTGTATTTAGTGAACTTCATCTTGTGTTTTAACTAAAAGTCTGGGTATTTTAATCTTGTCTGAGTCAAAGGAAACCCCAACTCATCTACTTTTTTATATTGAACTTTTCAGTCAGTCTAGCCAAAATATAACGGTGTTCCCCCGTGTCCTGTTTCCATTGTTAACTTAAATTACGTTACTCCAAGTCTGCTCATTGTGTGTTGTCCTGATAAAGCATTGCACAGAAAATTCTGCTACATTGTATAAAAAAAATATATGTTTTTCTTTTTGATATTTCTTCTCCCTTTTTCTGTAAACAAAATGAAAGGTTTTGGTAACGTTTCCCTTTTTTGTCAACAATATACCATGTTGATCTAGTCAGTTAGTGTTTCATTACATCTGTGCCGTCTCGTTTTAGTCCTGGGTAAAAGACATATGTTCATCGTTTACACTGGGTTTAAACACTCTTCTCTGCACACACCAGGTTGCCCGTGCTGGTAGGTTTGGGACCAAAGGCCTGGCTATCACCTTCGTGTCGGACGAGACCGATGCCAAGACTCTGAACGATGTGCAGGACCGCTTTGAAGTCAACGTGGCCGAGCTGCCAGATGAGATTGACATCTCCTCTTACAGTAAGCCCTTCCATTTCCGAATGCCTGTTGTGCTTGGTGTCCGATAGGCTGGGCTGTTGGAATGGTTGTGATGTGTGTGTCCAAATCACTTTACTGTCTAAACAACATGCTATGGCTGCTAATTGTTGGTTTTGTGTTTTGGCCCGGCTGTTTAATCCAGTGAGGTCTTGTGCGTTGAAGATTGCTCACAGATAATCAGCTGTTGTAATTGACCTTTAGTCATCTTGGCAACTACACACAGCAGTTGTTGCTGCCATGTAACTGAGGGGCTCTGCCCTTGCATGTTTAACCTGTTGCTGAAATTTTGGTATGCTCAGCTGTTGCTTGTCCCGCTCATCTTTTACATGCTCAACTTGTCTCCTTTCTTTTCTTTTTTCTAGTCGAGCAGTCCAGATGAGTCCTCCAGACAAGCAGAAGTCTCCTCTTCATGGATCTTGTGTCTTGTATTTGGATGTAGACGTATTTCACTGTTGATTTGAAAGCTCTGCTCATTCTCTCTGTTCACCAAACATTTATTTTTATTGTCAATTTTTGGGCGGCCAGGGGGGGGGGTTGATTTTTAATTTGTCTTTTACTGTTTGTTTTTTTTTTTTTCTTTTGAAATTAAAACTTTTTATAAAATGCCATTTTTACTGTTGTGGTCTCTTGCGAGGCTGTTGTCTCGACCCCTTTTTCATTCATTTGAATCTCAAGCAGAGCTTAATGGAAACATATAGAAAAGTAGTTCTGAGGAACATGTAAAGTGATTTTTAACCCTTTTTTTAATGTTCATGCTAGTTTGTATAGGACATTGTGTATTTGTTTTTTGTTTTTCCCCCACTGCAACAGTTAGTCTCTTAAAAAGTCATGTAGTGACTGTTAAGTAAGTTTTGCCTCACATGGCAGCTATTTCTTTGAATTACCAATTGAATGCCTACCAATAAATAAAAAACCCAAGTGGAGTCCTAGTGGTGAATTTTGGCAATTTTTATTACAGCTGTCATTGGCAGCCCATATATTAATTATCTTGCAATTTTGAGGTATAAAATATTTCACACTACTACAATCACAAAATGTCATTTGTACTGTAATTTGTTTAGTGTTGAATAGCAGATGTAAGCATGGTAATGTATTGTAATTGTGAGCATTTTATAGTAGCATGAAAATATTAGCATTTAGCTCAAAACACATCAATGTATCAAAGTACAGCCTTACAGCAGTTAGCATGGCTGTGAACTGTCTTTAAGAATGAAATAAAACTCAACATTTGGTAATTTTATCGCGATGAAATGAACAATTATCACTTTGGTAAATGTTCAGCACCAAGTGTAGGAGTGAAAGTCTTTATTAAAAATGATTAACTCATTTAAACTCTTAACATCCAATATGTGTTAGGAAACCAGTTTCCAACAGAAGTAGTGAGAAATGTGAACAATCTATAAAAAAAAAAAAAAATGTAATCTTAAAAAGCATGACTTTATTATTGCAGATGGTATTTAATTATTGTACACTAGACATACAATCATCATGCTTTTAAATTGGCACTTAATGCTCTTTAAGTATCTGAACCCTGCTTTGTTCAGTGCTAAACTCTACATGGACTACTTCAGTATAACTCAGTAAAAGGATTGGCCCTTATACAGCAGATAGAACTACAAAGAAGGTAACAATGCATCTGTACATAGCTGCTCTATAGTGTCCTTTAACAAAACTAGACATACAGTACCAAAACCACAGCGTCTACAAAGGCAAATAGCAATGGCAACATGGCAAACATTTACCAAACACAATTTATTTTTATCACCTGTAAAGTTTAAACCCCCTAACAAGGTTGTCAGGATTTGAGGCAGCAGAGTCTCTTGACTAAGAAAGCCTACTGTAGCCAAGAGAGGGTAAGGAAATGCAAATATTTTCCAGTTTTGCAGAAAACAAGTCTACGCCACTATCTTATGGCACAGGAGAAAACACGTGTGATCATTGTGTAAAGACAAGTCAGTCCCTCTGTGTGACTGCATGAGATAAAAAGGTCTTGAATCAAAGCTGTCGTAAGGTGCGTGAACTGGAACCCAAGTCCCACTGACGTGAGTTGCTTAGGCTCTTCAGTCATAGTAAAGGATTTTGGCCACAAAAATGATAGAATAATACATAATTCCCTTCCTCCAAAATGTCTTTAGGAATAGGTTGGTATTGACCATCGGGCCCCGTCCTCTGCGGGGCCATGAAGTTCTTCTCTGCCGACCAATAACACAGCTTTCAACAGCATTTCTCAGAAACAGACACTTAAACATGAAGAGGCATGAGTTATTGTTTTGTTTCAGTGAGCTGACATGCTGCTCGATTACAGGCCAGATTTGGGCACCAGAGCAGTTCCACCCGCGAGTCACAAATTACATGTTTACCTCAGTAGACGCAGTTTTTCAAATTTTATTTTTATAGCAAACCAGAGAGTGGCTGATTTTCTCTCGCTGCCCCTCAGAGTCAGGATTGTAATTTGCACAGAATTAGGCGGTCGACGTCTCGGCGCCAGAATCCCAGGCTTGTTCTTCTGGTGCTTGCTAAATGTCTCGGTTTCTTGTGGAGGCAAGGCAGCGGCTGAGTCCAGCTGTGTAGACAACCTTTGACATATTCCTCGCTAATGCGTACAAAGCCTCGACCCATCAGGTTCAACTCTTGTCTTTTTCTAGTACATACCTTCTCTTCTCCTGTAGCCTTCATCATCCATACTAGATATGGCTTTCTGACCAATGCGACCCCGGGGGTCAAGCCCCGGATCTGTGGGAGTCCTCTCCCTCTCATGGCTGACAGCTCTCAGCTGTTTAGTCCCTCTCAGATCCCCATTCAGCCACGCTGATGCTCCAAACATAGCAGCGCCGCCTTCCCTGGTGGCAGGCCACTGTGTCATCATGTCTGTCTCAACAATAAATACCAGTGAATAAATACCATAAAAAGACACAAGCCACACTCTTGTAAGAACATCTGAGATGCTCCTCCATCTTCTGCTGTCACAATCCTAGTTATTTTGCTGTCAAGTCTTCTCCACAAGTCTTCATTTGGTTTATCAAAACTAAGTTATTGGAGTGCACAGACATGTGATTCCAGCAGGTTTCATATTTGGCTCCAATGTCAAACCAGTTTTCTCTAAGCTAGTCAGACCTGTTGCTCAGTAACTGATGTGAATCCACCCCATAAACAAAATAAACAGTTATGTTTGTGTGTCTTGCTCCAGCGTCCCCAACAAATGTCTCAAGAGTTCAGGGGACATTTGGTGCATGGCAGCAACATGGTGGCTGGTTGCGTCCATGTTTTCCATAAAGGTTTTGTCACAGTCTTTAGAAGTCTGGCCTGGCCAGAAACAACGTTTTCATCTACACTAAAGCAGGGGCTGGTCACTTTGCTCTTTCCAAGGTGGAGATGCGCCCGTCTGATTCTTCTTCTCCCCATTCCTCCCCAAATAATCTTTCAGAAAAGACGTTTTTAACCTCGCTTGCGTCTACTCATAGATACACTAAGGACAGCTATACTATAATGGGGGTCACTATGGGGGAGTTAATGTCTGTTTTTTGTGAGGGAATGTAGTTTGGGGGGGATGATACTACTAGTCGATGAACTTGTGTGTGTCTCCGTAGAGCCATCGCTGAGGAGGCATGGCGGCCTCGTTGAGATGGTTGCACTCGTCGCTGCACTTGCAGGACTGGATGAACATCACGGACCGGTTGAAGCGTTCGCCGTCAGGGCAGGCGAAGTTCACGCTTGCGGTACGTGTACGGCGGGGCGAACAGCAACGGCCGTCCCTACACACGCCGCAGTAGTTGGGCCTGTACAGGCGAGTGCTCCTGCAGCCAGCGTAGGACAGGCGGTGCGGTTCAGGGGCCTTATGGGTACGAGAGCACTTCCTTCCTTTCTGTGGAGGGAGAGAGAAGAGAGGAAGAGAGAATTCAGTTTTCCAGTGAAGGGAGTCAAGACTTAAGACTTGTGGACTAAGTAGCCAGTATTGCCATCTCTAGAGCCATGCCACCAGCATGGTTATTACCTAATCTTTTCTTTCTTTACGATAACAGTACCAATACCAGAACAAAACCCTTAAAGTGATACCGATACCAAATATCCAGTACTTTTTGATACCTTTTTTCTACTTCATGCGACCATCATGTGAATGGAAGCATCTGGATCCCTTAAATGCCGCCACCACAAAGTATTACTTGAAGTTTTGGTGGCATCTCGGCACGCTGAACTGCCAACTCTGTGAAATACACCACGCTCGGCGTCAGCACACCACAGACTGGATGGGTTGCGGTAGTGGGTTGAATATCACTTGCTGGTACAAAACCATACAAAAACCGTCATTTTCCTCCTAGATCTGAGTACAAAAATGATGTGCTGCAGATGTAATTTGACCGGAGAAGTTTTGTTACTACTTGGTACTGGGTTATTTCTGTGGTACCGATACCAGGCTCTACATACCTCACAGCTAAATGAAATAACTCATTACTCAAAAACAAAGTTAATGCCGTTAAGTACAGAGACAGGGGAAAACAAAGTAAAGGTCAGAACAACCGACGAGTGCCAGAGAGGAACATGCCAGCCGTAGTTAAGGATTGACACTGGTGCACATTAACAGCCACAGCAGCTTTGCAAACATTGGGAGAGCACAGATAAACAGGTGCATAACAACCCATCAGCCTCACGAGTGGCTCACAGCGAGAGGCTGAATGTTTCAGAGGGTGTTGCGTATGAGCCGTGAGTGGGCGAATCAAGTGCTCTTTAAATCACGTAGCAAAGAGCCACTAAGTGCAGCTGACAGCCACAGTCTTGCAGGTTCAGCGTGGGAGAGATACAAACCCCCGCTAACAAATTATGGGCGATATTTTTCCTTTGTCACATATCTGAAAAGCTCTGGGATTTATGGCCAAAACTTTTTTTTTTTTTTGCTGTGTTATTTTTTATAGAAGAGCTGCAGTAATTTAAAAGAACAACTTGGAAACAAGTTGACAATAGCAATGTTGGCAAATGTATTGCGCTTTTAAAGCTATTACAGATTTTTACAAAAGCAGAGACTCCAATAAGTTACTGCCCCCAGCCAAGAAATAACCTGGCACATGAACCCCCCTGTAAAACCTCAAATTGTAATTCCTACACTTCAGTTTTTAAACAAACAATATACAACGTGTTCATTTGTGAGCTTTAGAGGTGATGGAAGGCAGATTTTATTCCTTTCGAAACAGAGCCAGGCTAGCTGTTTCCCCCTGTTTCCATTCTTTGTGCTAAGCTAAGCTAACCGACTTCTGGCTGTAGCTTAATAATTACCGTACAGATATAAAGGCGGTATCAATCTTCTTATCTAACTCTAAGTGACTAAGATCATTTCCCAAAATGTTAAACTAATCATTTAAGCTTTGAATCACTTTCATTACCTCCACCAAGGACGTCCTGTTTGTGGTTTGGTTTGTTTGTCTGTCAGCAGGATTACAGAAAAGCTACTTGCCCGGTTTTCATGAACCTCTGTGGAAGGGTGTATCATGGGCTAAAGAAGAAACCATTACAAGTTGGTGCAGATCCAAATCACGAGGCGGATATACACATTATGTTTTACTTATGGAAATGGCCTTGAGTGCCCTTCTAGTTCACAATGGGACAACCATGAACTGAGCATGAAGCTGCACAGAGGAAACGCGGTCTAAATTGGCTCAGTCGTCATCAGGCTGGGGATGTTTCCGACACAGCAACAGAACCGTGAATAGACCAAATGGACCAGAAAGGGCTCCAGCAACATAGGGATTCGGGGGTGGGGACTGTATACATGCCATGATATTAATACCAATCTGACCCCCTTAAGAGCAATCCTTTCCTGAATCTATTTAGCATGTTGGCTGCACCACATGGTTGTGGTCCATTAGAGGAAGAACTGCAATCTATCCCTTTTTGAGAATCTTAAAAGCAACACTCACATTCCTCATCTTGGCAGGGATAGACATAGAGCTGCAGGGCCGAATGTTGCACAGTCGCGTCTCCTTGATCAGCTTACACCGGGCATTGTCATTGGTAACACGAGAGGAGACGCCCATCCCACAGCTCCGGGAACACTGGGACCAGGAAGTAGTCTGAACCACACACTGATCTCCCACCTGCCTCCAGGCTAGAAGAGATGAAACAGAGGACGTGTCAGAGGACAATGGACGATGCAAAAATATGGATAGACAGAAAAAGAGAAGCAAGATCAGCAAAAGTAAAGCTAGGGGGAAAAGGGCCAGTGGGAGAGAGAGGAGAAAGGAGAGGTCCAGAGATGCAAAGCACACTAGCCTCATTCACTGAACAGGCAACACTGACGCATAGAGAGGGTGATTACAGAGAGGGGAAAGCTGGGTGACAGAGGTATGTGCTGTGTGAGAGCAGTGTGAGAGAGAGAGCACCTCTGGTGTGCAAGGAGCCAGTGGAAAACAAGACTCACATAAATGCTGACACACACACACACACACACACACGTAAACGCAGAGGAAAGGGCTCACAGTGAGGCCGTTTGTGCGTCAAAATGGCTAAAACATAAACATGATGCTTTACTGCGTAGAGGAAACAGACGGCACTCTGAGGCGACACGGCGGCACCCTCTCTTACCCGCCAGGTGCTTGTTTCCACGTTGCTTGTCCCACTTGCGCCCCACCTCCACCAGCTCGTTGCCCAGGGTGTCCTTCTCCTTTTTGGGTTTGTAGGGGAACAGCTTCCGGAAGGGTTTCGGATAAGGCTTTGGGAAGGGGTAGGCTGGGTAGGGGATGAAGGGGTAAGGCGGATAAACTGGAGGTTGGGGTCGGCGGTGCACTGGGGGCACGATGGTGGATCCCTTGTGGCAGTCGATGGTGAGGCAGCACTGGCCTGGCACCTTGACCAGCTGCGGAGCGGGACAGGAAGGGGACACCAGGGGCACATGGCTGGGGCAAAGGGGCACGCAGCCCACCGCTCCGTCGATGCAGGTGCACTGGTGCTTGCAACCAGCGCGGAAATTCTCGCCGTTTTGATAAATCCGCCCGTTGTATTCGCACGAGCGGCCCTCTGCCTTTGCTGAGGGAAAGGAAGAAGATACACAGGTTGTTAAAAAATACTTTCAAGAACAAAAACAAGTAGGGATGCACAATATACTTCGGATACATTATCGTCCGATAATGTAAATTATAATATTATTGTGCTGATAATGAAATTATAGTTCATAAATTATCGCCCGATATCGGCAAATTGCTTTCTTTGACTTCACAAACGGAGCATCTACACTGCGATACAGGTGGTGGTATGCACCAGTTGGTTTGTGATCATAAACACACAAAAACAGAACAAGTGCATCACGCTGACTGGAGCGGAACAGCAGGTGGTTGCGGCGTGGACGTTTTTCACAGTTTCATAGGAAGACAACGGGATTGTAATTTGCAATACAAGTTTTTTTTAGTACTTAACCCGAAAACATAAATTAACCTTTGAAGGGTCGGAACTGTTCTTTGCTTTTGTTGTGTTCACAAGAGTAATGTCACTTAGGTTTGGTTAGGTCAGAGTTATGGAATATTAAATCATCCGTCTGTGCTCACTACATTTTAGCTGTTGTTACACACACTATGAACTTCTTTTTAAAATACAAAAATGTGAAATGATCAGTTTTCTCTGGTCATGAGACGCAGGTAATTATCAGTTATTGGTATCGGCTGAAAAACACAGTGTTCAGATATCAAATATTCTTGATCCAAAGAAAACTATGAAGCTGATGAAGTGAACAAACAGGAAAAGGCTCATATGTAAATGCATTTTTAATATGCATGGAGATCAGAGGAGAGAGGGCGAGACACACTATCTCCACATTTATGAAGCAAGCTCTATTCTTAGATGTGAAAGGAATTTGACTTGTTTACAATGTCCTTCCCCTTCGCTCCCAGAGTGGGACTCCCCATACAACACCCCGGATACCCCCCTTTATATAGAAACACCCCCAAATAAACACACATATAAAAATACCACTGTGTGTCCATGTGTGCGTGTTTGTGTATTTCATGGGGCTGTTTGTGTACACACTGAACTACTTATATAAATCCCGGAGTTGGCCGGGTTTCAGTCGCAGCTTATGAAGGTGCTCTGTTTTTGAAACGTGGCACGGGCTTCAAACCCGAAGCCCCTATCAAAGAGAAACTCCAGCCGCTTGGCTCGGAAGCCAGATTCCCCACCCTGAAGTTACACATTCCCTCACTCAACCCCGAGCTAAACCCCAAACTCAATGCCCAATCTAAACCCAAAAGCTCCCCCTGCATCTGACCCTCCCTACCCTCTCCTCTCTTTCAGCCTCCCTACCACCTCTGTGATACGTACCCATAGGCGGTATATGAGAGATGAACGTAGTCACCATGACATCACCCATTGGTTTGTGGACTAGCATTTTGAACCCTCAAGTTTGGCATTTTGGCTGTCGACATCTTGGTTTTTGGCCGTCGTCATATTGGGGTTTTTTTGGAACCAGATGTTACACGAGAGGGTGGAGCGAAGTACAACTGAACGCTGAACAAGACATTTTTAGTCGACCAAAATGATACAATTAACTTTCATGAACTGAAAATACACCGTGAAAGGGTTAAAGGTCCAAGTCGAAAACACGGACAACACCCAAACCGGAAAACAGTGTGGTAGCGACTCGTCAATCACGAGGTAGCCCCGCCCTGAAGCATACCCTACTTTATTGTCTATTTTACTCTCAATGGGACTATCATTTACACAGATGAACATTGTGCTGACTTGTATCGAGACTATAAACTCATTAGGAAAATTATTACTGAGGTAATAAATCAAGTGAGAAGTAGAGACATTTTCTCATAGACTTATTTACAATCTGACTTCTTTTGCAATTAGTGTAGTCGCCCCTTGCTAGCCATTTGAAATAATGCAGGTTTAAGGCGCTTCACATTGGCTTCCCTTTTCAGACCCGGAGGTTGCCGCTTGGTACCTACCCCTGCAGATGCCATGGGTACGGCCCACATCGTTGCCGTAGTTGCACTCCAGGCCTTTGTGGTGGTCACAGGGCCGTCCTTCGTGGCAATCCTGGTTGAGCTGCGTGGCACACACCTTGCAGCAGCCGCATCCGTCCGGGACCGAGCTGACCCCTGGGGGACAGGATGGAGGCCCTGCCGGACACTCACACACCACTGGACAGCCAGCAGTCGCCTACAGGAGGGGACATAGTGTGCACTTCAGTTAACCTGAATATGGCAAACCGACTTCATGTACATTTTCCATGTAAGGAGGAGCTACACTGGGACAAAGCGGGACAATAGTTTGACTTATGTTACACAGATCACAGAAATTCCTCAAAGTGTGTGAGGCTTAAACATTTGCTGAATACCCAGCACTGTCCCAAGCCCCACAGGGATATCTGTAACCCTCTGTCGCCTTCCGCTTGGCATTTGCCGGGGCGAGTGGGGATGAAAGGCACTTTCTCTGACCCAAAATCCCCCCCCCCCACCCTCCTACCTCCTATCTTTTGTTTCTCACCTCCTCTCTCGCCATACACACTCACACACATACACACACCAACAACTCCCAGTAGGTATTGAGATCACAGAGAGCTGCCAGTCTGCCTGTCCACAGTCAGATCACCAAAAGTGATCCCTTCCTGACTCTGCCACTGTCTAAACCCGGGCCAGGTCCTAGTGTGCCCCTGTCACTGCTCAACTCGCTCTTTAGGGTCTCGTGTGGGTACGAAGGATATGACATTACACAATGAACTGACAAAACCTTTCCGTTTTTATCATTCCGCTGTGTATAACATGCTACTTGAAACATCCTCTAACCAAAAGTCACATAATATTTATAGTGCGCAGTGAGTTCATATTGACCTTAAGTGTATTTTTATCTCCATTAGTATAACTGTTGGATAATATTACAGCAGTGTCATTTTGGACCTACAGGGATGTAAAAGTGTATGTACATATACTTTGAAAAAGATTTATGATGTTTTGAAGGTTGAGGATCTCTTTAAATACTCTCACAAACACTCCCTAAGGACCAATTTATATGAGTTCATTTAGATGTTAAAGTGTCTAAACTGTGGATACAGAGGTAGAAATAGGAAGAGTTGTATATTTACTCAAGTACACGCTACTTACTACATTTCAGAGGGAAATACTGCACTTTTTTACTCCACATGATTTAATTTGACTTTGCTTATGACAGATTTTACAATTTTACATACAAAACATATGATGATCTTAAAAAACACGATGCATTATTACAGATGTTACAGATATATATAATAGTTACAATTGGCTCCACCTAGACCGACAAAAACAACAGTGAAATGCATTAATTACACATTAATGCACCTTTAATAATAATCCAATAATACTATATCCAATATTATAAAACTCAAGTTTAGTACTCATAATACTGACTTTTACTTGAGTGACATTTTGAATGCAGGATTTATATAGGAGTATGTGTGTATTTCAGTTTGTGTTCTGGAAGTTTTGAGCATTTTGGAAACCTGCAAATGTTACCACAGATCATCCAAACACTACAGTCAAACATTTAGTCGTGGAAGGAGAAGTGAAGTGTATAGCAGGTTTATTAATCACTTGTGTGCAGCTAAACAGCGGATAGGTTGGATTTCATTCGACCATTATGTTGACATGCTGCACAGAGAGGATGTGTATGGGAGACCAGACGACAGCAGCTCAATCCGCTCGCGCTGCAGTTACACTAGAGTACAGGCACGTGAGTCTTTATTCCTGTGTTTACATGAACAGTGGCACACAACGGACTTCATGCACTTACCAAGCCGACTGTCACTACTTGCAAGACAGCAAATAATAGCAGTATTCCCATGCTGTCAGCTGATTCACATAGAAGAAGAGAAAATGGAAAAAACAAAAAATAAAAAGTTTATATGAAAGAAAAATAAATCCTCCGCGGGCTCAGAAACAATAGCTTTTGTCCACAAAGGTTAAATCCGACATGCACGATGGTCCTTTTAATCTCTTCCATCACTTGTACATTTTCATCGATCAAAGTTTGAGGCTTGTTTTTATATCAGCCCCGTGCTTTTTATGGCAGCCACGCCCACTCCAGACCTCCTTTAACCAATTAGGAGGCAGGCGCGCGGCCAAGGTATCCCGACAGGGAGGGAGGAGGGCGGGGCTTGGAGCTCCAGCACGGAGAGCCGGGGTTTGGGGAGTGGGCGTGGCCAAGCATGAATGCAGTCATTCATAAAAATTCAGAATTACTACATTCCAAAGAGGACCTGGCTTCTGGGTGTTTATTTATTTATGTTTGAGCGAAAATAATATTTTTGATGCTTTAAAGTTCTTTTCACACGCATGCCTCTGTCCGGCTGCTGCTTTGTGAAAAGCAAAATAAATATACTCAGCTGCTAGTCTGTGCTACATTAATACTCGGGGCAGCCATGGAAAACAGCGAGGAATTTCCTTCCCCCACTTTATACAAATACTTTTAGACAAGAGCTGGACAGATAAAGTACATATACAAGGTGAGCCAAGTGTTCCTTGAAGCTGGGTATAGTGATGTTGAAAATGATTATGATAATCTCCCGTGCAATTCATCACTCTCTTTTCCTCCCTCCATATCCTGTCTTTAGCCCCCACATCCCTTTTACCTACTCAGAGGTTCCCAGGCCACCTCTCCACACACACACACACACACACACACACACACACACACACACAAGCACAAACAGTTACCCATGTAAACAGACAAGAATTTAGTTCATTTGGCTTAAGGTTTTCTTTGAAGGGCTGCCACCTGGATAATCTTCCTGTCATCCCCGCAGACACGCACACAGGAAACCAGCCATCTGCAGTACCTGAGCTGGTGGCTAACATACACACTGATACTCTATGTGAGAGGGTTAAATACCTATTCCACATCTACTGTATGCACTCTGAAACGTTACATTAAAGTGTTCACCGGCGACACAGGCACACGCAGTGGGCTGCTTGTTGAAATTCAGTGAGAGGGATTGTGGGTGGTTAAATTGTTGTTTTCCATTGCAGTTTCCATAAAATGTATCATTAAGCAGTGGGACGCAGTTGTTTTGTTTATTTGTGTCAACAGGGAAAATATCATCCCCCTTCATCCATTATAAATCACTGCACTTAACCAAATGGTCACATGTGCTGCATTCAGTAGGGTACACAGACATCCACATGTACATACACACTATATTTGCGTATAAGAAACCCACTCCAAAGGCACTTAACACAGACATACAAAAGCCCCCCCACACACACACACACACACACACACACAGCTCTCATGTATTTCCATTACATCTGAGTCACAGATCTAAGCATCCGATTATCTACAAAATAAATACCCAGCAATGTTTGAAAAACCCACACAGTCACTTAAAAACCCCTTACTGCTGTTCTGAGGAATTTTGAAAATCTTCTAA
>CALSBV010000306.1:1936043-1949928 GCA_943590825.1 Bovichtus diacanthus
TGTTCTCGATCTTAGTTTAGCATGTTAGCATGCCAACATTTGCCGATTAGCACTTAAGGTACAGCTGAAGCTGATGGTAATTACATTAGTTTTGAAGGTATTTGGCTGTAGTCCAAGGTGTATGATGGCGCAAGAGGAAAAGTCTGCAAAGTGGTTGCGTCTGTGCCAAACTAAATGACAATCCATCAAATAGTTGTTGAGATGATATGAACATTTTATCATTTTATGTCACTTTTATCCTTTCAAAGATATTTGCGATTCACGATATTCTCCCGATAATCATCAAAATATGCTTGAATCTCTTGAAATGGCACTAACACATACTGGAATCACTTTACTTTACATTTTGTTAAGGAATAAAGGTTTTTATTGCGTCACAGATAAGACAAAAATCTTCTTTTTTTTTTTTTTTTTTTGTTGTGCCTAAACCAAATCTATCCAATAGTTGTTGAGATAGACAACAAGATGTTGCCCCTGATGGAGCCATGTTGCAAGCTGGATGAAAAAAAAAGCAAGGGGATGTGTTATTTCCAGCTACCTATAGATAGAAAATACATACAATTTCAGAAAAAGGTTAAACAAATATTAGTTTTATTGCACAACAGACTAAATACTAATAAAATACCTTCAGAATAGTGGCTGTTTTTTAAAGAATGCTGGGTATCGATTGTAATGTAACACCTGACGCGCAAACTGTGGCTAATACGCACCAACCTACGGCGGTATAGTGTATACAGAATGTTCTCACACGGACACACAGAGGTCTGCACAGAGAGCAAAATGATGTATTCACCAAACTTCCATCCTCTTCCCACACAAGCCATTTCTCTCTGTCAGTGTGCGGAGGTGATGTAACAGGCCCGTGCAAACAAGCCCAGCACGTAGAGAGAAAATGAAGGAAGAAAGAAAAACACTGAATCCTCTGAAGCTTGTGTGTGTTTGTCTGCACCACACACACACACACACACATGTAGAGAGAGAAATATGTTTTTGTTGTATTCATATTTAAGTTCCATTGACTCATCAAAGAATGTGCCCTCTCCACTTTTGGTCTCGGAGGCTTCCATCCTAGACATAATAAACAAACATGCAGAGTTTCCAACACATCTAAGTGGAGGCATTCATTAGCTCTGGGGGATACGAGACACTGCCGCTGGGAAGTTGCCCTGCGCGGTGACCTTCACATTCTAAGCTGACAGCGAATGTCAACTCGTAATGGTTAAAGTGACACAAGTCTGCTTTAAGAGTTCAATGGAAAACCTTCCTTGTCCCTACTATTAAAAAGGCATAGGAATGGTTCGACGTGCGGTAGGAGGGAGAGGGTGACGAGGGGGGAGGAGGGGAGGGGGGGCGGGGGGGGGTGAAGGCGAGCAACGGCAGGTGAGAAACAGATCAAAAACAAGTCAGTGGAAATAAAAGACCGGGGGTGAGGGGGAGCGAGAGGTGTAAGCCGCGTGCACGGAGCCAGGGAAATATTAGGCAGTGAGAGAGAAATAAAGAAAAGGAAGTAGATAGAAACAGGAGAGTAAAGTGAGGTCAGTGGAACAAAAGCAGCTCACTTTTCACGTTTGATTCTTTGCCACAAAGAGCACAACAACATGAGTCAAGCAGAAAAGTGACGTTTTTTAACGTAAGAAAAGCTTTGTGTGTCTGCGAGAAAGAGGGTGTTTGTACTCTAGGGGAATGGAAGTGGGGAGGAAGACAGGTGTGGAGTGTTTGTTTAGCTGCTGCGACACTCCCCTAACTCTTTATGTGCCACAGCCAACAAACACACACATAAATACGAACATGGACACAGGTACAAACACAGCTTTAAGATCTTTATCATGAGACTGGATTTACATACATTTATGCTGAATATGGAATTCCAACACAAAAAAAAAAAAAATGAATATATATATTTAGCTGCAAACTTTTATTATGTCAATATCACTCTGGACTTCTTAGATGCAAGGGGACAGGTTTAATATTACTTCGTAAGAGACCAGGCTAAATTAGGGTGGGAGCGGGGGGGTCACACACGGGGGCCTACTACTGAACGGGTCTACAGGGATCTGGTCCAGGGGCCCAAAGAGTGAAGGGCCTCCCTGGCCTTCACCTACAAAATGTCACTCAAAGAGACAAGTACCAACCAGGAAGTGAGTCAAAATGACCCCAAAGAGACATAAAACGACTACAAAACGACAATAAAGACAGTTAAAAAGAGATTCAAACCAGCTGCAAAGAGACACAAAGAGACTCACAACGACTATAAAACGGGTCAAAACAACCACAAACAGACACAAAACAACTTTAAAGAGAAAAAACAACGACAAAGAGACACAAATCAACTACACAGATACGTGAATGATCACAAAACAGACACAAAGAGACACAAAATGGCCACAGAGATACACAAAATGACTAAAAAGAGACTAAAAAGAGACACAAATGACTAAAAAGAGACACAAAATGATCACAAAAAGACAAAAAATGACCACAAAATGTCCCCCATTTTTCCTGTCTTTATCTTCAATGACTAAAATGGCAAAAATCCTTAAAAAATAAAAATAAAATAAAAACTCAATTGTAGGATACTTTGTGTTAAGTGCTAATTCGCAAATCGGATCATGCTAACGAAGATGGTGAACATTACGTGCTTAACTTAGCATGTTAGCATGCTGATGTTAGCCACAGTAGTGTTTTGAGCTAAATGCTAAGTACATTGTTTTATTTTTACATTTGTCCTTTATATTTGATGTTCTTTTACCACAACTAAAGTGAAGTAAATGTGTTAAAAAGTGCCTTTATTATTACCATCATTTCTCTCTGAATCTTTCTGTGTACGTACATGTGCATGTATGAGTGTGTGTGTGTGTGTGTGCAGCATTGACTCATGTAAGGTGGCTGAAAGAAAAAAAAGAGAGGGCACGGCCTGTTCCAAAACAGAAGAAATGGGAAAGAAAAACAAGCAAAGGGAGAATGCCAGTAAGAAAGGATGAGAGGAGGGGGGCAAGGAATTTATGTCCCAAAGTTATTTTTAAACCAAGAACAGGAACTCTACTGTTGACTTCCCAAACACTGAAACATAGATCGGTATAAGAGGAGAGTTAGGATAACGAGACAGGGAGAGCACACACACACACACACACACACACACACACACACACACACACACACGCACGCACAAAAAACGTACACAGCTGTCAGGTCTGTCGTCCCATTGACTTGTCGTCTACGTCCGCACATCCAAACACATTCCTGTCAATATTTGCTCTATTTCATGCTCACAAATTCACACTCTCATCAGGATGTGTGGCTGCATATGTAAATACAGTATATGGCTCTGTGTCATAAGATATTCAAGACCTAAAAAAAATTCAAAGACAAATGAGAAAGACATTCGTTTGAACTTCTATTTGTACAATTCCTGTTTTCCCATGTATACATATTTAAATATACATATATATATACTGTATGTATATTGCATTTGGCCTAATTGACTATAATCAAGACATGGTGTACATAAGCACCAGACTTCTTAGGATATCCCAATTACAGGCCAGTGGTGATGGTAGACAGAGAGAGTCACAACATTTAAAAAAAGATGACCAGCAGAAGGACTCAGAAATCATTGTGGATACAGTTTCACACTAATTGGGATAAATACAAGGTCATCGACTGTAATCATCCTCTTGGCACGGTCTGCTCAACAACAGGATTTATGTGTGCTTTTCCCGTATGCCACCAGGCTGTTATTATCAAATAAAGATGTCAGGGTTTATGGGGAGCGAGCAGGGACAAAACTCACACACAAAGGCGGGAGGGGGAGCGTCCTGTATACGCAAAGAACACACACCCTGCCATTCATGCGTGCTTTGTCACGGGCTGTTATGAAACCTCAGCTTCATCAATGGCTGTTGTATTTTCAACTGCGGGCTTGTGCAGCCAGGATGGGAGTGGGAATAAACAGCCGCAAGAGTAGAGCGATCAGGTGCAGCAGTTTAACCACGAAGGAAGCTGTTATCTGTTGGTGCAGCACGGTTTGCGGAGTATCATTTCCTCTTGACCTTTAGCCTGTGTCAGCCTTCTGCGAAACGCGAGGTCAGCCTTAGCACGCACTCCGGGCCCCGGCTCTCCTGACGGGGTCAAAAGAAACCGCGTCACCTGTACCTGTTCGTCAGTGGATATGCTGATGCTTCCCACCCCGGACAACCACCCAAAGCAAGGTCACACCCTCCCCTCTGGATCGCCGCCACCCCCCCGCCCACCCGCCCCCCTTCTGCGTCTTCGCCCTCCCCTCACCTCCAAGGTGTCACAGAGAGCACCCTTGTTCTAGCCCTCTCCTCCTTTCCACCAGGACCCCTCAAAAATCCCAGATATCCCTGCAATTTCCGGTGCAATGTTTATTTGGCGGAAAGAGGGCTGGGGGGCGAGCTGCCTTGAAAAAAGAGCCTCACTCACAAACAGTTTGGGCTGCTTTCGAGGGTAAACATGTGCAGGAGGGGTATGCGAGGCGAGCGGTAAGAAGGACTGAGGCTCGTGTGTTCTGGTCCCGACACACAGATCCCACCTCAGCAGGGACACAGAGCACCGCTCTGTTCAAGCCCCAACGGCCACAGTCTAATAAACATCCCCTCACCGCCTCCTGTCTGTTCAACGGACAGCGCCCTCTGCTGGAGGGATGAAGACACGGCAGCGAAAAACAGGGTAGAACAAACACACCAAGAGCCTGAAATAAACATCTCTCTCAACGCTGTAATTACTTAACAAGTGGGACTTGTTAAGTAATTACATGCATCTCAATACAGGCGGCCGTGAACACTTCCAGAGCAGTGGCTCCGGCCTTTTCACAAATTATCCATTACTTTTAAGCTCTTTTAAATGTGTATCCAGACTGTTGAAACTAGCTAAGCTAACTATTTCTGTTTATTCATTACGTTTAGCTATTTTTAAAATATGCATCCTTTATTTAGCTTACAACATGTTTACTCATTACTTTTAGCTATCTAAAGTGTATATCACTTCCTGCTATAGCCTATTCAAACCATCTATCCAATACTTTAAGCACATTTTTTTAGACGATCTGCTCACTCACTGCTAACTAGTTGTCATGCCCTCTCAATTACAACACTTACTGTAAAGGTGACTCAATAGTTCAAACAAATAGCCTACAACAGCTCCACTGACTGCACAACAAAGACATAACATCTGCATAGAGCTCATTTTGTTGCATATATGTTTTTGTCCATATTGCAGACTGTACGGGCGTTTGTGTTGTTGTGACGACTTCTTGATTAATCTAATTTAAAAGCAGAATAAATGCGTGAATAGGGAAACAATCATACGGAAGGGTATTAGGGCATAAAGTCCTTTATTTTACATAAAGTTGAAATGTCGAGAATATAGTTGAACATTAAGTATTACTGCCAGGCTTAAGAAAAAAAAAATATAGGCCTATATATATATCTTTTTGTATTTTCTGTTGGTTTGCATTTTGAGAAAGAGTCGAAATGCAGAGAAAAATCATTTCAAGATCAAAGTTGAACTTTTGAGAATAAATCAAACTAAGTTACTAGCGTTAGCACCTATACTCCATTTAATTCTCAAAATGCAAAATAAAAGAAATGTTCCCTTATACTTGGCCTTAATACTCTTCCATACAATGAGGATGCATGGAATCAGGTTTGAGTACATACACGACGTTCTCATATGCTCAAAGCCAGTGAAAACATAAGACATGAATCTGAAACGTGGATCAGTACACAAGTAGACCCGAGGAAGTCAGTGGTCTCCCCTCTTTGGCCGGACGACAGCATCTCTCTTCCTCCTCAATGAGAGCGGCTGCAGCAGCGGTACAGAGAGGGGATGGATGGGAGGGCCTGGGTAGCTGCAGGGTGAGGGAGGGGGGGAGTTTTCAGGGAGCAGGAGAGGCACATGAAGGAGGGAGGCCGACTGACAGAGGGGAGGTAGAAAATGGGGGCGTCTGTTTCTCCTTTGGCCTGTCTCTTGCTCTCTCGTCACTCCCCTGCATCCGGATACAAATAGCTGCTGTTTGATTGTAGTGACAGAATCCTTCTCATCGCCGTCTGCAATGCCCAGACTTTGTAACCACTCACAGAGCCTGGCGTCTTTCTCTTTCTCAGTGAGTGATGGCACGACATATTTCTGTTTCCCTGCACAGTCCACCTTAAAGCTCCTCTTTCTCCTCTTTTGCTGCTGCTTTTCTTTGATCGCAGGATCCTCTGATGTCTGAAGTGGAGTCACCCACCTGCCCTGCCTGCCTCTGTTTGTGCCTCTGTCTGAAAACAGCGGTCTGTCCTGCTGCACCTGAGTGCTTGCTGACACTATAGACCATGTGTCGGCAAAAACCCCTGACCTGAACACAGCTCGCCTGTGTAGATCTGAGTCAACTTCAGGATGAAACGCATCCAACACTGTGCTGGACTGAATATCCTCTGAGAGTGCATCATTGCACCCCAGTGGACACATAATTGTCCGAGCACGGTTGCCTGTCCGTATGTCCGTAAAGGTGTGTGTATCTGAAGCTTCAGTGGGGTGTGTGTTTGCAGGCAGCACGGCTCTGGACCTGCAGAAGATAGAGCGGAGTCGTCTGTGTGGGGGCAGGCTGGCTGAGGGCTCAGGCGGCCCGATGCTGCGAAACAGCGGAGGAGGTCGAAGAACTGGAGAGGGTCTCGAAATTCCAACTTTCCCCTCAATGCTTTTATGCATTATGTTCAGAAGTGTTCAAATACTTCCTGTACACACAGATCCACCACAGTCCAAAGTGGGGGTGATCAAGTACACTGAAAAGCGATGTTCTTTACAGCTTAACTTTCCAAATGGAGGTTACATTTTGCAGTGGCAAAATGTGACACAGAGAAGAAGAAAAAAACTGTTGTAGTAATGGAGTAGTCATACAACACAGAGGGGCTCTTCATCTCAGCAGAAATGACCCAAAGAACCAAGACTTTTCCTCCATACTGGTGTCTTCATCATCTGCTCCTGGACATGGTTTACCACAATGACTTCATGCTTTAGTAATCCTCTCTCATGGAAAATTTTCCCCGTCTGACTGTGTTCGTCTCTGTGTGTCGTTCAGTCTTTTTGAGTCTGACTTCACTGATCCGTTTCTATTACAAGCAACCCACCCACCCTCTCTCTTTCATCCCGGTGCCCTCTTGGACATGAAAGGCGCAGACCATCGACTATTCCATCTCACTAAATCATGAATTAATCGTGAGCAGCGAGCAGGGGGCGTTGTTCATTTACAGAAGAAAATTGGATCCATACACAACTTATTAATTCTTTGATTATATTCATAATAAAACAAATGCAAAACCCAAGTGTTTCTTCAGGTCATGTTCTTACAGTCTGTCCTACAACGACACCGTCTTTTGTCTGCTGTCATGCTGAGAGTTAGACTCTCATGTGTCTGCGCTATGTAGGCAGCTCGAGCAGGAGGCCATTAGCCTAGCTTAGCATGAAGCTAAGATTTCGTCAAGAAAGGGTTACAGCACGTAACTTTCCATAACTTATAACTTAAACGACTTATCGTTTTTATATTTCTGTTTGTGTTACAAGCCATCACATGTTTATTACTTAGGTTTAGAGTTGTTGGTATTATATGAAACTACTGGTTAGTGTAGCATGAAGACTGAACAAAATCTGCCTCCCAACACTTTGACGACTCACTATTTAACTTGTGTGTTGAATCCATATAAACATTGCAGTGTAAAAAAACTGTTTTTTCTAGGGTTTTACCTCTTTAACTTTTAAACAGTTTTTTAAATGAAGCCATCTGAGAAGTTTGGAGGGGAAATCTCTCTTTGGTGAAACTTCGAACAACTCTTAGACGACTGAAATATGACTAGGAGCTCTAACCATGTCACTCCTTTTCTGTAAAGGCAAAAAGGTTGGGAACCACTGGTGTCATTTTTTAACAAATGTTTTTTTATGTAAAATCTAAATATGTAAAATGACCAGTAGCCTATCTCTAGCTGTCAGATAAATGTAGTGAAGTAAGTAGGCTACTTTTTGATACTTTGAGAACATTTTGCTGTTAAAATGTAAAATGTTTACTTAACATTTGAATACTTCTTCCACCAGTGAATTGTAGTGGAGTAGAACTATAACGTAAATGGAAATGATCAAATAAAGTACAAGTACCCTACTTCAAAACTGTACTTATAGAGTACTGTACTTGAGTAAAAGTGCTTGGTTAGTTTTTACCACTGACAATCAGCTATTACAGAATTATTATGTGTAATTTGTTTTTAAGAATGAATTTCCCCCTTTTAGATCACTTTAAACACTTTCACTGCCAGAGTATTATTTTTAAGTTACCAGCGCCGTATTTCTGATCATTTTTCATTGAATCTCTTACACCCAAAATATTTATTTTGATGAATATGTGAACAGTGAATACAAAAATAATCTTTGAGAAAATTGTATTTTTGTCAAAGGCTGTACTTTTCAAGCAGAAAATTGATTTAATATTTTAAAAAAAATTCACTTCCATTTGGTAACTTCAATGGTATAAAAAAAATCTATTAAAAATAATATTCAGTTTAAATCTGTAAAAACTTTTACAATAGTGTGACACCTCCTAACGCACGGCTTTCTTACAAACGTAACATATTTACAGATTATTCTGCTTTGTTGGGAATCGGAGATACCCATCTAGATATAAATGAAATAAATACATATAAATACATTTATATTTCATTCTACTAGAATATTAGTCATTTTCAACAAATAAAAACAAACTATTTTGAACAAAAACCAGAGAAATCTGTATTTTAAAGCAGTACGCTGCACTTCCTCTGACGGCCATGTGAGGGCGCCACCCGCCGTCCTGCTGCCGCGAGAGGCGATAAAAAGCTCCTCGGTCCCTTTTTCTTCTTTTACCAAAGCGGAAGTACTTTATTAGGCAACCAAGGCCAAGATCGACGCAAGCTAAGCGGCAAGGTAAACACGGGAAATGCACGATATCGTTTCAATCCACATATTCCGTTTCTGACATTTGGGAATGTGTTGCCAAACTGTCCGGTTTGAGTGTGTGTGTGTGTGTGTGTGTCACCGCGCGGAGGGGCGGCGGGTGAGGTTAGGAGGAGGAGGAGGAGGAGGACGAAGAGGGCAAAGTCATACGTAACGTAGGTGAACTTCATGGAGCAGACCGGTAGATACGCAGTAAACATAACAAGCCGTTCGTGGCCAATAAATAAATTGTTGTTTAGGACGTTTTCGTAAAGCAACTGCTGGTTATTTTAATCTGTTTCTTCGTCTTTGTTGTGTCAGTTTGTTATAACAGCAAAGCAACATGGCTGTTTAGGAGAGCAACGACCTGTTAATGCTGTAGCTTCCTTTAACTTCTGGACACTAATACTAGCTAATAGTTGCTATTAGTGTCTCATGAGTATGTCCTACATTAGCATCACAAAGGTGCAAGTAAACAGTTTTAAGTGATGGAGACCATGTGAGGATAACTGAGGGTTGAATGTTTGTGGTGAGGCTGCAGCGAAAAGTCATTTTCATTGGAGTTGATATGGTTGGTCGATTAATCATTTCGTCGATGCACAATAAGGAAAAATAATAGTTTGTTGCAGACCTAGACTAAATCCAGCAGGTTGTTGTAATATTTGTAGTTTATCGGTGTGTGTTTGAAAGATCGGGGGGAAATGCCCATCTCAATTGATATTGATAATATCTATCTGACTATTTTATTATTATTATTATTATTATTATTATTATTATTATTTTTATTTTATTGTGTCTGGCCAACAGCCTAAATCCCAAAGATATTAAATTTATTATCACAAGAAGCTATGATATCACATCAAACCAGTAAATATTTACATCTGACAAACTGGAACCAGTGAATTTATGGCATTTTTACTTATAAAGTAACATGAATTATAAACCAATAATTGAATGAATAACATTATTATTATTAATAATACTATTACAAAACACCATAAACTCAGGCAAGCCAGTAGAGAGTGCAGTGTATTTATTTAAAAATGGAAAACCATCTTATCAGTGTCTTTCTGAAATGTATTATTTGTGTTTTGCTTTGATTTATTTCTAATCTCGGACACCACAAACTAACCACATTCAATACATTCTGTAGATCACATTAAGACTCGGCCAGTAAAAAGATATCATCCGCGTATAATAAAATACCCAATTTAATATCATCCAAGCGTAAGCCTAGATGAGTTTCCTGAATCTGTAGATTTGTAGATGTTTTGTCGAAAGGACTGCCAATAAATCGACTGACTTTTATTTCTTTTTTCCGCTCTAATCCTAATCCTTTGGTTTAAAGTGGATTCAAACTCCTTCAGATAAATCGGATAAGACCTGTAGCTGTTTTTGACAGATATGTTAGATCTGGCTACCATGACTTTATATTCTTGGGAGAATCTGGTCAAACCTGGTCTGTGCTTCACTTCAACACACATCAATCATACAGGAAAACACCCCCCACCCCCGCTACCACCTTCATATAGACTGTGTGTAAACATGCTGGCCTTGCATACTCTCGTGTGTCGTAAGAGCGTTGTGTGCAGTCCGAGCTGCTTTTGCCTCAACCGGTGTCAAACTGGCCTGAAATCACAATGAACTCCATTAATGGACATTGTTCTTCTGCTCTTTTATGTCATGTCTTCCACACAGATGGCTCACAGGCTGCTGGTGCGTAGAATTTGGACGCTCTCAGCGAAAGATATCCGCTGCCTCCCCGCGTCCGCCGTCGCCTCCTCCTCTTCTTCGTTTTCCACCTCCCTGCGATCCCCCACAGCCCGGGTCCCCTTCCTCTCTCGCGCACGCTCTCTGCCTTGCTCCCTCACTCACACCTCCCGCCGGGAAGTCTCCTTCAACATTCAGGACCACGAGGACTTCGCTGACAGGGTCATCAAGAGCGAACTGCCCGTACTAGTCGACTTCCATGCACAGTGAGTACCTTGGGGAGGGATGGTTGAAGAGGACTGTCTGACCTAATAAACCAACTATGTGAAGCTACAGGATAATTAAAGTGATCCAATGTAATGTGGGTTTGGATTATTTTTGTGTTTTGTTTTTTTCTTCTAAAATCAGGGTTCGTACAAAGTGTTAAAAGTTTGGAAAGTGCTTTATTTTAACCGTTATGCTTGAATTATAACCGTCTCATTCTGAAAATGGTTGATTTTCAACATAATCTCGTGTTTCATCTACAAAACAACTCATGTAAACCAAATATTATCATATTTCATATCATTTTAGTTTCTTGTTTCCTGGAGTTGCACACGAGCTAGCTCAGTTATAAATCATCATGATCAAAACATTTTAAATAGTTCATATAAATGGCTGGTAAATAAAAGGAACAATACACATTGAATGCTGTGGCTATCAAAAAGGAATTCTGTAAACTTTATTTTTCACGATTGCATTAATAGTATGAATTGTAGATGTGATGGTAAAGGCTTTGACAGTCTGGACATGTTTTGGTTCACGCACCTTTTTAAAAGTGCTTTAATTTTACTCTTAAAAAGCTGTACAAACACTGTAAAATGGATGAAATGTCTTAAAAAGGATAAAGAAATGAAGAACAGCAAGAAACTTTTTGCATTTGAGAACAAAGAACAACATAGTCGGGTAAAATAATTGATTGATTTTTATTTATGGATTTAGAAGATAACATGTAAAGTGTAATTTCCAACAAGGTCCCTGATGTCATAGAAAAGAAGGTATGATCAAACAAACTAATGTAGATGCAAATAACAACAACATTTATACATGTGTAGATGTGCTCTTTACATTTGATTATTAAAGACGACACTGATTTTTTTTGCCTTTTTTTTTTTTTTTTTAAATACTAAATTAAAAATCATCATTTCAGGTAGTTGAAGCATTGAAGCCGGCTGTGTTGGAGCAGTTTACGAGATTATTAATAAAGATCTGTAATAACAGTGATGTGTGATTGCCAGCTGTCCCGCCTCTTTTTAAGTGACTAGAGGTGTTGGTGTGTGTGTGTGTGTGTGTGTGTGTCTCGCAGTTAAAAATAAACGCGCATGTACAGAACTGAGCCGGGGGATTCCACTCAAGTCGTGAGGTTACACAGCAGCTACTGAAAGAAAGCCACTTATACTCCTAGAGAAGCTGTTAATCTTCCTCACTTTTTAGAGCTTTCCTTTTTGATATACGTGTATTCCTCATGTATTAGTCCATCACTGACGCCTATGATTGACACTTAAATCTGAATTTTACACTGAACCTGACAGCAAAAAGTAACTTAAAAGAAAACTTTATTTTGTATACCACTTTTTATAAATGTGTAATGTATAAAAACACATTGAGATGAGTATTACACAATACAGAATCAATAAATAAATGGCAATAAAGGGGGAAAAATGGGAACCAATAAAATCCAAGAACAAGGTTAGAATATTATTATATATTTTTTTATATATATATATATATATATATATATATAAATTATACTAAGAAAATAAGGTTAATATGATAAAAGTTTAATAATTAAAATGAACTCAAAAATGTAATGATTTAGTGTTTTATTGGGCATCAACCTTGTGTTTACGTGCATATTGTCGGAAAAACTGTCATAAATGTCCAAAAATGAGGCTGATGGGGTCGGTAGTATGCGAGACACACACCGAGAAAGTTAAACGAATTGTGCCATGCATTTGTACTGGTTTGCTCCATGTTTAAAAATCCTATGTAGCTTATAGTCCTGTACTCCTCATACTGGTCGTGCACAATACTCATGTCTTTTTAGGAATGAACACATAACACATAATTGTTTGTGTGTTTATTTTTAAGGTGGTGTGGTCCCTGTAAGATCCTTGGGCCAAGGTTGGAGAAGGCTGCTGCGAAACAGAAAGGCCGTGTTGCCATAGCAAAAGTGGACATAGACGAACACACAGACCTGGCTATCGAATACGGGGTGAGACGCACAGTAACATCAGTCAATTTGTTGAATTTCACATCTAAACTTTGTTTTAAGCAGTTTTGTCTTTTTTTAAAAAAAACTTTTCCTGTGAATGAAATGTGGATAAAACGTTGCTATATGTCATTTGCCGTCGCAGTACTTCCTCTATCCAATATTGTTAAGTCATAATATTATTATTCTCGTCTTATAACGCGTAACTTGCTCTGTTTCCAGGTGTCTGCCGTTCCGACAGTCATCGCCATGCGGGGCGGCGACGTCATCGACCATTTTGTGGGGATCAAAGACGATGATGAGCTGGAGTCATTTGTCAGCAAGATCATCGGACAATGAAGCCTCCGTCCCCCGCTCTGCCATTCACCACCGTCACGGTGCTGTTTTGTATGATTTTCTTCTTCTTTTTTTTTGAGCGCCATCTTGAGCCAGTCAACAAATAAACAAAACCATGCTGCAATCTCAGCTGGCAAACACTCAAAATGCTCACACCCATCGCTAGACGCACTGCTTCAGCTCATTACTTGTGTCTCCGTCAGTTTTCTTATGGTCTGGAGATGGGGGTGTGCTTCCTTTTTTTTTTTAACCCTTTAGTTCATGCCATGCTCCATTTTGCAGCAGCTCATTTCGCTTCAAAGTGACCGTTACTTACTCATTACAAGAGCAGCTGGGCCGGTGTGTACGTTTTTCTGTAAAAGTGTGTAGAATGGAAAATACACCGCTGTACTGCACTTATACTGTGTAACATTTAGGGATGAACATTTCTAGTTGTAGCGGTGGAGAGGATTTAACTTAAAAAGCTGACAATACTGAATGAGGTTTGTGTTACCTGTAGTTCCTGCTTTTGTCCACACGATGGCGGCGTTTCTCTGACATCGCAAAGCCACGTGCGGTCATTTTACACCAGTATGCCTAATTGTGTGTGTGTGTGTGTGTGTGTGTGTGTGTGTGTGTGTGTGTGTGTGT
>CALSBV010000306.1:1949938-1989925 GCA_943590825.1 Bovichtus diacanthus
TGTGTGTGTGTGTGTGTGTGTGTGTGTGTGTGTGTGTGTGTGTGTGTCTTTTAAGTCAAGTGGGAGTTGCAAATATGAGTTTGCTTTAGTTTATTACTCAGATGAACTCTATGTACCAGAAACATGACCAAGTGAAGTAATAAAGGAGTCAGAAGACTTTCTGTATTTGAATTGTGTCTTTGTTTGTGGTTGGGGAAGAAAAGAAAAAGGGAAAAAAAGACATGGAGCTGTAGCTTTAATGTCTCCAGTGGCACTGACTCATTGCAATAGTTATGTACTTCCCTGTATTGATTGTTTTGAAGGCACTGGAAGTGTGCATTATGCATATATATATATATATTTTTCCACTATTAAGTCTAATAATGCACTTCGGAATCGCTCTAATGCTGTTTGTGCAGAAGTGTTCTACATAGTATTGTTTTAGTGAAAGTGCATGTGTTTGGGAAGTAGTGAGCACACGACTGGATAAGTGACACTTGGAATAATCTGCAGGAGTTGTTCAATTTCTCAAGACTTTTTAGTTTTTGGATTCTTGGTTCACCGTGGAGCATGCGTGGGAAAAACAAAAACGAAGATTTCTTCAATAATTCGCGCGAACACTGGGTGAGTAATCGATATACAAATGATTATTTTGTAAGTGACGTATTCCTTCAAGATTTTCTCACTGTTGAAATGAATGGGAGGTGTTCAGACTATAAAACTGTTTGAATGAAGCTCTTAAATGGTTCTGTTTTATTACATGCCCCCTCACCTTCTGCCTGAACATGTAGGTGTTACTCATGCTGTCACAACCCTCTCATCAGTGCAGCTGAAACGCCCACACACTTATTGCTGCCTTCTAAACGACTTCCCTTCCTTCCTCATATCAACAGCGACTGTCTCGCTCTAATCTCCACATTATTCTTCCTGGAGTCTTACACCTGATCAAACATCCAGCACCAAACCACCTTCCTCTCCTCCATCAGAGTCCACGGCAGACGGACTGTGGCTCTCCAGCACATGGTTGACTGCCACATTCAACCTCTTAAGTTTCACCTGCAAGGCAATATGGTCAGACCACCCGCGGGACCCTCAACCCCCCTCCCTGTAGAGCTCTGTGCACTGTAGATTTCTCACTTCTGCAGCTGTTTGGAAGTCGCTATGGTTTTCAATTCTACAATGAATGGGTTTGTTATCACTGGACATAGAAGGGCAATGCAACAACAAGGAAATCAATAATGTTTTATACAAGATGAAATGAGTAATATAACTTTACCCGTTAGAGAGGGGGGGTGCCAGGGAATTCAGTTACCTTTTGGTAAAGGGATTCTGTTCTGTACAGAAAAATAAGTTATTTTTCATGCAAAAAATGCTGTTTTCAGCCTCTCAAATTTGGAGATTTCTTGCTTTTGTTTTATATGCTATTAAACTGAGGATATTTGGCTTTTTGACTGACAAAACCTTGGACTTTGAAAAACTGGGTTGAACATTTTTCATTATTTTATTGACCAAATGATTAATTTGTTAATCTAGGAAATAATCTGTAGATGTTTGCAGTCCTGGGTGCTACACACACACACTTTGTGAGAAGACTCTTTTTCAAAGACTGCGTACGTGAGGGATTAAGGCCTTTTCTGTGTCATTGCCCTCTTGAAACACTCGCGTAAATGAGGTCACATGAGGCTGAAGGAGACGAGAGAACACCTGCAGCCAGAGAGTCCACCCAGTCATCATTTCATCATCCCCTCGTCTCTCAAAACACATTCCCACCCACTGCCTGCCCACACTGGCATGTTATCACAGACCCACAGCTGACAGAATCATGCCTCCGGCCTTCACACTGCTTATTAAGCGCACATCATTTGACATGTTCCATCTGCACTTTTTAGTGGTGCTGGCTTGGATTAGATCATCGCAGATGATGTATTCATGCAGCGCTGCTCAGTAGCAACCAGAGGCAGAGACTCTTTTTTTTTTTTTTTTTCAATAGGGTGAATTCCACTGGCATTGCACAATCAGGTGATCAAGATGTACAATTGTGTGGTGGATGAAAGGCATTCCTGCATAGTTTTGAGATGTCTGGGACTGCATGACGGCACCTTTTGTTATTAATGATCTGCCATTTTCACCAGTTTCTGCCTCTTCTTACTCTGCTTTATCATCAGTGACTGGTCTCCATAGGCCTCAGGATTCACAGCCATGACCCTCCACACAGACACACACACACACACACACACACACACCTCCCCATGTTGACTGCTCATCCTCTTTGTCTGCCTTCAGACAGAGCAGAGGGGTGACTGAATACATGACGACAAGCTCTAAAGGTTCAAGAGCAGCACGTAACCCTACACCTCTTCCGCCAAAAACAATAGACCACACCTCCCTCCTCTCTCTCTTACTCAACCACTCTTGTGACCATATAAGGCAAAAAAAAAGACACGGGGAAGCCAGGCGGCGGCTGCTGCTGCTGAACAAACCAGCCAGAGGCAGAGTTGCAGATTTTCTTCTCCTGACTCTGTCCCAGTTTGCCCGCCTCCCTCAGACCCTTAAACTGTGAATGTTTTCTGTGTGTTTGTTTGAAATTGAATTGCCTGTCACTGGTCCAAATGTTTTTGCTGTGGGTGTGTGAGGAAGTGTTCAGATCCTTTACTTAAGTGAAAGCACTAATTCCACACTATGAAAATACTTATACTTATCAGCACAATGTACTTTAATTAAAACTAAAATTACTCAATGCATGAAAAATGTCCCCTTTGACTATTATGTAAATAAATAAATAAACTTTATTTATAAAGCACTTTTCAAAAACTGCACTTCCAAAGTGCTTCCCAGATAATTATCTACTGTCATTACCATTATTACTCATGCTTTAATGTAAAAGCAGGATTTTACTGTTGTAGTTGGTTGATGTGGAGCTCATTTGAACTGTTTTGTATCTATCAACCAACAGTCCAAACCTCAGAACTATAAAAAATGAAAATACATTAAAATAATTCAAATGAAAAGCAACAAATCCTCCTATGTGTGAAGCTTGAACCATGAAATGTACATGAGAAGTTGCTAAAAGATTATCAAAAATAGTTTCCCGATTATTATTTTTTGTCAATTGATTAATCGACTTATCGTTACAGTTAAAGTAAAGTACAAGTACCTCACATTTTAAGTGCAGTACTTGAGTAAGTTACTGATTTACAGTCCACCTCTGGTGTTTGTGTAGTTCATGATTGTGTGCTAAATCTTGTGTGTGTGTGTGTGTGTGTGGAAGAGAGCGAGCGAATCTGTAACAACAACACCCAGTCAGATCTGGCACGGCCTGAGAGCCTTCTGTGTTTATAGTAAATACATAGCTGTATTTATATTTTAAACACATGCTGCCCTCCACCTTGTTAGCTCTCCACTCTGTTCCAGACAAATACCACGGCAGAGGCAGACAAAGCAGCCACTGTTGCTGTTTGTATCACTCCCATCCTCTTTCTCATGCAGCACACACATGACTTACAGTTACAATACCATATTGACTGCACTAGAGATGTTGTCAAGTCGGTTGGACTGTAAATTAGCCGAGCCATCTTAACAAAAGAGGGAACGCTTTGCTTGTTTTCCCTTTACTCCACATTCCTGAGTTTTGTGAGTCAACGTGTGTCTTATCACTCCTTCCTGTGTACTGATTACTGAGGAAAGGAGGAGGAGGAGGATGGAGGTGCGCGAAGGGCGAGACTGAAAAATGTGTTTCTCTGACATACTCTAATTTTTGCATTAGCTTAAACGCTGGATGTGTTCTTAATTATTCTTTGTGGTTCTGCACTTTTTTCGGGGCACACAAACACTTTGCTTTAACAAGTCAAGAAGAGGCTGCGTGAACTTTAAGCAAGTTGCATAAATAGCAGAGGTGTGGACTCGGGTCACATGACTTGGACACGACGCGGCAAAGATCCTTTTGTGCGTCCAAAAACTATGTGGTGGTCAACCAAAAAAAAATAGCATGCAAAAGATGAAGGTCGAAAATGCGCATTATGACTTGTTAAGACCCGGGAAATGCTTGTCTTGCCTCTGGACTTGACTCAGGACTTGCCTGTCTGAACTTGGGACTCGGGACATGACCTGGGACTTAACTGACTTGACTCTGGACTTGACTTGGTACTTGTCTGTCTTGAATCGGGACTTTGACTTTGGAAATAATGTTGAAGAAAACACAAGGGGTTGGTTGCTGGAATGAGCAGCAATGTGTTTACACTGGGCTCACATTCAAGCATGTGTGGTGACTTTTCTCTGAAGTTACAGCTAGAGGATCTGGGTCAGAGTGGAGCATTAACAACCTATTTACTCTCAGATTTGACACAGATCTGAGCTACTGGCTACATACGTATCCGTGTGTGTGTGTGTGTGTGTCATGCATGAGACGCACACATTCTCACCGAGACGCCGAAACGTGAGTGCCCACACGCATGAATTCACACGAGTAATTACACTGCAAGAGTGGTGGTCAGTGAGTTAACATGCAACCCCTTTTAACATGCTCTAACTGAATGGGTCCCTTTTCTTTCTGACTGAATGATATAATGGCTTCACACACCCTGAATTACAGACACACCCTGCTGCTATTACAACCAACTGAAGGGAAAAAAAAGAGAGAGAGTAGGTCACAGTGAAAAGGAGAGCAGGAGGCAGAAAGAGGGAGGGAGATGGTGAGGTCAGAAGTGTCCGTATTTGGAAATGCATGCCTGCGTTTTAATCCTGCATTTCTCTCTGGGCCATTGTTGTGTAATTATGTACTGTTTTAGGTTTTTTATTATATGTGTACTTCATGTTGTTTTAATATTTCCAATAGTTTGTTTGTTTTAAGTCCCTTTCTCTCTAACTCCCCCTCATTCTCCTCCTCTCTCCGCATCTGGTCCTGTTCAAGTAACGGGGTGACTGCAGTGTTGACCTTTGACCTCTCAACTCAAATTTTGGATATTTCCCATCCATCCCAGAGCGAGGGAGAGAGCGTGTGAGATTTATTGAATTTTCCAGGCAGGCATGCTGAAAGTTCGATGTTTTGCTCCACATACATGTGATGTCCAGCTGCTAAACGTAAAGGACGACACACTGACACATTCCGTTCATAATGACACGTAGTGAACGTAAATCACACGTTGAACAGAAAAGGGGATTTTCGTGTTCGTACGGCGGATGCCAGCCATACCTGAGCCCGTTGTAATATGACTTCTCTGGGTAATCCACATAAGAGTTGCCTTTGTGTAGTTGTTGCCCTGTGTGTTGATCTCATCTATGGAGGCAAGCATCAAGTCTTGTCAAAAGTTGTTTATCCCTGGAGCTCAGAGCAATGCCATCTGTTTCTTATTCCTGCATCACCACCTCAGTGTTGAAGGGAAGACGAAACAAAGAGATCAAGAGTGGAAGTAACGCTACAATTCCTCCAAACCAGTTCTTCTCTTCTTCTTTGTCAGATGAACTCGCAAACAACTTAATCAACATCACCAGTCATCTGCCAAACGAGCTCATTTTTTATTTATTTTAAACTGGACGCTATACATCACTATTATCTTTACAGAAGTGGATTATTTTTATTTTTTTCATACACTTGAATTGTCAATTATTATGTTAGTTTTGGTTACGTTTGCATTTGTACAACTAGTTGCAGAAGCTAGATATTCAACCATTTATTTATTACTTTTCCCTAACAATTTCAACCATTTAATTATTTATTACTTTTAGCAAAAAAATTCAACCATTTATTCATTACTTTTAGCAAACAATTCTAACCATTTATTCATTACTTTTAGCTAACTGTGTACACTTTTCTTCTCGCTTGCTAACTATAATTTTCACGCACTCTCAATCGCAACCTGTAGTGTTCAAGGGTCACTGCTGACACAATATGTGGATATTTATTTTTCTTTCAAACTCGTTGAGGCCGCTCCACAATCTCTCGCGTACCCCTTGGCGACTACTTTTAGTACCCTCTGAGGTACGTGTACCCTTCGTGGGGAGTCCTTGCTCTAAATCATCGCTCCGTCTCGCTGTGTGCTACTGATCAAAACTGCAGATTTGTCGATCCATGTTTCACACTGAGAAAGTGAAAAACATTTATTTTCCATAATGTCTGCCCTCTGGTAGTAGCATGTGCATTGGCACCGTGCTTTCAGTTCCACTCGGCAAGCTGGGCTCAGATCATCCAATCTGAATCCCGGAGAGCGATTTGAAGCAAACAGGTTCACATTGTACTTTTCCATTATTTAGAGCAGATTTTGGCAGTTGCCCCACAGAACTGTCACCTGAACATCCATCATTTCAACTCCCCCCCCCCCCCCCCCAGCCCCGGCACCCCGTCCTCTATGCTTCCAGCACCGCACTCCTTTTATGTCTCATTTTCTAATCTTCTAAGTACAATTAAACATCTACATTTCCAGATATCTGTTGCTTCGTCTTTCATTTCATCTACATGAACAACTTATCTCTCTGTGTTGCACAATCTTCTTGCATACACTTTTCAAATCAAGTCAAGCCTTTTTGAAGAGCCAATGAAAACAAATGTCAGAAGTGAGGACTGAACAAGTGTTTCCCTCCTTCAAAATAATCAGATCATCACCTGAAGCGGTTCCCATGTGGTATCAACATGTCTGGTCACAAATCTAGGTTAGCCTGTTTGAGAGATGAGAAACTGTGAGAGAAAAACAAATACATCTGTACTGTATATCCTCATGCATGTTGAATTATCATTACTGTGGATTATATCGTATGAGTTTCATTAAACCGTTTTTAAAGAATGTTCTGCACTTTTCACTTTCAGAACTCAAGCAAGCACACATTGTTTACATGAAGTAGTTAGACACAATATGATTCCCAGTAGGCCAGTAGGGTGAACTTATTTATTTTGAACAGTGACATGATCGCTGAGTGTTCAAGGCCCTGTAGGCCAATATCCACCCTGCCACATTGTCCTTGGGCCAGACACTAAATATTAAATACGCTTTTGTTACAGTTAAAACAATTACTCCTTAGTCAGCGTAATGAAAGTGTTTGATGCGACACAAACACGTTACTGATACGAGTAGCAGTATGCAGCCCAGACAGGTATGTGTGTGTAGGATTTGTCTGATATTTGACAGCTTTACAGCAGATATAGTATCAAACAGTTGGAGCCACCGCTGCTGCTTGTTTTTAAAGCAGCCTGTGGTCAGACTAGACCCTGTTGACACACGAGGGAGGCCCTGGATGATGCAGTCCATCCTGAGAGTGACTGGTACTTATATGGTCATAAAAATCCTTAGTATGCACATACCTCTCTCATTAAACACAGCTTTATCTGTACCCTTCTGCCCTCCCTCCCTGCTCTCAACTCTTTCAAGTTCAGCTTTTCCTGCGCTTTTTGCCCTGCCCAGTGGCTGTCACTCTCCCACTTAAGCACGTCTCTGATTGGTCCAAAGCGCGTGCATTTTGAAAGCGGGGCAGCCATTGGCTAGAGGGGCGGTCCATAAAGGCCGGGGCCCGCCTCGTCGTGGACCGCACCCCGGCTCCTTCGGCTCCGGCTGGCTACGTACTGACTGAAATTACGCGAACCAGTGAGCAGCCAGTGTAGGAGGGAGGGCCGAAGGAAGAGGGGGAGAGAGAGAAAAAAAAAAAAAAAAAAAAGATAGAAAGAGTGACTGGAGTAGAGAAAGAGAGGGAGGAAGCGAGCGCTGTAGTTTAGCTTGAACTCTCTGCGAAGCTGCTGTCGACAGAAAAAGAAGTTTGACTCACGGCGACGCTGACTGAGCCCCCGGTTGTTGTTAGCCACCCTCTGAAAGGCGTCCTGCACCTAAAAAGCAGGTAATATTTTCAACTTGAACACTTTTGTCCGCCATGCTCTCTCTATGTTCTCTTTCATAACTCATCCGATCCGCCCGTTAGTCCAGCAAGTGCAGTGAACCAGGAAGCACGGGGCTGCCAGTTCACGGCTGCAACTTCAGCAACCGCGATGGGCGGAGTGGGACCTCCTCGGCAGATTTAAACCGAGCTTTCTTTAACTTTTTAGTGCACCCGACTAATTACGATTTGTTCTCGGACTTCAATACACAAAGCTGTGTGAGGCGGAGGTCGTCAAATACACTATCGGCTTTGTGGCAGCTGGCGAGAAGCTGAAAAGCCGTAACGGTTAGAGGCAGGAAGTGATCCGCTTGAATGAGTTGCAGAAAATAGGCCGGTGATGAGTTTGAGTGGGATGGGAAATGACAGAAAAGTGAATTCAGAATACGGGTACAACGCGGCTCCGGTCGGGGACACCGGGAGGGAGGGAGGGGGAGTGTGAATCATCCGTGTTTGAGTTTTAAACTTTTCGCTTGGTCGCGGTGAGAAACGGACGCTGTGTGTGGCCGGTAATGTGTCTAGCTCGCGCCATGACGTCACTGGTTTACCGGTGGACTGAGGGGAAAAAAAAAAAGAGGAGAAGAAGAAAAAAAAAAGGCGCTGTGCTTCTTCTTCTTCTTCTTCTTCTTCTTCTTTATGTCATCTGCATGTCTGTCTGTACACTCCGGCTGCTGGCATGCCGGGGCCCTTGAGGGGGTTACAAGGGGCCCCCGCACTGGAGGAAAACATTTGACCGTGATTTTTTTTTTTTTTTAGATCGCACAGTTGATTATCTTCATCATAGTTTTCCCTCGACTTTTTTTTTTTTTTGGCCTTTTTTGATAGAACAAAATCATATGAGTTGGAGGATATTTTTTGAAAGTTCAGCATAATTTGTTTATCTGTATATAAAACTTGCATTATTTCTTTTTATTCAACCATTCTCAAGTCTCTTGAGAAACCTCATCTCTGAAAGGGAGTCACACGAAAATGTTTGCACATATACCACAGTGTTGGACCAAAGAGATGTATAAAAAAAAAAAAAAAAAGAAAGCGCATGAGTTTTTAAAACATTTGCGTTCTTCATAAAAACACATTTTAGATGTGGTATTTGAATGCCTCCTTTTAAAGGCAGTGTTTTCAAAAGAAGTTTGGGGTGCATAGTAGGAAAATGCAGTTTTGGCTAGCTCACAACAGACTCGAGGGACCCTGATGATTTCCCGTTGAGGACCTGGTCTGATGACTCATACAGGAGGAAGCATTGTACAGGGGTTAATGGGCACTGGATGTTGTGCCAGTTAGCTGGATTTAGCCAGAATGATTCCTGAAGTACACAAGAATTCCAGCTGAAAATGACCACTTTGTAATTAAAGTGCGCCCCACTGTGATGAACATCAGCTAGGCAACATGAGTTTTCCATGGCGATTTTTATGGGGCATATCGATATCAAGCCAAGTTTAGACACTTATTTAGTATCTCATCACAAATTTGCATTGAAGGGCTTCAGAAACACCCTTGCAACTTAAACCTAATTAGCGATCGTAAAATGTCTATGTGGATAAAACGAAATGACAGTACAAGTAAAATATAGTACGAATGTATTATACTGTTAAGAAAACATTAAGTTAAGAGATTCAGACAAGTGTAAAAGTATTGGGAATGAAGACTGTGGATCAGGAAAGACTTCAAGCAACTAGTTTGAACAACATCTTCTGATTTATTGTAATTTCTTCCCCATATTGCCGAGCCTCTATGAAATGTTCTTCAGTTAGCAGCCAGAACATTAACGCTTGCAGGAAACTAACTTGAGGTAGAGTTTGTGCATCATTTTTCTTTGCTAACACCTGAACACCACACCGCTTGCCGTACTCAAAGTCGGCAGGGCGTGCAAGCATACCAAAGACTGTTTGCTTCCCAGAGTGCAAACACAATGATGTGCCATCTAACAGAGCAAACACAAATTGCACTGACAAAGCACACAGGTGTGCACAATGATGAGATATAGTTGGCATGATGAGAATGTGACACTCTCAGTCTGAGATTGGCCTGTGGGATGAAACTATCAAGTGGGTTGCTGTAACAGGGTAGACTAATGAAGGTCAGACTGGGCATCCACGCTGGCGTTTCTTTCACCCAAACCTGCATTGTGCAAAGTGTTAGTGGTGCCTGGGAGAGCGAGAGCGGCACCTCTTTGCTCTCATTTGTAGTAATCGGAACCATACACTTATAATCAGCTGATGTTTTCTGCCAGGAAACTATTAAACCACAGTGCGCGCTTACCACATTAATAACATTTTGATACTCGGGCGTAGAAAGGATTGTGTTCAAATGATGTTTCATGTTAAAATAGTAATTACAGTAACTTAGAAATACAAACCGCTCTGTTTGTTTCTAGTCTTGTTTTACCAACGTCATGTCTCGTGTTTCTCCGGATGATAGTCCTATTCATTTGCTGTGTGGCTACGTAGCCTTAAAGGGGCACATTGGGTGACATGCAGTATGTCATATCCTGTTATTGTACTTGAGTCATGAATTAAGCACCAGCAATGCATTGTGCAATGGCTCCTCTGGAGGCCAGTTCTTCTCACTTACTGCCGGTCTCAGTGCTGTTATGGAGCCCCCTGCAGAGATCGTTACATTCCATCATTCGTGTGTCAGCAATGTCCACACTCTGGGCCCCCTGGGAGAGACGTGTACTGTAGGGTAGACAAAATGAAACGCAGACATCTTAAAATGTGAACAAGGGGCTGCTGCACGAAGCTGTTCAATCTTCTCAAAAAGGATGCAGTCTGAGAGGACATGCCTGTGGATGTTTAGATTTCCTTGAAGGTTGAGCCAGATTATACTTGCTTTTGTTGCGATAGAGACTGGAGCATTGGGAGGGCAGTGTGACACAGTATGGCACACACAACCTACAGTTGACTTCTGGTATTGACGCTCAAGGTTCTTCAAAGTCTTTCTAATCTTTATCTGGTGTGTGTGTGCCCTTCTAACTGCATTTGTGGGCTAAATCCTGCATTTAGTTCAGATAGTTGGGCTAAGAGGACAGAAACCCACAAGAAAAGTCTGGAAAAGCTAAAAGAAACAACAACCTTGCTGTACTTGAACTAGAGCTGAAACAGATTTTTTGATAATTGGTTAATTGTTGTGCATTTTGTGACGCAGATGCGCAACATTTTTTTTGCTGGCTCCAGCCTCTCAAACGTGAATCTTTTCTGGTTATTATAGTCTTTTAATGGTTGTAAATGGAATACCTTTGGGTTTTGGACTATTGGTTAGACGAAACGAGCGATTTTAAAATGTCTGAAGAACTCTGTTAAAGGAAATATTTAGGAGACTAATCAACAACGAAAATTGTCGTTGGTTACAACCCCAGTCTGTGCCAAACTCTCCTACAATAATATACATTATTTTAACATTTCTAAAGGGAGTCTGTCACTTGGACACTGCCAATTTGTTTTCTTTTCCAAGTATTTTACTCGTGCATTTTCAAGTAATAATTGACCCTAGTAATAAATGTCGCAGATGATTGGTAGGGCGGTGAAGCGTCATGCTTATCCTAGTTTCCTCTACAGTCAGCTGAGATTCATTCATGCAGGCAAAACATTCCAGTCAGAGCGGAGACTGTTGAGATTCTCCATTAACCGTGGCAGAGTTGATCATGACCTTTCTCAGTATCTAGCTGCAGTCTTGCTCATAGGCCTCACTTGGTGGAAATTCATTTGTGTATCCAGAATTAAGTCATAATGCCTGTTTTTCTTTTAAATTTTATTTCAGAAACTTTGTGATACAGGCAAACAAAGATAAAGACTTTTATCTTGCACACATACTGCACGTGCCATACGTCACTAATGGTGGCCTCTAATTCAGTTCTTTCAAACATTTTTTCTCTTGAATGTCTCGTCTATTTAATGTTCAGCCCAAACATATTTCTTCTGGTTGACTTGAGCAGCATAGTTAAGCTGCCTCAGTCAGAACGGATGCAGTAATGTGTGCTGCAGGTTTCTCATTTCCTTTCACTGCTGTTTCATTTCTTACATTTCCTCGTTGTGTCTCGGCCTCCCCTTCAGACTTTTCTCTGTGCCCTCTGTTCCCCGTCTGTGTTCCTTCATTCCCCCCCGCCTCTTTTCCTCTGCTTGTGTTTTTTTTGCCACCACCCCACCCCACCCCATCCTTTCCTCAATCCTCCCCCTCGCAGCAAGCACCTGTAAGTTTTCAATAGAACCGAACAATACCAGGAAGTGGTCGCGCTCTGACTTGTATACAGAGAGAACTGGTTGAGATTTCAGATCTCGTACCTTGACCATACTTGTGACTCAGTAGATAATTCTGCTTTCTGTTTTGTGTCATAAATGATGAGGTAATGCTCAATTAGGTTTTACTGACCTACAGTCTGGCCACCTCTGCAGTGCTAGTTTAATGATCCAGCTTCCTGTTTGTTTAAGAAGATGTGATAGTCAGCACTTCTTCCAGCCCGTTTCCTAATTTAAAATAGTTTGTGTAAGTTCCTTCTAGTTGGTAGTTTAAAAAAACATTTTTCTTAGTGCTGTACGATATGAGGGGAAATATGCGATAACGTTGACTATATAGCAATAAGGATATTACTTGCGATAAACAGATATTAAAGTGCACTCAGTTCTGTTTTTATATTCTGCTAAAATAAATCAGAAATTAATAAACATTCTCTTATTGAACAAATTGAATATTTACCTCCAATATAAAAAAAAAAAAAGTGATTACATTTTAAATTGCTGTTTGCCACCGATACTTTAATTGGCAAAAAAATATCCCAGAATACAATGCGTCTATCGCGCTGCCTAATATTGTGATTACAATATAAAAAAAAAATAAGGATAAATTGTGGAGCTTTAGTTAACACTCTGCAATGCATTTGACTCATCAGTGTTAATACAGGTTATGCGATGTGAAGTAAAACTATACATTTATTCAGAAGCTGAGAGACTTAACATAAGAACCCTAAAACGGAAACAACGGGGCTGATTATGCTGAAGCACAGTTGTATTACTGTACATGTCAGAAAGTAGACTTTGTCTGTGGTTGGGTGTGTGTGAGTTGCACACCTGGCATGGGATTACATAGAAATTAGATTGTACTTGCGCAACACACACTCGCCACAAACGCTCACTTTCGCCCTGTGGACTTTGAAACATGCTGCCTAATATCTTCTGTCTCCCATTGGCCAGTTTGTTCCCATGTCAGTCCAAATTGTATTGCACACCAGATGTACAGTTGGTCAGTCTAGCATGTGGCTATTGGACGTTCGTGAAGACATTGTTTGATGAGATAAGATTGATAAGTCTGTAAGTGACTCAGAAGGAGTGGCCATGGTAAAGATAACAAATGTTGTAGTAAAAAAATAAATAAATAGCCACACGGCAATCCAAAAGGGTGAAGTCGTGGAAGCATTGTCTGGTGCTTGGATAAAGGGTTTGAGAACATGGGAGCAGAAGTGAGGTCGTAATGGCAGATTTACTTCATTGGCTCTATCAGAAGTAAAAGACCTCCCTGTGCCAGCTTAGCATTCCACAGAAAAGAAGCATTGCTGACAAATTGAAATGTGTATCTTAACTCCCCTCTGCATTCTTTCACCGTCTGTTAAAAGGCTTACGTAACCATCTATCTATACTGCCGAGTGTTCCAGTAAAAGGGCATACTGGTGCAGTGCAGTATCTGCTCTCATTTGTCTGATAACCAGTCAATTGTGCACTGGATGCTGTAATCGGATACCTGTTTGAATGATGGATGTGGAATTTGTTCTATGACCCCGGAAATTATGTGCTTATCAGACCAACGCCCTATTTCCAATTGTCCTATGTCATTTAACTTGACTTGATACGTGCAGATGTGTAGGTCATTGATTCCCATCCATGAGTATTGATGAAGCCACTGAAATATTGAGCTTAAAGTACTGGACAGACGGTTGGAAAAAGCTAAAGTAATGCAGAAAAGGTTGTAACATCTAGAGGGGCCTCTAGTCGTAGATGGCATTGGCCAGCTTACAGTTCAAAGTGAAATTGGATCCTGGTTGGGGCAGGAATGTGAAAAGTAACGTTTAAAGTGATGTAGATCTGTCATGCAGTGCAGTTATTTTCCAGCAAGAGCTTAATTTGCTTCTTAGTCCTCCCAGAGCCCCACAGCATGTGCTCCAAAAAAGAAAATGCCACCTTCGCTCCTCCTTGAAAGACTCGCACACAACAAGTTCCACAAATGGCAAAATAGTTTTCTCAGTTTGTCATTTCCTCTTTCCTCCCCTCTCTTGTCCTTGCCCCACCCTTCCCACTTTCAGAGAAGGAGGGAGAGCGAGAGAGAGCGCCGACGTGTGAGCCCATAATGAATTTTGACTGACTCGGTACCTCTCCAGTCCCTGGCTGGCACACACTCTCACTTTCGTGAGAGGGTGGACTCACAGTCAGTAAATCATTGGACTGTGAGGGGGATGAAAGTGGTAAAACCAAGACACAAGAGGGGCTGACACTTGAGCTAGAGATCGGGAGTATTTGTTGGAAAGGGTAATATAAACAGCTGAAGCCAAACCAACAAGGGTGAAAACAGTGCAAAATAATATGCACGGCACGAGGAGGACAGCGAACGTGGGGGACTTGGCTCGGCTCAGGCTAGTTGCGATGTTGTGATGGGATGCAGTTGGTGGGAGTCTAGGGTTATTGACTTTTCGGGCATTCTATTAATATTCCTGTCAATGGGGCGGTCAACGCAGCACAGCTGGTTTATAGGTTTCCTTTAGCTGCAGCAGGAGGGTTTGACTTTACATGGTCATGCTGTGGTAGAGGTTGTCTCGATTCCTGGTTTTTACAGGAAGACTCACTGAGGTGGAAAGGAATGAGAGTGAGTCGGACTGATGGATGTATGGCCTCAATTTTATAAAGACCGAGGTCGACGTGCCGTCCAAACGGGACAACCGGGACTGAAAAGGACATTCTGTAGCGCTTTCCTTTTCCTTTCCTCTCCCGTCCTGGTTCCTCCTCCACATCTTTTCCCAAAGTCCAGACCACTGCATCACTTCCTCTTTGCAACCACATTCTGGTCTCTGCTCTGATTTCTAAAACCGGCCCCCGTTCTCTTCCTTGTTTTTTTATTTTATGGTTCCTCTTAAAATAATGCTGTTGCTTTGACAGGACACTGCTAACTCTTCATATGGGCACTTTTAGAATATAGCCTAATCCTTAAATGGTGTCTCAGTCGGGTCTGATAAAGTTCAAGGATTTTTGGTTTCGGGGTGACTGTTTTCTACCTACTGCCATGTATTCAATTAATGAGTAATCTTTGTTATGATTACCTAGACCGGCTAATCTCATCGTAACTGGGTCTCGGCAGAATAGATAGTGAATGCTTTCACGGCCGAGTGTGTTGCAAAGTGACAAGGAATCAGAGAAACCTAGATTCTTACAGGATTATGGAGGACTTGGCAGTGCGGCAGCAGGAACCTGAGCCAAGCAAGCAAGCAAGGGGGGGGGGTGATGCACACTGTTTTATCTCAAAGTCAAGTCAACATCCATGTCTTACTATAACTGTCAGCCTCCACAAGGGAAGGCTTATGTCTAAAGTTGTCTGATTGGAGTTCTTTATCCCTCCCTTTTTTTCTTTTTTTTTTTTTCTACTTTCAATATAGAACGGCACTTGTCTAACTAGAATAGCTGTTGGAGTAATTTTAGTCCTCATGTTCCTCTCTGGAGAGGTAGTTTGAAGTGTGTCACAGAGTTATCTGTGGCAAGCATGTGAGTCGGACCGAGGCAGACGTCAACAGACTCCACTGAGCATAATGTCTAAATAAGAGCTGGAACGCTTAGTTGATTGTCAGAAAATTAATGGTATACTCTATATTGATAATGAAGTCATTTTTTAAGCGCTAATACCAAACAATCTATCGTTTAAAAAAAAAAAAATAAATAAAAAATGTTGTGATAGTAAACTGAAGGCAGCCAAACATGTCCATCTGCACCTTGAGTAAAAAGATAAAACTTAGGGAGCAATACCAAAGCTTTAAGAGAGTTCAGCCTGTTCTGTTTCACTTCTTGTTTTTGCCAAACAACAAAGCTACAGGGATTATAATCAGTCATGGCTCGTATTCAACCCCGCATGGGGCCAACTTATCCAAATGTACTGGAGCGGGTAATGTCGTGAATTTTAAAGGAGCATGGGAACGTATTCTGACGCATGCACAAAGGGACTGGGAGTGCCCAGGTCTGTTCGATCTGTGCAGCAATGGGTAAGCTGCCAGCTTGAGGTGCTGCTGATCTCCCATTAGTCATGAAACTCCTAAAAGCACACGACTGCTGATGTGATGGGAATAAGGGGAGGAAACGTGAAGGAAAGCCATAAAATAGGTCTGAGAGAGATGTAAGGGGGGGAGGCAAATAGAAATTTGTGGAATGCTGCTGCTCACTGTCTCTCCCTGATAAAGGGTGAGTATGAGAGGAATGCGACCCTGAAAAGCCTGGATAAACAGAGGGGGGGTGTTAGGATTCTGGAGAGGAGGGGGGCTGAATGCAGAGGAGGGTGCATGGAGCCAGCTGAGAGGTAAAGCAGGACTAATTTCCCCCACGTTCTGTTCAGGATGGGGTCGGTACACAAGAGAAGCGTTTGGAGGCGGGTTGAGCAGTGATGGACGTCAGCTGTAGTGTAGCCTGACAGAGCGGTGATGGAGGATGGAGGGAGGCAGGGGTCATGAGAAGAACGGCTCTCCCTCTGCTTTCTTTCTCCCAGATCGGGGTTAATGTGCCGGAATGAACGGGACCAACATAACCCCGTTAAACGCAGCAGCCTCTACTTTGCTTTCTTTTCTAAAGATTCTCAAGGGTCGTGCACTTTTTTATTTATTTATTATTATTTTATTTTTTTTATCAGTACAGATGAGGAATGCTGCGTAGTTGGTTTGCATTTTGTCAAGAGTATAGTCGATGAATAAAAAAAGATGAAATGGATCCATTGTGTATGTGATGTTTGTCGAAAAGAAATTATCTGATGTAGTCGTTTTCAAAAACATAATTTAGGCTATAGTCTGAAGTATCCAGTAGTACAATGGGTCACTTTTAAAAATGCAAATACCGGTTTTGGAGAGTGTTTAAGTTATGAAGTCACATCAAAGTTAACCCACTGTAAAAAGTGGAATACGAAGTTTAGTTTAACATGAAAGTCAATGTAAAATCAATGTTTTTTTTCCCTAGTGGTTGAAATGCACGTCTCCTTGTTTAAAAATAAATTAAAAAAACTAGTATTCTTGTATTGAATAAAAGTATCTTCTGCAATGTTGTGTACAAGCAGTGGTTTATAATGTTGAGCATGAGAATTTGACACTAGAACCTCGTCCCACTGGACAACATTGCATTAGAATAAACACTGAAACACTTCCAGCTAATATTCTATTTCAGACGTGATGATAGATGTGACACTTTGTTTGCGTATAAACAACACTGTGTATATGCAAAAAAAAAAAAGCCTCTAGGGCAGCTCTTGGTTTTCTGTTGGAGGTGAGGATATGTCGAGAGGCTAATGACCCTGGTGGTGCTGGGAAAACGGTGTCATGCTCCTGTTGTGTTGGAATGATAATTGGGATGGTAAAGTCTGGGCCCTCGGTGTCGGTGAAAGCACATCATGTTCGGTTAATTGCCCAGAGTTTCTCTGCCCTCGCTTGAGCTGAGCTGGGCTCTAGCACACAGTCTTCCTTTTCCTCGACACTGGTAATACTTGTTTAGTCGCTTTCTATATAGGTTAGACCGCAGCACTCCCTGTCAACATGTTGTCTGTGAGCTTTCAGCAAGTGTGTTGAAGCCCATACAAGCCACTGTTTTATAATACATGGCAGTGCGTCTCAATCTGCTCTTTACTCTTTGCAACACAATACTGAAACAAATGGTTTGAAGTAGGGCTGAACAATTCATCACAACTATTATTCCATATCCAAATTGCAGGGGGCACAATACTTGTTGAAGGCCAAATTTGTGTAAAAAGAAATAAAAGAAAATCCCATTCTGAATGAAGTATGTGCAGAGATGTCCCGGCCTACAAATCACATTATACAGACTTAAGAAAAAATATTTGTTTCGTACAGATTCTCGCCAAAAAAATCCCACCATGATCATTTTAAATATATATTTTTTTAATGACTCAAAAATGATCGTACCCTTCAATATCGTGAACCATATCGCAATATCACTCGCAATTAGATATTTTCTCCAACTCATTCAGCCCTAGTTTAAAGACAGTCCTCCAACTGCATCATAGGTGTAGTTGTTGTTGTTGTATAACTTGTATAACTTGTATAACTTGTGTATTTAAAGTGCAATGCATAAGTTGACTTTTGGGCCCTGGAGCGGTTTAGTTCATGAGGGCCATAAGTCATGCCGAAGTTTCATCCCCGGCTCCTTTTCTGAGCAGATCCTCGGCCAACGAGTAGGAACAACGACAAAGAAAAGCTCCCTCACACGCTTCCCAGCGGCAGACGGACAGTGGAGGCACCTCAGCTGCGAGATGAACTTAAACCTCTGTAATCCTGGCCAAATGTTTCTCCTCCGACCCCCGGATGGCCCAGCTGTTTGACATTTTGATTAAGGGTCCACAGCAGTTTGCCAAGAAGTAACACGGAGCCTCACTTGACACGTTGCGTTTCATGTCGACCCGACCTAACTCGAGCAGACTCTTCCTGTAGTACATCCCATCAGTGGTGACTTTTGCATTCCTCAGAGATTGCATGTGAAGATGGAAGGGTTGCAAAGGTCCGGCCCTGTAAACGGACACCCTGCCTTTTTTTTTTTTTTTTATTATTGAAGACGTGTAGCAATTCTAAGGCTTTCCACAGGGATCTGGATCAAGCCAGTTAGAAAAAGAAGCCATAAAAGCCCAAATTTGGTGGCTCTGGCACATTCTAATGCCACGATTACAAGGCTTTTCTTCTCTATTAATATACTCCACACCTATAGGCTGTAAGCAGGCATGAACTTAAGGATAAACATTCACTTTGTTTTTTTTACACACAAAGCAGGAGACAATTATACTCTGACAGGATAACCAAAAATGTAAAACTGTAGATGTAGACTCATGAGATACACACTCGTAGCGAATCGTAACTTGTTGATCAATACTATTTTATTAGAATCAAAAATGTACATAAAGTCCGTTTGGACGGCAGCTGATGGAAAGCTCTGCAATTCATATACATATATTTTTTTGGAGTTTGTCTGGGTTTCCAACCCCCGTCTATGATTTTCTCATTCTCCCAGCATTAACAAACCCTTTCTTCCTCTCTCTCTCTCTCTGAAACAGCTACCATGTCAGCCGCAGACAAGTTCCTGTACGTGGACCGCAACCTGGTCAACAACCCACTGGCACAGGCTGACTGGGCCACCAAGAAGCTGGTATGGGTTCCATCGGAGCGCCTGGGTTTCGAGTGCGGCTCCGTGAAGGAGGAGCGCGGCGACGAGTGCGTGGTCGAGCTGGCAGACTCCGGGAAGAAGATCAGGGTGAACAAGGATGACATCCAGAAGATGAACCCGCCCAAGTTCAGCAAGGTGGAGGACATGGCCGAGCTGACCTGCCTGAACGAGGCCTCTGTGCTGCACAACCTGAAGGAGAGATACTACTCTGGTCTCATATATGTGAGTATGAAGCAAAGCATTGGCTCATGCATTGGTTTCTTACCCAGTTAGGATTTTGGGGGGGGGTTCCCCCCCCCCCCCCCCCAAGAGGTTTCTTTAAAGTCTTACTAAGGGCATTGTGCAACTATTTGTTTGATCTGTCCACCAAACAATTATCAGGGTTACTTAGTCCCATTGTCGCAGTTTAATGCATTTTCCTTTTTTTAATTTTTATGAAAGTCCGCACTGGCTTAAAGAAAACAGTCCGTCATGGCCAGTCTCCAAACTAATTCATCTCCCTGCCCAACCTCCTAATTATCTCATCAAGCCCCATTGTTTAAGACAACCCATTGTACCCAAATTGTCACTGCAAAGAAAGTGTGCAGTCTGTTAACGTACTCCTGGTATGCAAACCTTATTTCCCTGCACCCCTCTGTCTCCCTCGTTTGCGCTCTTCCGTCTCTGTGTTTGGAGTTATCTGGTAAACAGGAAGCTGCGGGGAACAATGCAGCATGAGACGTGAAAAAAGAAAAAAGAGTTGGGGAAGTAGGGGTGGGGTGTCCAGCTTTTTCGGCGATAGACGTGGAATGTAAATCGTGTCATAACTGCTATTACTTCGCCTATAATTAATGTTATTTATCCTCATGTGGCCTGATATGGTCTCTTTTGACTCTGTGGCGTGTGACCGGGTCATATCAACACCGCCTGTTGTCCCCTCCCTCGCTCCCTCCCAGAGATCCAGGCTACGCTTGGATAGAGGGGCCTCTTTTAGATCCAGCATTTCTCAAGGGAGACCGGTTGTACAGCAGAGGGAGAGATGCCTGCTACAGAAATGTTAGGAGGGCAGCGCAGGAATGCAGCACATAGAAGGGGGAAACAAAACTAAACAACCTGAAGTTATGAGACCAGATACACAAAAGAAAAGATGGAAAGGAATGGAGGAGGGTTTTAATGTTCAAAGCAGCAAAGCTAAATCTACCAATCTGTCAAGTAGCTTTGCGGTGCCTAGGTCAATCATCAGTGTATACTTGCAGCAGGGTGTGGTTGAGATTGCATAATAATATAGGAGGGTAACAAATCAGAGTTCATGAGAAACTTTCAGCTCGGTCTTGATTGGGGGGTGGGGGGGTCCTTGTTATTGAATCAGTGCTGGGTACGACTTCTTTATTTTACAGGGAAGCACCACACTACATAGCATATGAAAAATTACCACTATTTAGTCCGTGATCCTGATTCTGATCTGCACAGTAAAAGGAGACTTTAAAAATCTCCTTCATGATATTTTCACGTGTCTAGCCTCCTATGATTTGACCTAAAATAATTGTATCTATGCCATTTAACACCCTCCTCTTCCACTGGTACCTACACTTATTCCTATTCCATCTTTTATTATTATTATTATTTATTATTAACGCCACCTCTATCTGTCCTGCAGACATACTCTGGGCTCTTCTGTGTCGTCATAAACCCCTACAAGAACCTGCCCATCTACTCAGAGGAGATTGTGGACATGTACAAAGGCAAGAAGAGGCACGAAATGCCGCCTCACATCTACGCCATCACTGACACGTCTTACAGAAGCATGATGCAGGGTGAGTCCCCGCTGTAGAACTGTCATGATGAGGATCGCGTGAGAACATTAAAGTCTGCTGGCCTGCACGATGTACTTTGTCTCAAACTTTTCCCAGTTATTTTAGCAGCCCATGCTTGTAATGCGGGTCCCTTTTTTTTTTTTTTTTTTTTAAAGACCTCATTGTCAATGAAGCCACTGTTCTGAGTGGTACCGCGCGGAGCTATAAACCGTAAGGCTCCTAAGAGACTATTTTGTTACCATATATACTGTAATATAGGCAGTATGTTTTGTGTAAGTACCTGCTCTAAAAATGTTTAATTGGGTACATGGGAGTAGCTTTTATACTTACTTATACTAGTTTGGGCGTTTCAAATGGAAGACAATGGGGCCAATGGCTGCAGAATATTAGATTTGATGGTAGCAGAGTATTTCACATGATTTACTCGCCCCACTGGCCTCATAAAATATCCGACGCTCTCAATTCTAGCTGAGAAAGGTTGTGTTTTTTAAAAATGAGGCGTGTGTCTCTCCTGTACAGCTCATTTGTTACATTCTTTAGAAGAATATACAGGGGATGTATTTAAGAAAATCCTGTTAAGTCTGTTCTTTAAAACTGATGCTGCACAATTTAATTTCAAGCCTCCAGTGATTTGAAATATATCCTGGTAAATGCTGTTTACTTTGCCAATGCAGATTTCCTGTGTTTGGCTTGCGTCATCTTGCCTTTTTTGAGGCTTTTTCCTGTTGCAAAATTACCTAAATATGGAGTGTTTGTGACTTGAATGATAATTTATAACTATAACTGAACATTGAGAGCACGTAACTGGAATTTCCTCCTGCGCTTTTGTATTGTAATGTGTTTCTTTAGTCCACCTCCTGTACAGGCCCATTTTTAGCCCTGTTTTCCTGATGTGTTGTCATGCACGCCACCCATTTTAAAAACGACTCCCTCTGTTCCATTTGTGCTCTTTTTTATTTTTTTCTCTCCATGTTTGGACTCTTCAGACCACATTTTGGGAGGCGAAGGGTAATTAGCTGGTTAGTTTAAAACGCGGTAGAGTGTCTTTACAGTCACAGGAAGCCGGATATTGATTTCCTGTCTGGCCAATGAACTTCCTGTTGTACAGACTACAGAACTGTATGCGCTGGGGTGATAACATATGCTCACTTGGAATATGCTGCACAGTTGTTCTGCAGAGCATTGTATCATCAACATTTGCATTCTCTTTTTTTTTTCTTGCAGATCGTGAAGACCAGTCGATTCTTTGCACGTGAGTTACAAACGTCCACATCACGTGACGCGTTCAAGCAGCAATACTGCTAGTGTTGTATTAACATTATTTTAAATACTCTATTTGTTAAATTGTGATCCTTGCAGTAATTACTTCTCACAAAAGAAGGGGAAAAAAAGTATGAAACAACTTTAAAAGCTCCTCTTTTATCCCTCCCACCCCACGATCACATCTAAAAAATAAATAAATTAAAATGGTAATAATCATAACAGTAGTAGTTGTGAAATTTTAAGTAACTGGTGAAAAAAATTGTTAAATAAATAAAAGTAAATAAAATTAGGTTTGTTTCAGAGATTGTTAATAGTTTATTATATATTATAGTTTTATATATTTCTATATAATTTGTTTTCTCTATCCTCTTCCATCTCTCATCCAAAAGTTTAGCTAGATACCTTATCCTGTATATTTAAAAAAATAAAATAATAATAATTTACTCTTAAAAGTCACTCTTGTGTTTCAGAGCTCTTGTTCTCTAAATAGTTCGACTCTGTATTTCTCTCCGTTTGTCTCGCAGAGGAGAGTCTGGTGCTGGTAAGACGGAGAACACCAAGAAGGTCATCCAGTATCTGGCTCATGTGGCCTCCTCTCACAAGACCAAGAAAGATCAGGTCAGTCCGGCCTCTGATCCACACAGTTCATCCCTCAAACCTTCCTCCCTGTTACTTTTTACATCCTCCACTCTCACCTTTTTTTAATTTGGATCTTTTCAAGTTACTCCTTTCATCTCTCACTTCAATCCCTGCTGTTGCTTTTTCTTTGATTTTTATTTTCAGGTGAGACGCAATCCCCACATCCTCCAGGAACGACATTTTCCCACCCCTCTTTGTACACTTTTTCATCCGTGCGTGCGTGTGTGTGTATGCAAACTTGATTGTGTACATGATTATTAATCCATTGTCACATTGTTTTATTCAAACGGCTTGTTTTTTTTGCAGTAGACAAACTCTTCTGTGGTCGAACTGCCACAGAAGAGAACTACCATCGAAGGAAAATGCAGATAATGGTCCTGCAAAAAACAGTAGTGCAGCTTTAAAGGCTTTTTGGCACTCACATTTTATATAAACCAGAGGCCTTACTTCATGTGTGTGCTGTGATGTGTTCGGTTTGGCTGATGTTACTGCATCTTATCATAAATAAAACAGCAATCAAGCTCTACGTCAGACTCTGGAAAAGCTGCGCTACTGTTTTCTGGCCTGCCAACTTTGATAGATGCTGCTGAAAGCAACATAGTGGGGTTTGATGAAAACCACATCTATCATCCCTTTTTTTGAGGTTGTTGTATTTCTCTCTTCCCATCAACAGAACAGCTCGATCCTGTCACATGTGAGTTAACTCTCTCCCTCCATTCGCTCTTCCTCTCCCCACCTGCTTCTGTCATCACCTTCCTCCACCCCCCCCGTCCACCCTCACCCCTCATCCTCCCTCTCTTTCCCCTCGCTGGAGCGCACTGTTGTGGGAGTCACTTTGTATAAAGGGCAGAGGCGACATGTCTTACCAGCCAATAGGAAGTGGGGAGGAAGTTTGTTTGCAGATCAGTGGCAGCCGTTTGTGTTCCTGTGAAAAATTCAGCCAGACAATAGTAGGATAAGAGGGGGAGGGGCCTTTGGTGAAAAAGAGGAGAAAAAAGCAATTTCTGGTCTGATGTATTTATATATATATTTGTCTGGTTGAATTTTTCATCATTTGTATCGCTACTCTGTGCGTCCAAAGTTTGATCGTGCTTTTCTCTTTTTGCATAAAACAAATTGCTTCGGCAGTGTGTGTGTTCAACATGCACCAGAGTGATTGGTTATTAGTTTTACATTTTATAAACGGTTCAGTGAAAGCGCAGTCGAAAACCAGATTTGCTCTTTAGTTGGAAATTAATTGAATGGGGCTGTACCGAACGTTTAAAAAAAAAAATAATAATAATAATTAATTTATGTATAATATTATTATTATTATTATTATTATATTGAGGTTTTCAAACTAACTCTAGTTTCTGTCGTCATATTTTTATTTCCTCATCACCCTAAAAATGTTGAAATTCTTTTTAATAAAATCTTCAATTTGAATAAAGTGATTGATCAGATTAAATGAATTAGTCTTTTTTTATTAAATCAACTTCCTACTTTCCTTTTTTTATTGCAGCGGAAAGTTTTTTTAAAAACATTTTTTGAAAAGCTAAACTGCCACAAATATGTATTTAGGCAGAATATTTGGTAAAATAAAAACATTTCGTGAATGTTAACAGTCATACGCAGCCACCGCTGGAATCTTTTTCTACAAATAATTTACTACTAATAACATTATCAATGTGGATTTAGAATTAAAAATTTCAACGTTATGATTGAAGCTTGGAACTATTCGGCACAGCCCTAGAAATGATGATCCACGACGTTCAGTCAGTCGTCTTGTGCCATCATTTAGAAACTCTTGATAAAAGACACTCAGGAACTCTCAGACCTCTGAGACATCTGTACAGAAGTCATTGCTTTGACTTCTTTAAACTCAATATGTACTTTACCTATGAGTCAGTGCAGTGGTAGCTTTTGGATTTTTAGCTGAATAGATATGAGATGTCAGCTAAATCTAATAAAACAACTGTACCAAGAGTTTGCTGAAAAAAACACACAAATGCTTATCAAACCTTTTATTGGGGAGTTGAAACAGGCCAGTGTAGCTTGAAGGAAGAAGTTTAAAGGTATATTGAAGCTGAAAGGAGCATTTTTTTGTTTTTGTGCTTGGGGTTCACTGGATAATTCTACTCTGGGTAACAGGTGATGGGTTACTGATGAGGCTCTCTGGGTGTTTGCAGATTTGGGCACTAACATGACGTTATGTGTGTGGGGGGGAATGCTTGGGTGTGCTGTGTTTGTGTGCGTGTGTGTGTGTGTGTGTGTATGGTATCCCTCTTATCACTTTACGTTTAAATGTTTTGTACACTCCATGTTCTCCCCTCCTCAGACGTAAGTATATCATGGGAAAATAAACACATACCACTATGTCAGCATGTTTCTTCGAAAAGAGGCAAACTAATCGGTTACTTACAATGAAGTAAGATTATAATAAATGAATAATGGATCAGAATGAGGTTCTCTCAATGCACCAGTCTGTTGGATCTGATAATGGATCCATGGCTGAGAACTATCCTGATTTTACTGAAGACTATTAGGGCGAGGCATAAGGGTGAAACTGAGAGGAGGAAGATTTTTCTTTTCGAGAATAAAGTAAATGATGAGAATAAGTTGAAATGTTTTGAACGAACCCCACATTTTTCAGAATAAATCAAACCACTACTGTTGGCGTTAGTCGACTTAATTCTCGACATTTTGACTTTATTCTCGAGATGCAAAATAATATATAATACCATCCTAAAAATCTTCCTACTCATCCCCCCCATCCCCCCCTCCCCTTTTATGCTTCTCCCTAATACCCTTCCTTATCATGTACTGGTGGGCAAATGGGAAGTGTACTTTATATTTTGCCTTGCTGTTCTCTTCATTTCCACCAGGGGGAGCTGGAGAAGCAGCTGCTGCAGGCTAACCCCATCCTAGAAGCCTTTGGAAATGCCAAGACTGTCAAAAACGACAACTCTTCCCGATTCGTAAGACTTAGTGCTACTACTAGTGACTATGACTTATTAACAGCCTGTTTTCCAGCTGGACTGTTCCACATATCATTCTTAAATTTTCACTTTTTTTGTTTTTTCCTCCCCTAGGGAAAATTCATCAGGATCAACTTTGACGTCAATGGTTACATCGTTGGTGCCAACATTGAAACTTGTATCCTTCATACGGTCATTGCTTCTCTTTAGATTTGAGGAACTCGTAGTACTTGTTGTTGGCCATGTACACACACAAATCCAGATACAGAGATTACACAATCTTTGTAATGGAATTATTATTATTATTATTTTTTTTTTGACAATACACAAACTGATTGGGAAATGTAGCCCTGGTAGTATCAGAACTTGTCCTTGACATATTGACCACCAGACCTGTTGGAGAAATCCCGTGCCATCCGGCAGGCCAAAGATGAGAGGACCTTCCATATCTTCTACTACCTCCTCACCGGAGCCGGAGATAAATTGCGCAGTAAGGAACATATTACTTAACTTGGCTTATTTTTTTGGATTTGCGCAGTGGTAATGCGTCTGTTATTCTGAAGACTTGGAGGTCCTTCCTGTGACTATTTTCAACTTTTTTCTTTTGCCATTTAACTCACTCCCACCATTTTTCCCCCTCTCAGATGAACTCCTCCTTGAAAACTACAACAACTACCGCTTCCTTTCCAACGGGAACGTTACTATTCCTGGGCAGCAGGACAAGGACCTGTTCACGGAGACCCTGGAGGCCTTTAAGATCATGAGTATCCCAGAGGATGAGCAGATAGGTGAGGCAGAGAGCGAAATGACTTGACTTTTATTCTTCGAGTGGGACTTTGACTTGTATCTACTAGTGTCAGTGCAACTTGAAACCACGTTCATGCTCCTGTTTGTTCTTTCCGTGCAGGCTTGTTGAAGGTGGTGGCCTCTGTGCTGCAGCTCGGGAACATGAGCTTCAAGAAGGAGCGCCACACGGACCAGGCCTCCATGCCCGACAACACCGGTAAGCAAGGCTTTAACCTGAACTAGTTTGCTATGTCCAGCAAAACTACCGTCTTGTACAGTAGTCGGCACGAAGGAGAACGTTGATGATCCTTCAGGTAGATCTGATCGTTTCCCCTCTCCTCCTCCTCCTCCTCTTTCCCTGTCAACTCCTCCTTTTCTGTGCTGCTCACCTTCTTCCTCCCGTTTCCTTCCTCCAGCTGCCCAGAAGGTGAGCCACCTCATGGGCATGAATGTCACAGACTTCACCAGGGCCATCCTGTCGCCCCGGATCAAGGTGGGCAGAGACTACGTCCAGAAGGCTCAGACCCAGGAGCAAGCGGAGTTTGCCGTGGAGGCTCTGGCCAAGGCCACATACGAGAGGATGTTCCGCTGGCTCGTCATGAGGATCAACAAAGCCCTGGACAAGACCAAGAGGCAGGGAGCCTCCTTCATCGGCATCTTGGATATCGCTGGATTTGAGATCTTCGAGGTAAATAAATTGAGGCAAACTGCACATGACTCGACAGTGTAGTATAAAGCAGAATGGATATGAAAGTACAAGTGCGTATTTAAAAAGACATCTGCTGATCAACCGTGTTCTAAAGCATTTTTCTCCTGTGTTGTCCCACCCAGCTGAACTCGTTTGAGCAGCTGTGCATCAACTACACCAACGAGAAGCTGCAGCAGCTCTTCAACCACACCATGTTCATCCTGGAGCAGGAGGAGTACCAGAGGGAGGGCATCGAGTGGAGCTTCATCGACTTCGGCCTCGACCTGCAGCCATGCATCGAGCTCATCGAGAAACCTGTGAGTTTGAAAAATCACCTGTCGATTTTCTTCTTATTTTTTATTTCTTTAAGTGACCTCACATTAATTCCTGTTTTTTTTCTGATCCGATATGGCTGTTTCTGTACTTCTGTCCATCCACTGTTAAGTACTCCAGGGCCTGTCTATTTCATGCCTTAACATCTGCACTCTCCCTCCTGTATGCAGGCCAGTCCCCCTGGCATCCTCGCTCTGCTGGATGAGGAGTGCTGGTTTCCCAAAGCCACAGACAAGAGCTTTGTGGAGAAGGTGCTCCAGGAGCAGGGCACGCACCCCAAGTTCTTTAAGCCCAAGAAACTGAAGGATGAAGCAGACTTCTGTATCATCCACTATGCTGGCAAGGTAAATATTTCATTATGATGCATTTTCATTACCACATTTTTAGGCCTAATTTGACATACATTTTGACCCATTTTAGACATGTGCTTCTTTCATGCATTTGTCAAGTTCTCAAAACTTTATAAAAATGGATCCAAAGGTTTGTAAAAAGTCTGACTTCTTGCTTTGTCAGGTCTGTCTGCAAGATGACAAGCAAACAACTTTTAAAAATGTTTTTCTGAATGTTTGGCTCGATCCGAGCTATGCTAACATCGTAGCTGCGTCATAAACACTCAAAATAACATCTGAATACGGCAGCAACGTTATTGTTAATACACATAGATGTCTACGTACTGTGTAACTTTAAACTGATATAAACCAGCATTTAGGATGTTTATTACTCATAACCGGTGCCCACAGGCGGCAACAATCATTTTTGATTCGATTACGTCAGGACGGCGGGAGAATCTCAGCACTGCTTGGCTTTCCAAACGCAGCCTCGCGCTAATTTCTCGCTCGGGTTGAAATTTGAACACTCCACAAGAAAATAACTTGACATAACCACTGCCTAATGGTACTCCTCAGGTGGACTACAAGGCGGACGAGTGGCTGATGAAGAACATGGACCCCTTGAATGACAACGTGGCTTCACTGCTCAACCAGTCCACTGACAAGTTTGTCTCCGAGCTCTGGAAGGACGGTGAGTTGAAGCAGATTTTAACTTGTGGTAACCCAGAAATCACTGCGTCTCCGGGTGGGGTGCTCGATGTGGGAATATATTTCATGTTGGGCTTCTGTTTTGCATTTCATAGTTCTTTCTTTCTCTTTTTACTGTCTGTTGTGTGGACCTTTTTGTTTTTACCTTCTCAAACCCCTCTCGCTCCATCCATCTCTTCCTCTGTATGTCATGTCATTCTTTCTTTTACTGGGTCTCAGAGGTACAGAATTGTCAAAGAGCCTATTTTTATGAACGTTTTCCTATTCTACACTCAGACTCAGGTGACAAGGTTTCTTTTTCATTTATTAAGTCTTTCCCCTCTTACTCCTGCAGTCTGTTTAACATGCCTATTTCCACCTCTGCTGATCCATCCGTTTCTCCTAAAATGTTCAAACTTGTTGTTTTGTGGTTCAAACCTTCAACAGATTAAGATTTAGTTTGTTGTTTCCGTGTCTTTAACCAGCTGTGTGTGTGCAGTAAGGTCATCTTAACCACTTGTTGCTCCATCATTGAACTCTCCTTTTCTCCCTCTGTGTAATAGCGTTGTTTGGGGACTCCTGGTGGTGGTCATGGGTACTGCAGCGATGGGTATATACTGCATGGGTTTGGTTTGGTTTTTGGTTTTTCTATCACCACAAAAATACATGCCCACTGCAACCTCCAAAGTTTTCCACCTTCCTGACTAGGCATGGGACGATATGAACATTTCATGTCACGATTATCCTATATAATAATTATTTTAATAATAATGGTAATAATTGCGATTCACAATATTATCCCGATAATCATCAAAATATGCTTAATGCTCTTAAAATGGAAGTAAAACATAATATAATTACTTTATACAATATCATCATATAAGGTAATACTAAATAATAAGGAACCCCTACATAAAAAATTTAAAAACATTTTTAAAAAGCAACTATGTGCAAGTCTGTTCTTTCTCAAATGATAATTCTTGCATTTTTAAAGCAGGCTATTTTTCACATCTCTACCATGATGGCAGGCTAGGAGCTTTTTTAAGTCGCTCGTGAGGATATTCCCGATGATGGACATGCACCGTGATCAATTTATTGTGTTTCCTAAATCCTATATCGTCCCATCCTTATTCCTGACACACGTGCGTACGTACGTACTTAATTGAGCCATCTCACTTAGTTTTCACTCAGAGATCCTCAACCAGGCAGTGTCAACAGCTGACCAGCGCCTTCCATTCACCGCACTGAGTTTTGTTTTTGTTCCTGTGTGTAATTTCTCCACGCTTCACTGGCTTTTTGTGACTCCTGTCATCCTTCTCCTGGTTCCTGTTTCCCTCTGCATTCACTCAGTGTTTGTGTGTGTGGTGTTTCACTGGTCCTGGTATTATGAACCGCCTCTACTCTCTCCTGGTGTGTGTTTACCAAGAGGAGACACTATGGTCATATTCATTCTTCCCTGTGACATGCATTTGGTTTGAGTTTGCCTAGTTAAATATTCAAATTATTAAATAAAAATCCACTGGCTTCTTACATAATGGTTCTCTTCTCTCTATTTCTCTCTTTTTTCTTCCTCTCCTTCGTTTCTTCTTTCAGTGGACCGCATTGTGGGTCTGGATAAGGTGTCCATGGCCGACATGCCCGGTGCCTTCAAGACACGCAAGGGCATGTTCCGCACAGTGGGCCAGCTGTACAAAGAGCAGCTGTCCAAGCTCATGGCCACTTTGAGGAACACAAACCCCAACTTTGTGCGCTGCATCATCCCCAACCACGAGAAAAAGGTACCTGAGAAATACTGGCATCTATTAGGATGTTTCCACCACAGGAACCTTCCCAAAGGTCCGAAAACCTCTTTAGAGGAACTAAGCTTGTGTTTCGACTAGAGAAACTAGGGACTAAATTTAGTTCTTGTACTATAGTTTCAGATGTAAAAAAAAATCTTTCTGCTGCAGGGTTAGTGCTTGTTAATGGTTCAGAAAGTTTAGAGGCAGAGTTTGGCTGAACGTTGCGTATCCTGTGTGCTGATTGGTCCAACACAGACCCTCATGGCAACTCGAACCTGCGTACCACTTAATTCACAAATACTCTGGTTATGATTAGACTAGATAGAGCTGCTAATCAGCAAATGTTCCTCTTTCTCAGGCTGGTAAACTGGACCCCCACCTGGTTCTGGACCAGCTGAGGTGCAATGGTGTGCTGGAGGGGATCCGTATCTGCAGACAGGGCTTCCCCAACCGCATCGTCTTCCAGGAGTTCAGACAGAGGTAACGGAATAACAACACTGTTCCCACTATGTCTCGTTCTCTGGCACGTATGTGTGAGGGGAAAAAAAAACTAAAATCCCATCATCTGCCCCTCTCTCCCAGGTATGAAATCCTTACTCCTAATTCCATCCCCAAGGGCTTCATGGATGGAAAGCAGGCCTGTGTGCTCATGGTAAGGCACCGACACAATTCTAGCTAAGCTCTACATTAACGAGTCCCTCAGCCGTGTGATTGATCGGTGCTTCCCCTGTCCCGTCAGATCAAGAGCCTGGAGCTGGATCCTAACCTGTACCGGATCGGCCAGAGTAAAGTTTTCTTCAGAGCAGGAGTCCTCGCTCACCTGGAGGAGGAGAGGGACATGAAGATCACAGACATCATTATCAGTTTCCAGGCCTGGTGCAGAGGCTACGTGGCCCGCAAGTAAGAAGAGACATTCGCCGCATTCTATGACTCAGACCCTCTGGGGTAACATGGTAGAAGGAAAAAAAAAAAATAAATCTTGTGTAAACATGTGTGCAGAAGTACATTTCTCCATAGGATTCTGGAGGAAAAAATATTTGAGTGATGACATTTAAGCAAACTCGACACATTTCTGCATCTCAGCCTTTATGTTGCCCAGTGCATTGAACTGCGTGGTGATATGAGGCGTCTAAGTGTTTCATATTGCTTTGAAGGGCTTTTGCCAAGAGACAGCAGCAGCTGACTGCGATGAAGGTGATCCAGAGGAACTGTGCCGCTTATCTTAAACTCAGGAACTGGCAGTGGTGGAGGCTCTTCACCAAGGTGACAACATCTTCGCCAACATTTTGCTTACTGTCTACTTTCACAATCTAGCCTTTTCCCCCTCATTTTTTTTTTTTCTAACTCCTTATTTTTACCATTTTGTGCTCAGGTGAAGCCTCTGCTGCAGGTCAGCAGGCAGGAGGAGGAGATGCAGGCCAAGGATGACGAGCTGGTGAAGGTGAAGGAGAAGCATCTGTATGCTCAGCAGCAGCTCCAGGAGATGGAGGAGAAACAGCATCAGGTAAACCTCAAGAACCCACAGTCCCATGTTGAAGAAACATCCTGCGCTTCCATATAATACTTATTGATGGAGGATGCTTGATTTTTAGTTGTGATATTTAAGTCCTTTATTCGTGTGCTTCCAGCTGGGTGCCGAGAAGATGGCCCTGCAGGAGCAGCTTCAGGCGGAGACTGAACTCTGTGCCGAAGCCGAGGAGATGAGAGCCCGCCTGGCTGCCAGGAAGCAGGAGCTGGAGGAGATCCTCCACGACCTGGAGGCCCGCGTGGAGGAGGAGGAAGAGCGTGCGTCTCAGCTCTCTTCTGAGAGGAAGAAGATGCAGCAAAATATTGGAGTACGTTCACTCGCTCTACACACCCACTTATACAAACATGTCGGCACGTTATAGAATATATACCGTTTGACTTGCCTCGCCAACCCTCCGTCATTTCTCTGCTCGCAGGACTTGGAGCAGCAGCTGGATGAGGAGGAAGCAGCCAGGCAGAAGCTTCAGCTGGAGAAGGTGACCTTGGAGGCCAAGATGAAGAAGATAGAAGATGATGTCATGGTGCTCGATGACCAGAACGGCAAACTTAACAAGGTTAAGATGAACCCTTTGTGCTAATTTGCTCTGAAAAGGACAAACGTCACAAATGAACGTGCGTCTTCTCTGGGGTTACTCTTTGTTTATCCTTTCTTTTTTTTGTGAATACAGGAGAAGAAGCTGCTGGAGGAGAGGATCTCTGAGTTCACCACCAACCTGACGGAGGAGGAGGAGAAATCCAAGAGCCTGCAGAAGCTGAAGACCAAACATGAGGCCATGATCACAGACCTGGAGGGTAAGAAGACAACACGATGGGGACAAACAAACAAAATGGATCCTGCTCCTAAACAGGACACGGTGTCATTACAGTTTCCAACTTTCAGCATCTTTATTTCCCCTCGCAATAATCTCGTATTTTAATTTTTTTTTCTGTCAGACCGCCTGCGCAGGGAGGAGAAGCAGCGCCAGGAGCTGGAGAAGAACCGACGCAAGCTTGATGGCGACTTCAATGAGATCCACGACCAGATTGCTGAGCTGCAGGCCCAGATCGCTGAGCTCCGTGCACAACTAGCCAAGAAGGAGGAAGAGCTCCAGGCAGCTCTGGCCAGGTGTGTATGGGACTCTACGGCTCATTGCTTTTTAGTAATTGTTAGTATTGCAAGTTATTGTATACAAATGAAAGACTCCCTGCCCTCTTTACTCATCGTTGCTAACCTATTGCTCCCGTAAGGATCGAGGAGGAGGCGGCGCAGAAGAACCTGGCCCAGAAAAAGATCCGCGAGATGGAGGCTCAGCTCTCTGAACTGCAGGAGGATCTGGAGCTGGAGAGGCAGGCCCGCACCAAGGCGGAGAAACACCGCAGGGACCTGGGAGAAGAGCTGGAGGCCCTTAAGACTGAGCTAGAAGACACTCTGGACTCCACCGCCGCCCAGCAAGAACTCAGGTAGAACCTTCACATACGGCATTACATTAAAAGCCATGCAGAGTGAGAACATGTATCAGAAACTAGTAACCCCAACAAGTATTGAACAACTTTTTATTATAATAAAAAAACAAGTTAAAACCATACCTCACTCATCTACACAATAACTGCTGACATGGGGGAAAATACCCTCCATGTGAAAGAGATGGGAGTTACGATTGAATATAATTAATGAGGACAGAACTTGGAAGGATCTATGTACGAGTAGCCACAAAGGTAATAACGGTCATCTATAGAAAACACAAAGAATTCTGGGTCGAGATACTGCTCTTGACACCGCTACAGTTAAAGTAATACATGTTTAAATGTAATGTTAAGATACCAGAGGTTTGAATCCAGTATACGTCTTGACACAAGCGGATTAACCTGTTTCCCGTCTCAGGACCAAGCGTGAGACCGAGGTGACGTGTCTTAAAAAGACTCTGGATGAAGAGGCCAAAGTCCACGAGCACCAGCTGGTGGAGATGAGACAGAAACACGGCCAGGCCTTCGACGAGCTCAATGAGCAGCTGGAGCAGGCTAAGAGGGTAAATCATTTTCCGAGCTCGCGGTTATTAAACTGCTTTGATCTTTTCTTTCTTTTTTTCACATCAGCATCGATTTTAATGCTTGTCCTTCCCCGCAGAACAAAGTATCCATGGAGAAGGCCAAGCAGGCTCTGGAGTCGGAGAGGAACGAGCTCGCCATCGAGATGCAGACACTGATGCAGGGTAAGGGAGACTCTGAGCACCGCAGGAAGAAGGCCGAAGGACTGGCTCAGGAGCTGCAGCTCAAATTTTCAGAGAGTGAGCGCCAGAGGGCGGAGCAGGCAGATAAACTGGCAAAAACTCAGGTACAACTCTTTGCTACACTTATCAGTGCTGTTTGCAACTATTACATCGACAATTACTGCTTCCTGTGTGTGCTCCTGTGATAACATTGTCCATATAAATTGTACACTAGATGATGTTTTCCCTCTGTTCTGAGGTCCATTTGTTGCCTTTTGTCCCCAGGTTGAACTGGAGAACGTTAACGCCATACTGTGTGACGTGGAAGGCAAGTCCATCAAGGCAACGAAAGACTGCTCTGCTGTGGAGTCGCAGCTGCAGGATACTCATGTACGCAGACACGCGTGTGCTGTTTGTACCCGCCTGTGTATCATTTCGAGAGATTGCGATCTTTGCTACTGCGTCGTATAATTCAGCTTTACATGCCCATCTTTGCAACAGGAGCTACTCCAGGAAGAGACGCGGCAGAAACTGTCCCACAGCACGCGCCTGCGCCAGATGGAAGACGAGCAGAACAACCTGAGAGAACAGCTAGAGGAGGAAGAAGAAGCCAAGAAGAGTGTGGAGAAGCAGCTGCAAACGGTGCAGGCTCAGGTAAGAAAGAAGAACCATGAACATGCCCCTCAGACTGTCCGCTGATGATTTGAGACATTCAGACCAGAAGCTTAGAAACTCATTTTCTGACGCACGGCCTTGACTCCACCTCCTTTCCTTTATAGCTTCTTGAGATGAAGAAGAAGGTGGAGCAGGATGCAGGTTGTCTGGAGACTACCGAGGAGGCGAAGAAGAGGTTCCAGAGGGACCTGGAGGGATCGAACCAGCGCCTGGAGGAGAAATGTTGTGCCTACGAGAAGTTGGACAAAACCAAGACACGTCTCCAACAAGAGCTGGACGACCTGCTGGTGGACCAGGACCACCTCCGACAGATCGTCTCCAACCTGGAGAAGAAGCAGAAGAAGTTTGACCAGGTGTGTGTGTGTGTGTGTGTGTGTGTGAGAAACTCCTCTTTAATCTTTATAGACTTGAAATCTTCGAATTAAGATCTAACTCTGTCATCCTGACTTTCTGTAGATGCTGGCAGAGGAGAAGAACATTTCTGCCCGCTACGCTGAGGAGCGCGACCGAGCTGAAGCCGAAGCCCGTGAGAAGGAGACCCGGGCGCTGGCTTTAACCCGTGAGCTGGACTCTCTGATGGACATCAAGGACGAAGTGGACCGCAACAACAAACTGCTGCGGGCTGAAATGGAGGACCTGGTATCCTCTAAGGACGACGTCGGCAAGAGTGTAAGAGTGTTTTTTTTTTTTTTTAAGAGCCGTTTTTGTGCCTGTGTGGTCTGTTCATACCTCATCACAAATCCTCCTCCCTGTCCTGCAGGTCCACGAGCTGGAGAAGTCTAAACGTGCCATGGATCAACAGCTGGAGGAGATGAAGACTCAGCTGGAGGAGCTGGAGGACGAGCTGCAGGGCACAGAGGACGCCAAGCTGCGTCTGGAGGTCAACATGCAGGCCATGAAGGCCCAGTATGACAGAGACCTGTCGGGGCGTGACGAGATTGGCGAGGAGAAGAAGAGGGCTCTGGTCAAACAGGTACAAACACTTTGGCTACAGGAATCTCAGAATTTCAGAGATTTAAAGTTGTAGATTTACGAGAAAGAAATGTGGATATTTGCTGAGATTAAAGTGGTAAATTGATGAGAAAAGAACCTCACAAATGTACACAAACAAACCTTGAATATTCTGTGGTGTGATGAGTTTTTTTTTCTCTCAGAAATTCTCTGAGATTAGTCACAAATTCTTAAATTGTTTTTATTTTTTTCTCTCAAATGTCTGACTTTATACTCTCAGAGAATATTCAAGTTTTTATTGTCTGATGAGCCGGGGGAGGGGGGTAATGTGTATAGATAAATAAGGAATACAGTGGTGCTTTTAAAATAGCTGCTGCAGTACATTAGTCCTGATTTTAAACGATGTAATAGACTAATGTGGTTTAGTTCTGAAAAATGTCAAAGGTCAGGGACATAAATGCTGCTTCGAGGGAGTAAGCATGCAAGTGCAGATTCTTGGCTGTGGGATGAGGCTGAAATGATGTGCCACCCATCAGGTGCGGGAGATGGAGATGGAGCTGGAGGACGAGAGGAAGCAGCGCTCTGCTGCTGTGGCCGCACGCAAGAAGCTGGAGCTGGACCTGAAGGAGCTGGAGGCAGGCATCGACATGGCCAACAAGAACCGCGACGAGGCCCTGAAGCAGCTGAAGAAACTCCAAGTGAGCCGCTTGTTTAAAATCTCATCAATGCAACAAAAAAAAGTGCACGTTAACTCAATGAAGTGTTTTTTAAAAACCAGCCGTGTAGTTTCCTCTGACTCAGTTTGCCTGACTGCTCTCGACTCCGCAGGCCCAGATGAAGGAACTCATCCGGGAGCTGGAGGACACTCGCATGTCCAGAGAGGAGATCCTCGCTCAGAGCAAGGAGACGGAGAAGAAGCTGAAGGGCATGGAGGCTGAGATGATCCAGATGCAGGAGGTCGGCATGCACTTCTCTCCCAGCTCTCCCGTCTATCCCCCTGCCTCTGTTGCATCCTCAAACTTCTTGCTCTTTTCTCATTCATCCCCGTGCAGGAGCTGGCAGCTGCAGAGCGAGTGAAGAGACAGGCCCAGCAGGAGAGAGACGAGCTGCAGGATGAGATTAACAACCAGGCCAGCAAGAAGTAAGACGTCTCTTAAAACCTCGAGTTGAATGGCAAAACTGTCAGTTGCGTGCATCGCCTGCCGTTGTCCGCTTTCATTACATCTCCTTTCTTGACTCGCAGTGCTCAGGTTGCGGAGGAGAGGAGACGGCTGGAGGCTCGTATCGCTCAGCTGGAGGAGGAGCTGGAGGAGGAGCAGTGCAACACCGAGCTGACCAACGACAGGCTGAAGAAATCAGTGCTGCAGGTCTGTGGACACGAGCGTACAGCGGCTCGTTATAGCGTCATTCCTGCAGAAGCATTGATTCCTTGCTTTTTGTGGTGTGAAAATGGTTGGATTTCAAACCAGTGAAGTGTCCTTGTCCAACTTTCTTTAGACTGACCAGATGAACGTGGAGCTGACTGCAGAGCGCAGTGCTTGTCAGCGCGTGGAAGGGTCTCGCTGCCAGCTGGAGCGTCAGAACAAGGAGCTGAAGCTGAAGCTGCAGGAGCTGGAGGGAACAGTCAAGTCCAAGTACAAGGCCAACATGGCCGCCCTGGAGTCCAAGGTCGTGCAGCTGGAGGAGCAGCTGGACATGGAGACTAGGTGAAGCCCCAGCCATGGCATTTACTCTGCATTACATGCATATATACTTGTACTTGAGTGTTTCCATTTTATTTCCCTACATTTCAGAGGGAAACCACACTTAATTTGACAGCATTACACCCAAAACATATAAACAACAAGATGCACTGTAACATATTAAACTACCTGTACATTATGTGCTTACAGTAATGCATAAAATACTTAAATAGCTCCACCTGAACCAGATGCAGTAAAATGCTACTTCCACGTTGATGCATCAACCCAATAATATTAGATCTGCAAGCGGGTATAGCAGGGGCCGTGGAGCATTTTTTATTTTAATCTTTTCATTGCAGTATTTCTTTTTACGCAAGTGGAGGATCTAAAAAGACTTTGTCCACCACCAGGTTACATTCTCCTACAGTATGTGACGCTGTGTTTTTTGACTCAGGGAGAGGCAGGGTGCCACCAAGCTTGTGAGACGCACCGAGAAGAAACTGAAGGAAGTCATCCTGCAGGTGGATGACGAGAGACGCAGCACGGAGCAGTACAAGGACCAGGTCAGAGGTTTTCCATCACCGAGCTGATGATCGTGGCATCATTGTAGCCTACATCTGCGTGAACGGATGTTGTTTTTTTTGTTTTTTTGTAAGTCTAACTTTAATCCGTGTGTAATTGCAGGTCGACAAGCTGAACTCTCGTATGAAACAGCTGAAGCGTCAGCTGGAGGAGGCTGAGGAAGAGGCTCAGAGAGCCAACGCCAACCGAAGGAAACTGCAGAGGGAGCTGGAGGACGCCACCGAGTCGGCAGAATCCATGACCCGCGAAGTCTCCACCCTCAAGAACAAGCTCAGGTGGGAAAAGGCTTTCGTTGTTATCCAGTCTCCTAAACAGATCTGTTGACGTATGGGAGATACATTTGAATGTCTCATAAATTCTTTACCTTTTTTAAGCTGTGGATATTTTAGGGTTATGAAGCATCCCAATAAATGACATGACAATAAGAAAAAATACCAATGTAGTCACTGGGGAATATTTTATATTATATGAGCTTTCTACTCTACTATGAGAATATATTAAATAAATTTAAATATGTACATGGTTCAAATAACCTAATGAAGTGTTCATAATTGTTCATGTTTCTACATTTAAAAATATTTTGGATCAATATTTTTTATTTCATAAACTGTTATTTAAAAAAAAAAAAAACATGTTTTTTTTTTTTTTTTTTTTTAATTTATGACACAATTTCAAAACTTATCAATTATTGTGCTTTATTGACTTGCGTAACATTTTAGCCTAAGTTGTTCAGATTTTAGTGATATGAAACTTTTGAAGATGCCATTGTGGACTTCAAAGAGTTAAAGTGCCGTCACGTTATTTCAAGCATGATGATCAAATGGCTTTTCAAAGCAATGTGTTCCCCTGATGTGCTCCATCAGGCCAAACTCTTTAACCGTGTCTCACAAAACCTCAAGTGTTCTGTAGTTTAGTTTTCATTTCTTCTTTCTTTCCTTTCTGTCTTAGGCGTGGCGACCTCCCCTTCACCGTGCGCCGCACCGTTCCCCGCACTGGCATCGAAAGCGACGAGGAGAGTGAGGCCAAGAGCGAGACCCCTGAGCCCCCCAAGCCTGAGTGAACAGCCACAGGGCCACTCGACTCCTTAGACCTGCATCATAAATAGACCGATCCAAATTCACACACGAGCACACACTTCTGTACCTGCTGAACGGAGAGGAACACAAACATAAGCGTGTTGTCGAAACTAGAGACAGGGATTCGACAGATTCCTCCAAAGTTTAGTCCTGAGACGGTCTGTTCTCTTTAACATTGACAATCTATGCATTCTTAACACACTTTCACACATACAGCAGCCAGTAAACTCGGACAATCACCATGCTGACAAACACACACACACACGTTATTTTTGGGCCAAATTTTTTCGTTCGCTTCATTTTTCATTCTCTGGGAAAAAAAGAAGAAAAAAAAAATGCTATTTTTGTAAGGAAACATTCCAATTATGATAGTCCTGATTTAGGATCTATTTTTCTAATTGAAGAAAGAGAAAACAAAGAAAGAAGTATACATAAATGAAGACCGATTACTGGAAGGGGACCAAAGTAATATCTCGATCTATAGAATTGTATTTTATGCAGAAGTTTTTATAATGGTTAAGAATGGAAGTGCTTCATGTTTATTATGCTCGCGCTCTCGCTTCAGTTTATAATGAAGGTTTATATGCGGAAATGTATTCTATCAATTTAGCTGCAGTTAGTACTCGTGACTACGCTTTTGGGCTTAATAATGTAATACACATTTCTTGTGGAAACATAAAATTGGAGGCAGATTTCAAGTAACTGACGCATACTGAAGGCATTTGATTGCGACTGTGCTGAAATTTCTTAATTTTGCACTGAGATGATGAAAAAAAAAAACACAAAAAAAAAACACTTAAGCCTTGACATTATAAACCACTGCATTTGTGTGTTT